>VDFB02265127.1:290359-713012 GCA_007258455.2 Sequoia sempervirens
AGTATTCTACTTCTTTCACCCTAAAGACACATTTGGATTTTTTTGCATAAATTTTATTATTTTTCAATTCATTAACAATAGGAATATGAAACTTGTCTTTATGAGTGATCTCATTTAGCTTCTTCTAATGTATTCTCCATGGATCATCCCTTTTGTTAAGCATAAGCATAGGGGATAAATAGGAACTTTTGTTGGAATGAGCAATGCTTTTTGGTATTAAATCAATGTCATGATTATGGTCTCCAATTAGAGGTACAACCTTTGATTCTTGAAACACTTGGTGTTAAATAATCTCTTGAATTTTTGGTTGATCTTGAGTTATCATATCACGTGCTTTTGTAAAATGTAATTGTGCCCCTAGATTATAAGAACCTTCTTTGAATAATTTCTCCATCCTATGGGAGCTAATGATTTCACATGGTGGTGATTTAATCCCCAAAAGTTCATACTTTTTCCCATATATCCTAAAAGCCATGGATAAGTCTTGAAAATTGAAAGACATTATTCCTAATTTCTTAAGCCATTGCACACCCAAAAATACATCCACTCCCCTAATAGGTATAACAAACATTTCTAAATCTAGTTGATAATTTCTCATTGACAGTTTTATATGATGGCATTTTCCACCACAAGGTAACTGTTTCCCATTAGCTATCATGACTTGAAAATTAGAGACTAGATAAACAAAACAATTAAGCTCATTAACTAATCTTCTATCAATAAAGTTATGTGTATTACCAAATATCTACTAGCACTTTCACATTTTTCTTTTTCATATTGGCAATTACTTTAAGTGTTTGTGGTGCATTTGTTCCATTCAACACGTGTAGGGAGATAGTAATGCTTTCTTTTTCCTGGGAATCCTCATTCTTAAGTTTTATGTTTAGTTCTTTTGTAGGTACTTCTCCCTCTTCTTCAACCTTATTCTTTTTCTCTCTACTAGAATACTTATGATCCCTTGACCATTTGCTATCACAATTACAACATAGGCCTTTTTTCTCCTATCTTTATCTTTTGTTGAGGAGAGAGATTACTAATTTCTCTTAGGTTAAAGAATTTGTCCATGTTTTTGCTTGTAGGATTAGTCACATTTTTATCAGTTACTATCATGGTTTCACCTTTGGTGGTGTTTTGTTTATCAATATGCAATGCTTGTTGCATAGCTTTCCTAACTGTACAAGGTTCAAACAAACGAACATCATGTTGAATTTGGTCCTCAAGTCCATTGATGTACAATTCCAGCCTTTGGTAAGGTGACACCTTAGGAGCTCTAAGTGTCAATCTCAAATGCTCAACATTATATTCAACTAAAGACTTTAATTGTTTTAAATTTTTTAGTTGGGTAAAGTAGTTTTCAATGCATGGTTGCTTATAGAAGGTTGCTAATTCTTTACTAAATTCTTGCCAACTAAACATTTGTCCTTGTCTGTCACTCATCTTCCATCGGTACCATTGGTAAGGTCCTAATTCTAAATATAGTAAAGCTATGTCAACCATGGCACTATTTCGTATATTGTGAAGTTTTAATTGTTGTTCTATAAGGCTTATCCGAGAAATTACATTTCTACCATCAAATTTATGAATGTTTATTCTTGATAGTATAATTGTTGACCTCGAAAAGGTTCACCTATCCCTTGATTTCATTTATTAGAGTTGTACTCACCTTGGTGATTTTTTTGGAACTTTAATTATGATAATAATTCCTTCGTAAACCTATCTAAACCCTCATTTATGGATTTTACAAATGGATCAAACAATTTATCTTTGATGAAATGTATTGTTGTTTCATGTCCTTGCGGAATTCTTTCCTCAATTTCAGGTAATGGAAAATAAATGGGTCCTTAGATTTCATATGTGTAGAAAGGTCCTCTAATCCTAAATATGGCATGGCTTTAATTATATTTTTATTTTAAGATTTATTAAGGTAGGAAAGTATTTGGTGTAAGAGAGAATTTGATGTTTCAGTTTGGACTAAACTCAGACCATTAAATTAAGGAATATTTCTTTTTTGTCTAAAAATAAATTTCAAAGAACTAACCTTGCCTAATTTTTTATAAGCTTTCCAAAAATGTAATTTTTGTAAAGAAATTCCAAAAAATTGCAACCTATAGAGTAAATTAATGAAAGTTTTGACTAAACTTTGACCACTAAATTAACTTATTTTATTTCTAATAATAAATTACAAAGAACTAACCCTACCTATTTTTTTCTCATCTTTCCAAAAATATATTTTAAAAAAAAAATCAGAAAAATTGCAGCCTATAGTGCAAATTAATGAAAAAACATAAAATATTAATAAATTATAGAAAGCATACCTTAAAAGTCTGAATTTTTTCCTGAGAGCTTATCTAATACATATCTCAAAACCCAGAAAAAAAAAAAGATCCAAATTTGGACTGGTTTGGAAGTTATGGTGGAACAAAAATGTTGACCCGAATTGTAGCTTTAATACCACTTGTTAAGATATTTCTTGGAAATATTTGTAAAAATCAGAAATATAGCAGACCACTTCGAGGGGGTTACCTCCAATAATCAGATAATTATTAATAATATATAAATTCAATATTTGATGATATAATGATATGAGAGAGAATTATCTTCCTTATTTATAGGCTTAAATATGTAGGGACATATCCCTTCATCCTAATTAAGAGGGATTAGTGTATTAACTAATATTTATGTTAGGGTTAAGCATGTCACAACTGCTTATCCTTATTACAATAAAGAATGTATAATATATACTTAGGAATATTATACAAGTGGAATATTATACTTAGAAATGTATATCCTTATTATCTTATTAGGCTCATACCAAAAAAAGAGAATGCAAAAAAACAAATATGTACCAAGTGATGGAAAAAGTGATGAATGGAGGACTCAACATGACCCACCAAGGACTGCATCCATCACAAATATACAATAGATATTCCCCCCAAAGGAGAGAAAAAGTGAGACTATAGATTCCACCCCCACCCCCCACATTATGAAGTACCTCCTCTACCAATGGTGAGTACTTGAAGACAAAATACAATACGGTGCTTGCACACAACACGCCTCCCCTTAGGAAGAAACAAGACCAATGGTGGATAGAAGAAACTCCAACTCCAAGAAGAGAGATGGGGGAAGAAGTCTCATGATGAATGCCTCTTAAAATTGATCAAGTGTCTCCATGCTAGAGTATGCCACAACAAAATCAGGTGCTACCCCAATCAAAGAAGATGATAAATCAAGACTATGGAAACACATGAACAACAATCTCCAAAGACAAATGATGTTTTGACAATAGTAGTGTAATAACCGTCATCAAAGAGGAAACGAATATCCTCAAGTGTGTCTTCCAAATCTGCAATATGAGACTCATACGACAAATTTGATATACAATCAAGTAAGCATCCCACAAAGCTGAATAAGACTGATTATCTTGTTGAATTGAAGTGAATTCTAAAGAAGCAAGAATGAGGGGAGTCTCAATCAATGATTTTGCATAAGGAATCAATTAAGGTAAAGGATCAACGATTGTCTCTATAGGAGGAGAAGGAGAATCTGAAGAAACCTCATCATCGAAAGATGCAAAGTGCTTCAAATAATCAAACTCCTTAATAGTATCATAGTCATGTGGTATATTTTTTGAATCATCAAGAGGCACAAGACAATCTGAAATTCGATCATCTAGGAATGGTTGTGTACCACAATCTCTATGTATCTCCCAAACTTTGTGCCAAAGAGCACGAGGACACTCAATGTGTGCAATGGAATTCAAAGTATCACCATCAACATGGAAACCAATCAATTCCAAAATGTGTTTATTTTTAGCTGTACAAACAAATTTCTCACTAGGGGAACCTAGTTGGAGAACAAGACCACACAAATGCGACAAAAGATGAAGCCAACAAAGATGCTTCAAGATGCCATCTCTCCATTCCTTATAGTTTTCCCTTTCCAAGACGATCAGCGAAGGATGAAATGAAAAACCCATAATGAACTATGATAGATCTCCAAATTACAAAGACAAAAACCCTCAACAATAATTAGAATCTCCCCAATATGATCAATAATGAAAATAAAGCCCCCTAAAAAGATAAAACTTATCCAAGTGTCAAGATGTCCAAGTAATCAATCAAAGCATAAAAAACCCACACAAACTAAATAAAATGTACTTGGAGTTGAATCTAGAAAAAGTGCATGGATAGATTTAAAGATCTCTTCAATACCTTTTCAATGCTGCAAGAACCGTGAAAATTAGATAAACAAGCAAAAATTTATGAGCTTGGAGGTCAAAAAAGAGATTTGGACTTCAATCAGCAATAAAATATACTAACAAAATCTGATAATGAGACCTACACCATTGGAAAGTACATAGAATCATCTTTCCAACAACTATAAGAAGTTGAAAATCTGATACTTGGGTGGAAATTTGTAGCTTAAAAAAACAACAACTACTTTGGGCAATAAAAAAAATTTAAGCCCCCTATTGGTTAGGTGTCGGTCACCATATGACCAGCCATTAGGGGATCTAGGTGCTTGGACAGTTTAGAGCTTTAATATCCCCAAGATCACCTACAAAACCAAAGATAGCCTTCCACAAGAGAGTAGAGCAAGAGGATAGATTGTTTGATTATGGTGCAATAATGGTACAATGATCAATAATGGATCAATGATAGTACTTCTTACATAATGTACATGAGGCCTTGCTTATATAGGAAAGGTTGAGAGTTAAGACAAGACAAGATTGCGACAAGTGCCTTAATCCTATTTCATGAGACAACTAGAGATAAGATAAGATAAGATCACATGTGTACTAGCGACTTCTAGAAAGATTCCTAGACCCCTAAATAAACTTAACATGTGAACATGTGTGAATAGGACCTACTAGGTGAACTAGTTAGGTAATATACTCCATTCACACCAACATTTTGAATCAACTTGCAAGGTTGTTTGCATCATATTGGTATACCTACAAAACTTTGTTTTAGGCCTCCTTTTGCAATTAGATGTGTAGCCTTAAATGATGTCCTTGTCATATTATCAATGTCAATTGGATTTCTCCCTTGTAAAATTTCCAAATAAAAGTCATTGTCTAGCTTTTCAACTAGCATTCTTGTAGATTGTTTGAGGTTGCACCATGCCAAGCAAAAGGATAAGTTCTTAAATATTGGAGGCTCAAGCATTAAAAGGAAGAGAGAAAGATGTCAAAGGGATGAATCTAAAGACAAGGTTGGAAAATGGTAAACCCTTCAACACTCCATTCAAGTGACACATCGACATAAGGAAAATTGAGGATAAGTCATAGAAGACTACATTTTCTAAGTAGCAACACTAAGTTTAAGCTTTGTCTAAACTTCTTGACATAACTCATTATTATTCTCCACGAAAATAGAAATTTTGTTTAAGTGTGGTGTTGCAACTTTTAAGTGGCAAGGCTAATCTAAAATGGTGATCAAGGTGAAATAAAGAAGTAAACCACAACAAAGAGGGAAATTCCACTTTATTGATGGCAAGGACAATCTAAAACTCCACCCAAAGTGGCCAATGTTAGATGAAATTGTGCCAGCTTCAAGCAAGGATAAGACATATGAAAGTTGCAACTTTCAAGTGGCTTTTCCATGAGAAAACCAGGAATACAAAGTGGTAAAAGGATGGGGAAAACACGACTAGCACATAAAGTGAAAGTAGATAAGAAGGAATTGCACTTTTCAAGTGGCAAAGCCATAGCAAAACCACATCTTAACATTGGAAAAGACATTAGTGAATAGTGCCAACCAGCAAAACCACATCTTAACATTGGAAAAGACATTAGTGAATAGTGCCAACCAAAGTGAGCTCAAAAACACATAGAGGATGTCTGTAAGATTCTGACCTAGAGCTCTATACAAATTTTTAACCTTTGCACAATTTCATTATATTGGCATTTCATTAAATAGTTTAAGTGCGAGAGCAGATGAAATAATTTGGAATGTCGATCACTGAAATTAATGATTTTAAGCAATTTGACAATTCATTTACTTCACCTCTTCAATTGAGCAGGTACATATGTAAGGACATAATATAACAGTTTACAACTCTAATTGATATATGTATAATAGATTGATTGCTATAATTTATTACACACAATTACTAATTAAAATAGAAGCAAAAAACTTTCTTTGACCTTTAATTGGCAAATGCCAAACTATATCGACTCAATTGCATATGATCTTTAATCCCCACGCCTAATAATTATTTCGATGCCTTATAGTCATAGGTCACTATGGCATAGTCTTTGCCACATCAGTAGCAAAAGGGAAAGCAACACTCAATTCTACATCCTTCCACAGGTAAAGTGATAGGCGGCAGAGTCAATATGTCTTAGTGTCAATGCCCAATTAACACTCAATTCCCTCAAACGTTGATGCCACGCTTATAAGGATAGGTGGTGGCTGCAATGAAGGGCGACGGCTAGGAAATAAGCGTCCTCCCCTTGTGATAGGGAGTGGGGTTGGAGGAATCAATCACTGATTCCTACTCTAGGCCTTTCCTTGTAAGACCTCCTTGGTGCTTTGCTTCACCAATCTAACCTATAGGTCCCTACTCTTGACTAGGTGCCCCTGGTTTGTCTAACCAACCCCTCTTCTATCACAAACTCCAACCACCAAGTCCACCTTGGTTCATTGCCACAACTCTTCCATTGGCCCTTAATCTTCTTTAAAGACCAAATTCTCTCCACATTCAACTTGATAACTTGCAGAGGTGTAACACATTTAAAAGCTTCAAGGGACTCTATCTAGGGTTCTTGTACCTCCTCAAGACTCCCTTTAACCATCGCTTCCACAAATCCCTTCCTAGGGTTTGAAAAGGCTACAAGCCTTGAGCCCCCAATTAGGCCTCTGAACAGAGACAAATTGCAATTTTATCCTAAACCCACTAAATGACCTGGTGTTGTGACCTTTTTCACACATCGCCCCATTGCAAATGGGGACCCCCTATTTTTTGCTTCATCTCGAACTTTTGGCTTGATTTTAGTTTGTTTTGTCGTTGTCTCTCTTTTCTACTGTCTGTCTTTCCGGGATTGTGCCCATCATTGAGCTTGAATTGAAGTTTTGGCCAAGTCTGAGAGTTAGGGTTTTGAACTCTCCAGCCGATTTAAAATCAAATGAAGTAATCAAGTTGAAATCTAACCTTGGCATTGCTGTCAGTATACTTCCCGCAGGTTCCCAACTCAATTTTAGTGAAATTTGGCAACTTACTATTTTTAGTAAGTGTGTAATTCCAGGCATTCCGTCAGCATTTCTGAGGTCTTAACAGTCACACTGCATTCAGAACACATCAAGCTACTCCCTGGCAAAATTTGAGCTGAAACAGACAACTTACTATTTTTAGCAGTTCGGCTTCTGGAGCAAATTTCAAGGCTTAGATGCGGAGTTTTTCAACGCATGTCTGGAAATTCCTTCTGGGTTTTCAGAGACCTTCGCGATGGTGTGACATGCAAAGCGAGATGATAACTTTCAGAGTCCAGCCTTCCGAGGCTATTTTTAGGGTTTGCATGTCAGGGTTTTCTTTGCATGTCAGCATATTCTTTATGGGTTTTTCGAGAGCTTCGCAGTGATGTGACATGCAAACGGAGATGGTCACTCCTTCAGCAACTTACTATTTTTAGCAAGTGCATCCCGACAGTTGCCTCCCAGCACTTCAGAATCAAGAGTTGATCGTAATGCAGCAGAAACAAGAACAAACGGAGGTCGTTTGATACACATGCAAGTCAGATTAGGGTTTCCAGCTTTGGGACCCAAAAAGAGGGGTAAAAAGTCAAAATTTCCGAAAACCGGTGTATACCATTGCGTTTAGCATCTTTCAAGTGTAACGACCCGACATCTACGTAAAAAAAAAAAATCTAACTTTTACAACTTTTAACCAAAGTAACCGAGTAAATAACATAGTAACAAAATCTTTCTTTTCTTTTCGAAATAAAGTACAACATAAAAATATGATTTCAAAGCTTTTCCCAATTTAAATAACTTTAACTTTTCAAATGAATAACAGAGTATGAAAGTATATGAAATACATACACAGCTTTAACAGCTTTTGCACAAATAAAAGTAAGACGGTCCAGGTTCTTCCCTTTCAAATCTTGGTTCTTCGGTTGTCAGGTTGTGGAGGAGAAACATCACTCGGGTGCTTTTCCGCCAACCACGGACTAATAATGCGGTCCCCCGCACATTCATTTTTCAATGAATGGCCCTCCCTTCTTTGAAGAGATTGGTTGAGTAACCGATTCCGTTAACCAACTGAGCATAGTGTCGTGTCCTACAATACTAGATTCTTGTATCTTACAATCCCAACCTAGTATGTGTGTTTTGGATCACTGTGAACTAACAATGTAATCATCTTCCTAAACTAAGAGGATGTAGGTACATTACATTACTATAGCCATAGTGTTTTAATTCAGTAAACAACTGATAAGTCATCTATCACTTACACTACTCAGGGCCGATTTGCCTTTGGGCTACCTTACTCTATGCGTAGGCCATGTCCTTCAATGGGTTCAGTTTACCCCAGACTTCCTACCTCAAACCGTTTATTAGAAATGAGTCTTTAAGCAAGTGTTTACTATCCTATCTCCTGTTTCCGGAAATCTTTATCCTAGGAGCGAAGCTTCCTAATGTTAACCTAATAACACAAGCTAGGATTACACTTTGTATTGACATCATTTCGTTCCTAAAAATTAATACATATTCTACGTATTCTCCATTTACGGAGATCATACAAGTTTGTAACTTCAAACAAATGCATAAATTTATAACCCTATAATTCAATCGTCACTCACAAGAGACAGTCTTGTAGTACAATACAAGAGACGGTCTTGTAGTACAATACATATAAAATTAAGTTGATTTAAAACCCCTTAATAAAAATTGAATCCCTTCTTTTCAAAACCCCAATTTCCATTAAATCCTCTTTAACCCCTTAATTAAATATATTGAAATGCATCAAGCTTTCTCCTTTAGCTACATTACCATTCCCTAACTTTTACCCTTGCATAAAATGAAGTCCCTTAAATCATTATGCAATAATAGCTTATCAAACAACAAATGAATGCTAGGGATAATTTATTTATTTCACCTCCATGCAACCAGCAATTCTAAAAACAGTAAAAGAAAGACAGCTTTAAGCTATAATCTTTAATTAAGAAACATGCCTGTATAAGCTCCTTTCCAATGTTCCTCTATCAGCAGCCTTCTATTGTTGATCACAGCAACAATTTCCTCAACCAGAAATTCTCCACAAAAAGGTTGCTATTGATTTCTCACAGTAGTCTAAGAAATACAGCTGAGAGTACTCTAATCTTTTAACTGAAACACTTTGAAACAGAACAGTAACACAACTCACAGCACTAGCTCTCAAATGCAATATAAAGACTCTCTAAAAACGCCAAGGATGAGAAAACAAGAAGTGAATTCGAATGAAGAATTGTGAAGTATTTATAGGCCGCAATAAGAACAGTTTCCTTATTTCTAGGCATGTAAAATGACAGATTGACATGTTTACCAGGTCAAATTGTCACTTGTCCTCTTATCAAACCCTCAGTCATGTTTCCCTAGATGATTCGACCTCTTTGGAGCCAGCATTTGAAGAACTTTTAACCTCTGCAAACAAAAACGCCACCTACAGGAACGTTTTGCTGCCAGGCGTATGAATTCAACATGGTTTTAATTGCTGCGTTTTAGGTCAAGCCTCTAATTGTTACAGCACAGAAATTCGTTGCTACTTTCCTGGTTTCGAGCTTTGAAAACTTCTTCTTGCATTTCCTGCTACGCAGGAGCTTCCGCAACTTCACGGGAATATCCATATTCATTTTCCATTCGTTTTTCTAAAGTTCGAACTTTTCAAATATTTCTTTTAATGGAGTTCGCTTCTTTTGCAAATGTATTTTGAAGTGTTAAATATTTCATACGGCTACCTTTTACATTTAAACTTCCACAATATATAAATTGCGAATTTCATCCTTCAAATAATAATACTTATTCTTTAAACATTGAAAATTGTTTTCCATTATTTAAATTTTAATTATTTATATTTGCATATTTTATTTTTAAATGTATTATTTTAAACATTAATATTTATTTATATATAAACGTATTTATATATAAATATATATTAATTTTAATATTAATACATTTAATTTATAAAATATACAAATATATTATTATTTATATCAAAGATATTAGGCGGAATGTGTACGTGTAAACATGTCTACATATGTATCACGTATATACATGTGTGCGTATATACATGTCAATACATATGTATGAGCATATCCATTTGCTTAACGTATGTATGTATTGATATGTCTATACATTTACATATGTGTACACAGTGTATACATGTGTATACGTACCCATTCGACCTTTATCACATACCTTCTATTTTGTTCATTTACAGGGAATCACAGTATAGTCAGACTGACATTTAATCAATCACATCATATAAAGCATAAGGAAGTAAATCAAACTCCTAAGCCTATGGATGACTTTTCTAGACTAACTTATCTGACCTGTTTCCCTATGTACCATTCACAATGTGTGTGTATGCTCAACTGATTAACTTTACCGGTTAAACGACCAATACCCCTCTCCCAAGTGATATTTCCCCTCTGCCTAGAGGACTGGTTCTTATTCCTGCATTCACAATTGTAAACTCACGGCAGTCAATTGCTCATAAAATTAGCAATACATATAAATTTCACAAGATATAAAAACATCACATATAAATCTCATTATGCACGTTTTACACCATGATTAACATCAAAAGAACAACATAAGAATGAAACGATCATTAATGTATAGAACTCATATTGATAACAAGGTGATTCACATCTTTATTTATTCATAAAATTGTTTTTACAAACACATAATCCTTATTCAACTCTAATAGCCTAATAGCTATACAATCGGGATGTAACATCAAGTTATCTGCTGGTAAAATTTGAAGACAAACGGAGCACTTACTATTTATAGTAAGTCATTTCAGAAACTGGCTAAAAATAGTAAGCCAGCAGTAGGTGCCAGTTTCAATAGGCAGGTCACGTGGTGAGGAGCGCGTCATTCGAATTTCAAGTCAAACGGAGTTGTGGAAGTCTCAGAAGCAAGTAGTTACTATAAATAGTAAGCCACCTCCAGAAACATGCTATAAATAGCAAGTCAGCGTGCTATAAATAGCAAGTCAGCGCAAGGCCTTAGCAGGTACAGGTCAAGCAAGTGATGAAGACCCTATGGCGCGAATTTCAGATCAAACGGAGTTGCAGAGGATGGAAAATCAGACACTTACTATTTTTAGCAGGTTGGTACAGAGGAATTAGGGTTTCCTAAATTCAAGGGCAAAACACGACAATCATGCAAAAGCAGCATCCAACCACAACCACCACATTTCAAGCATTCAGCACGTGAGATTTGAAGACATTTTGAGCAATTGTTATTTTTAGTAAGTTGCTAAAATAGCAGGTACAGACAGATATCAGGCATCAATAGCACAAACACATCCCGAGGTTCAGAACAAAGCAAAATCCAACCTTTTTGGAGCTTGAAATTAGCTTGAAGTGCAAAGTTGACAAACTTTCGAAAAATAGCAAATTAGGGTTAGCATGATCGAGTTGCCCTAAATCAGGCAAAGAGCATAAAATTCACTGAGATTGATAAATTTTCAAGTCTAGCCAGTGAAGAATGCCTATAAAAGCTGAAGGTTCATGGAAATTCTCTAAGCACTTGAAATTTGAAGTTCACAGGCCAAATGCACCTTGAGAAGTTGAGGATGAAGCAGGAAATTTAGTGAAGGCATTGAAAATGGAAGGACCCTCCAAGTGCGCCCCTGAAGAGAAGATGAAGGTGAAAATATTCTAAGTCTTGGCAACTAGAAGTTCCACCTCTTAAATGCGCCCTTGACTAGTGGAGGGAGTTGGAGAATTTACTAAGTATTTCAAAATTGAAAGCATGACCTCTTGAATGCACCTTAGGTGAAGAATTGGCAGAGGAAATTTCAAATGTTCAAAGTTAGAACCTCAACACCTTATATGCACCCAAGTTAGATGAATGAGGGAGAATTTTGACTAAGTCGTTAAAAGTGAAAGCACAGGGGTTCAAATGCGCCCAGTTTGAGGAGGGCTAGAAAATTTTACTAAGTGTGAAGAAATGAAAGTAGAGACTTTTGAATGCGCCATTGGAGGTAAAGTGTTTGCAAGAATTGTGTGAATGTTCAAAATTGGAAGCTCAGGGTATGATTTGCGCCTAGGTAGGAAGAGGTTGAAAATATATTCTAAGTCTTAAATTTGAAAGTCAACCTCCTATATGCGCCTGGATTTGCCTGTGGAGCCTTGAAGAATGCCAAGTGCCAATACTTGATGTAGAAGACCTCATTTGCGCCCTTGGAGGAGAAGATCAGTTTAAAATATTCTAAGTGCTTGAGAGTGAAAGCCTATAGGGTGAAATGCGCCTTTGAGTTGAAGGAGTTTCTAAAGTTTCAAATTTGAAGTCCCCACCCCTAAATGCGCCCCTCTTTGAAATATCAAAAAAATTCTAAGTTTTCAAATTGAAAGTAAGCCCCTCCAAATGCGCCTAGAAGAGAGAGAGGACTTGAAAAATATTCAAAGACATTAAAAGCAGGTGAAAACTAGGCATCAAGGCGTTGAACACATGCATGCAGGAAAATAAAATACAAGGCGTCTAGAGAATTAGGTGGGTCCCTTTGAGAATATTGTTGGCGCCCAAGGTGAGTAGGGAATCTAGGCGTAGGAGTTTGAAGTTAAATGCCTTGAACATTTTGACCTTGGAAATATTTCTAAGTATGGGAAATTTAAAGTGGACTCCTCTGTAGGCGCCTAGAAGTTATATGAGGAATATTTCAAGGCGCTGGAAAATTTTGAAATTTAAAATACCTCCTATCAAATGCGCCTAGGTTTGAGGTGATAATAAAATTCACTGAGGCATGGATGAAATTGGCCGGGATGAGTCAGAATACTCATCTTCATGAGATCAATGAAAATTTCAAATCAGAGCGACAGGATACTCACTGGGATGAAGAATCAAATTAAATTTGATGTAAATTATTTTTTTCTAAGGTTCAATATTCAAAAAATTAAATGAACCCGTTCGTTGTACACCCATGAATTCTACACGTTCTGAAGAAAATTTTCTTCTGGGTATTGAGGATCCTTGACAGGGAGTTGATTTTAAAGCCTTTCACACTTCGCCGAAGCTTTCAAGATAAAGATTTTGATGGGCACCGAATTGATGAGTTTTCCTAAGGGAAAATTTGAAAATTTTCTAAGGCAAAGTGAAGAAAATGTGTTTTCAAGGTAAAATACTCCAGACTATGAATTTGAAAGGAACTGCCTAGGTGAATTTGCTCAAGTTCTTCGTGAAGATAATTTTCCTGAGCCAGAGATGAACGAGATCAAAATTGCGAACACCTCAGCTGGAAAAGTAAAGGGGATACAGTTGAAGTCAAGGTGTTGGAAAATCATGAAGAAAGCAAAGTTGTGCTAGAGGAAAACGATGAACCCTTGAAAGTTAAAGCATGAAAGTCAAGTAAGTTGAGTTTTTCTTTATGGATTGTTTTGATGTCCTCTTTGTTTGTTTTGCAGGCTGAACGTCGAGACCAGGCGATGATGACTTAAGTGATGAAGAAAATAATCCAAGATGACATTTCAACCTTGAAGGAAGAAAATTTGCAAGAGAATGAAACTCAAGTGACAAAAAAGAAGTTGAAGAGCAACGTCAACAAGATCAAAAACAGTGTGAACGCGTTTCCAGACGGGAATCTTTTGGATGATGGGCATTAATGGCTCATTTATTACCCCACTCTTCTTTGTGGCAGTTTTTAGGGTGAATCTTGTTTAGGGCTGAGGTGGCACAATCTGGGCCATCCAGTCGATTGTAATCTGAGCCATCCACTGGACTTGGCCAGCTATATAAAGGGGGAGTCCCCCTCATTTGTACCTTCAGTAGAGCTTAGAATGAGACAGTAGAATTAGAGTAGAAGTTAGAATAGAGAGACAAATTAGAAGTAGCTTAGTATAGATTGATAGAGTAGTTGAAGAAGAAGGAAAGTTTTTCCTTAAAACTTTGTAAGAAATTGTTGTGAACACTCTCCCAATAAAAAGAATTTTCATTGATGATGAATTTCGTCTTTTGTTGTGAGTAGCTAGCAAGGTTTCTTCGTCCTTCTGATTCGAGTAGTGGCTTAAAGTAGAATAAATTTCATTTCATGTACGTAGGTGATAGTTGTGGAATGTGGTCTTCAATTTGAGCAAATTTCGTCTATCCATACCACTAGTGTGTTTGCTGATGGTGAATGCGCCTTGTGTGGTCAACTGGAATATCGTGTACTTAACTTCGATCATGATTTGTATGTTTATATGCGTCATTGTGATGGTATTTTCATGCTAAGTTGTGATCTGAACACCTTGAGCTACTCCTCTGAAGATTGCACTGGTTCTGTGGAGGCTGTCCGAAGCGAGGCAAAGCAGAGCCTGGTTGAAGCTTGTGAGAATTGATCGCCATGTCCCACGCCTTAGAATAGATTTAGACTCTCCAAACCTTATGCCATTTCAATTCAGTACGTTCTGGTTAGTATAGGAAAAACTGTGCTTCATAGACAAACCTTTCGAGCATTTGAATTCCTTTCTCCGCCATTGAACAATTCCGTAAGTCTCCTTGAAATACCAGCAAATCACATTGAGCCAATTGAGCCTATTCGCATTAAAAGAACCTTGGAGTTGAACGCACGAACTCTCTCGCAATCTTAGCGTGCTAGATACTTTGATCAAGAGAGAATAGGGTAGCCGTTGGCGACTTTATTCTGCGTTGGTGTGGTCACGAAAAACACATCAACACCTGGGTTCTTTGCTTGGGATTGGTGGTCCCTATGTCCACACCTTGAAGATTTTCAGGGTTTTAGAACAGCACTGCCCGTACACTGCTCAAATACAGAAAAGGACAAAAAGCTAGGGTTTCTAAGCTTTCTCAAGCTGATTTCAGACTGTCAAAGAGTTCTCCCTCCAAACGACTTGTTAGAACCTCCTCCTGACCTCCAAGCATAGCCCAGACCCTCAAGAAAATTCACAAGAAAGAATTTCTTCAATATCATAATTCCCCTGCAAGTTATAAGGCTTTTACTCCAAGTCTGCCCTAACCGGACCCTCCCTGGCTCGCCTAGGGCAAGACATTACCTGCAACTCCTGCACTGCCACAAACCCTACAAGCTACCATATTTACACTAAGGGAGCCTAGACACTAATCCCAAAGGGCCATACAATTTGTACGGTGGGAAAGTGCTCTAGAGCTCCATTCTTTCAAAACTGCCTGTTACAAGCCAGAAAAAGACAATAATCAAACTATGTACAAATAAAAGATGAAAATGATTTACAAAGACAAAAAGATTGGTGCACTAAGCTTTCACAATGTCCACACTACATTCTACAAACAAAAGAACAGTAAATCTACTCCATTAAAGCTCAATATGATAACAAAACACAGGAAACTGTCTTTTTGAACGCAGTTTTCCTCAACTTCTCAAATATCACTTCAACAATAAAACTTCTAACCCCATTCCATGGTTGAGGCATGCCTTAAATAGGCCTTCAAAACAATTGAGTTTCTTTGATCGAGCCTTTTAGATGACCTAAAGCAAAGATTATAAAACCCACTGTGTTTTGCAAACTTTGGCAACTTTTTACCATTCAGCAAAGTGAGCCTCTAAACTCATTGAACTCTTGACAACCTCTTTCCCAAAGACCAAAAACACCCTAAGCACCCAACACAATGGTCAACATGACCTTATGAAAAGCAAAATCAAAACTAAACCCATTAGGTTTCTTCTTTACCTAGGAAACTGCCAGTTGCTCCTTAGGTGCTCCTGCACCATTCTCCCCCTCTCAGCTCAAACACTAAGGATTGGAAGGAGAGATCAGAGACATATCAATGCCTTGCTTCTTAAAGTCTGCTTCTTCTACCCAGGTAGCTTCAGATTCATGCTTGTTCTTCCATTTTACAAGATGCTCCATGTACACCTTGTTCCTTGTAGCCTTCTTCACTCTTGACTCCAAGATCTTCTCTACTTGTAGCTTGTCTGGAGTTGGTAGTGTCATGTTGCTGACATCCTTGAATATCTCCCTGCTATTCTGATCCATGGCAGTGACTGTCCCCTTATACTTGATTAGATCAGCCACATTAAACACTGGAGATATGCCTAGGTCTGCTGGTAATTCCACCTTGTAAGCATTCTGTCCATACTTGGCTAATACCCTGCATGGTCCCACTCTTTTCATCTGGATTTTGGTTGACATCCCCTTCTGCAATCTGAATTTGTTAAGGTGGACCATGACATAGTCCCCTACTGCAAATTGCACATCCTTCCTTGACAAATCAACTTTCTCCTTCAACTTTTGGGTTGCTGCTGTGACTGTTTTCTTGACCTGCTCCTGAATCTCTTTCATGGTCTGAGTGAAGTCCTCTGCATGTCCACTCCTATTCTCCATAGATCCAAGGTCTCTGAGCTCACAAATGCCTCTTGGGTGCATTCCATACACAACCTCAAAAGGACTTTTCCCTGTAGTTCTGTTGACACTGTCATTATAAGCATACTCAGCTTGTGAAATAACCATATCCCATGTTTGTCCATACTCCTTGGTTAGACACCTTAAGAGATTACCTAACACTCTGTTAACCACCTCTGTTTGACCATCGGTCTGAGGATGGTAAGCTGATCCAAAAGACAGGTTTGTACCCAATCTGCTCCATAGAGTCTTCCAAAAGTGACTCATGAACTTCACATCTCTGTCAGAAACAATGCTTAATGGTAATCCATGGATCCTTACAACTTCCTTGAAGAAAAGATGAGCTATGTAGCTTGCATCATGAGTAGTTTTGCAGGGAATAAAATGACTCATCTTGCTAAATCTGTCTACCACTACATAAACACTGTCAAAACCAGTCTTGGTCTTAGGAAGGCCTACCACAAAATCCATGCTCACACACTCCCATGGTCTGTTAGGAATGGGCAGGGGTTGATATAAACCAGCATGCTAGCTCCTCCCTTAGCTTTCATGCACACAACACACTGTTCCACATATTTTCTAACATCTCTTGCCAACTTAGGCCAATAATAGAATCTTTGCACTAGTTCTAAAGTCTTATTGATGCCAAAATGCCCACTAAGACTGCCATTATGCTTTTCCTGAATTAGATTTTCCCTCATAGACCCTCTTGGAACACATAACTGATTACCCTTAAATAACAGTCCATTTTGCAATGTATACTCAGAATATTGGCTATGAAAATGATTCTCAAAATTAGAACATACCTTGTAAGCTTCTGAGAAGTCTTCATCTTCACCATAGAGGTCTTTGAAACTCTCTAATCCAATGCTCTTTAGCTGTATCTCCTGCACTGTCAGCAATCTCCTGCTTAATGCATCTGCAACCTTGTTCATTTGTCCCTTCTTGTGCTTGATGGTAAAAGTAAAAGCTTGGATGTATTCCATCCATTTCAAATGCCTATTACTTAACTTCTCTTGGGTGTTGATATAACTAAGTGCCTGGTTATCAGTAAAGACCACAAACTCTTTGGGTAACAAATAATGCCTCCACTTCCTAAAGGACTGCACTAAAGCATATAACTCTAGATCATAGGTAGAGTACTTTTGCTTGGCTTCATTGAGCTTTTCACTAAAGGAGGCCACAGGCCTACCTTCTTGGCTAAGTACTCCTCCTACTGCTACTCCACTTGCATCACACTCAATAGTGAACAACTTGTCAAAACTAGGCAATAATAGAATAGGTTGAGTTGCCACTTCTTGTTTCAGTTTCTCAAACCCTTTATCAGCCTCTTGAGTCCACTTAAACTTTGTTTTCAGACCACCTTTGATGGTATCTAGGACTGGTGCACATATACCACTAAAGTTCCTTATGAATTTTCTATAAAATTGAGCCAAACCATGAAAACTTCTTACCTCTGTTGCTGTGGTTGGTGTAGGCCAGTTTAGGATGGCTTCCACCTTGCTTGGATCCATCTTTAATGAGCCTTTGGACACTACAAAGCCCAAGTAGACAAGCTCTTGCTTGAAGAACTCACATTTCTCAAGATTGATTGCCAACTTCTCCTCTTGCAACCTTTTAAGAACCATCTCCACATGCTTGAAGTGTTCTTCTGCTGTCTTACTGAAAATCAGTATGTCATCAAGATATACTACCACAAAGATCCCTGTGAAATCCTTAAGCACTTCATTCATGAGTCTCATGAATGTGCTAGGGGCATTTGAGAGGCCAAATGGCATCACTTTCCACTCATATAACCCATCATTTGTCTTAAAAGCTGTCTTCCACTCATCACCATCCTTAATTCTGATTGATGGTACCCACTCTTGAGATCCAACTTTGTGAAGAACTGAGCACCTCCAAGACAATCCATCAAGTCTTCAATTCTAGGAATAGGAAACCTATACCTAATGGTGATCCTATTTATTGCCCTAGAATCAGTACAAAGTCTCCACTTACCTCCTTTCTTGGTTGCTAAAACCACTGGCACTGCACAAGGGCTGATGCTCTTTTGAATCAATCCTTGATCCAACAATTCTTGCACTTGCCTAGCTACCTTTAGGTTCTGCTCTGGTGTAAGTTTGTATGCTGCTTTGTTAGGCAATGAGGCTCCAGGTATGAAGTCAATTTGATGACTTATTGCTCTCTTTGGTGGTAAGGTTGCAGGTGTACCATCACTAACTATGCTCTTGTACTTATCACGTAACTTTTGGACTGCTTCTGGTAAGACTGTCTTTTCAGCCTTGTCTTCCACTTTAGGTTGCAACACAACCACATATCCTTCATTCCCTTGGTGTAGGTCCTTAAGGAACTCCTTACCACTCCTCAACATGATGTTTGGTGCCTTTGACTGTCCCTCTTCTTCTTCTGACAGTGACTGCAGCTTGAAGGTTCTTCCATCCTTTTTGAATGAAATAGTGTTCTCTTTCCCATCATAAATAGCACTTCTGTCATATTGCCATGGTCTACCCAGTAGTAGATGGCATGCATCCATGGGTAAAACATCACAAACTAACTTATCTTTATATCCTCCAATAGAAAACTCCACCGTTACTTGCTCATTCACTAAAACACTCTGCCCTTTGTTGAGCCATGTGACCTTATAAGGATTAGTATGAGGTGACTTCTCTAATTTCAGTTTCATTACTGCCTCCTCTGATATGATATTGTCTGTTGAACCTGAATCCACTATGACTTTTCATACTTTACCAAGTATCTTGCACCTTATTCTAAATAGAGCTCTCCTTTGTTTAGGCTCCTCCTTGACTGGCTGTCTGATCAAAACTCTGTTAAACATCAGATTCTCTCCTACCTCAGATTCTATATGACTGATCTTAGATGCTTTGGGACTCATGGTGTCCTCTTGTGCATAGGCCACTCTCTTTTCATTGCTTGATGAGGAAGCTTTCTCCGGGCATCTATAAGCAGGGTGACCTATTTGATTACAATGATAACACTTCATGTTTGCAAAATAGGAACTGCTCCTGCCTGCTCCTCTTCCTCTGTTTGAACCTCCTTGAGGTCCTCTTCCCCTGTTGTATCCTCCTCTTGAAGATGTTTCACCTCCATGCTCTGTGAGTTTAGATTCTCCTTGGTTTCTTTGGTCATTACCTCTACCTTGGTAGCCACCACGCTGTCCTCTTTGATCTCTTTGATCTCTGCCTTTGCCTCTGCCCTTAGAAGTCTGATCTTGCTTCCTCTTGTTCCTTTCCTCAATCTTTATGGCCAACTGATAACATTGGTGTACTGTCTTGGGACTTAGAAGAGCCATCTCTTCTTGGATGTTCCATTTCAAGCCATTAAGGTACCTAGCCACCTTGAGACTCTCATCCTCCGTCACATTAGACCTCATACAAAGCTTTTGAAACTCTTCAGTATAAGTGTTTACATCTTGGTCTTTTTGCCTTAGACTTTGCCTCTTCTTGTGCAATTGAATCTCATAGTCATCTGGCATGTAGGCTTCCTTTACCTTAGCAACCATTCCTTTCCAAGTTGATATGGGCTGTTTGCCTTCTTTTTCCCTTTCTATCTGAATGAACTTCCACCATGTCAAGGCTGATCCTCTCAATCTTGACTTAGCAACCTTCACCTTTTGAGCTTCAGTGACTCCATCACACTCAAAATGATTCTCCATGCCTTCTATCCAATCCATGACTAGGTCTACTTCCATCTTTCCATTAAAAAGTGGTATGCCTTCAAGTGCTTTTCCACTCAAGGCTTTCAATGCCTTCAAGAAAGGCTCCTCCTTCAAAACAGGGTCAGGTTCAGGGGTCTTATCTTCCTCTGCAACCTCTTCTTCTTTTGGAATTCTTCCCTCAAACTGTGCACTTCTCACTGCTTCCTCAAGTTGGGCTATTCTTTCCTTCAATAGCCTATTGTCTTCTTCTTGTCCTTCAACCGTCTTAGCCAGTTCTGCATTGGTCACCATGGTGAAAGAATCACTGGACTCAACCTCTGACATATAAGATGCTTCCCAAATCTTTAACTTGGCTCTGATACCAATCTGATAGGGAGTGGGGTTGGAGGAATCAATCACTGATTCCTGCTCTAGGCCTTTCCTTGTAAGACCTCCTTGGTGCTTTCCTTCACCAATCTAACCTATAGGTCCCTACTCTTGACTAGGTGCCCCTGGTTTGTCTGACCAACCCCTCTTCTATCACAAACTCCAACCACCAAGTCCACCTTGGTTCATTGCCACAACTCTTCCATTGGCCCTTACTCTTCTTTAAAGACCAAATTCTATCCACATTCAACTTGATAACTTGCAAAGGTGTAACACATTTAAAAGCTTCAAGGGACTCTATCTAGGGTTCTTGTACCTCCTCAAGACTCCCTTTAACCATCGCTTCCACAAATCTCTTCCTAGGGTTTGAAAAGGCTACAAGCCTTGAGCCCCCAATTAGGCCTCTGAACAGAGACAAAGTGCAATTTTATCCTAAACCCACTAAATGACCTGGGTTCTTTGTTTGGGATTGGTGGTCCCTATGTCCACACCTTGAAGATTTTCAGGGTTTTAGAACAACACTGCCCGTACACTGCTCAAATACAGAAAAGGACAAAAAGCTAGGGTTTCTAAGCTTTCTCAGGCTGATTTCAGACTGTCAAAGAGTTCTCCCTCCAAACGACTTGTTAGAACCTCCTCCTGACCTCCAAGCATAGCCCAGACCCTCAAGAAAATTCACAAGAAAGAATTTCTTCAATATCTTAATTCCCCTGCAAGTTATAAGGCTTTTACTCCAAGTCTGCCCTAACCGGACCCTGCCTAGCTCGCCTAGGGCAAGACATTACCTGCAACTCCTGCACTACCACAAACCCTACAAGCTACCATATTTACACTAAGGGAGCCTAGACACTAATCCCAAAGGGCCGTACAATTTGTACGGTGGGAAAGTGCTCTAGAGCTCCATTCTTTCAAAACTGCCTGTTACAGACCAGAAAAAGACTGTAATCAAACTATGTACAGATAAAAGATGAAAATGATTTACAAAGACAAAAAGATTGGTGCACTAAGCTTTCACAATGTCCTCACTACATTCTACAAACAAAAGAACAGTAAATCTACTCCATTAAAGCTCAATATGATAACAAAACACAGGAAACTGTCTTTTTGAACGCAGTTTTCCTCAGCTTCTCAAATGTCACTTCAACAATAAAACTTCTAACCCCATTCCATGGTCGAGGCATGCCTTAAATAGGCCTTCAAAACAATTGAGTTTCTTTGATCGAGCCTTTTAGATGACCTAAAGCAAAGATTATAAAACCCACTGTGTTTTGCAAACTTTGGCAACTTTTACCCATTCAGCAAAGTGAGCCTCTAAACTCATTGAACTCTTGACAACCTCTTTCCCAAAGACCAAAAACACCCTAAGCACCCAACACAATGGTCAACATGACCTTATGAAAAGCAAAATCAAAACTAAACCCACTAGGTTTCTTCTTTACCTAGGAAACTACCAGTTGCTCCTTAGGTGCTCCTGCACCACCTTGTCTTTTATCCAACTCGATCACCACCTCCTACATGAACCTTCCAAGTCATCATCTTGCATTCCATTATAAAGGATGCAGCTAGCAAAATTACAATAGTCTCTTATAAGAGTGTGCAACACATTTAGAAAGGTGGCGTTGAAGCTACAATATCCCGACTACTTCACAAGATGGCGGCTCCACATGTAACTATATCAATTTCATTAACATCGTGATTCTCCTTATGCAATGCTAACTTATTCTTGAACTAGAAACCACGGTGCAATACAATCAAATAGCGACTAGGATATATACAAGCGTTGCACTTGTAAGCCAACCTACCAACTATTCAACCCTTCCAAATGCATTATTATAAACCACCGTTGGCATATGTAATAATATTTATTTCACTACACCTAGAACAACTACAATATTTGATTACGGAATTATTCTACAAAAGCTCCAATATAATTTCCAAAACCACCTTGCCATGAAACCCTTCAATATCTGAAATTACTATTCTCTGAAATTTGTCTTTGTAGAAGACTTCACATATTTCGCACAATTTTCCAAACTAGTTTGAATCTCTGTGTGAATCCTGAAATGAATTCACCTGCAAAGGATTTGGGTTTTCGTCCAATCCTTCAAGCTAGAGGGTTTTCGTCCCCAAGACTCCAAAACCTGTAAAACCAAGTTCTCCAATCTTCTCCCGAGAATACTAATTTTCCAAAAAAGATCCCAATGAATTCATTTTCACCACCTTTATACTCCACCTTTTAATATTTTATTATTAATATTTTATTCCACTAAAGTAACTTAATTTAGTATTTTCTCCATTCCTTTTTAATAAAGTTACTTTAATAAATAATTAATTAATTAATTATAAATGTCCAAAATATTATTTTTGTTGATGTTTGTAGCTTCCGGAGGTATTGCCCTAGGCGGCCAGAGACAAATCAGAATTAATTATAAATTTCTATACATTCATGCTAGATCGGCTCAAGTCAGAAGACAAGTCAAAAATTAATTATAAACAAAAATCATACATGTTAGGTCGGCTCAAGTGGAAGCTTATACTTGGACTTGTATAAATAGAAGGAAGATCCTCCTCATTTGATGATCATTCCATTCATTCTTTCCTTGGTGAATAAGAAGATTTGTTGCTCAAGAAGGAGACCTATTTCTGCTTAGAGATTTGAATTCTTACAGTGCTGGATTATATTATTGTATTCTACCTTTTCTTGGCATGATCCTAAGTGTGATCTTCTACACTATTATTTCTAATTAATAAGTGAATAAATTGTTGCTGGGTTTTTCTCCCTCAAGTAGGAGGGTTCTCCCAGGATAAATTTTGTGTTCATTATTCTATGTTTACTTTTCTGCTTTCTGTTAAACCTGATCCAAAAAAAAACTAACATGGTATCAAAGCCAGGTTCAGGAATATTCGATCAGATTTGACTAAGCAATTCGACTCATAGAAGATTGAAGATTGTGTAGTATTTATATTGCAGATTCTGAGAACGCTGGACGAAAACCTTGTCTGACCAATTTTTCACAATCATATAAATTTCTTCTCATTGTCGGATTGTAACATAGTAATCAAACAAGGCATAGCGTTGGACTTGCTTTCAGATACAGATAGGGGTTTTGTCCACAGGTGATATTCTTGTAATATAGTTCCTATATGAGCGATTAATAGAAACAATTGGGAGAGAATCGGGATGGTCAAGTATGGCGACTCAATGTTATTCAGTGTCGTGTATGTGCTGGTCGAAGATCTTATATGATGATCGAGTGTGCTCGTAATGGTCATTGATTGAACAGTTCATTGATGTGGAGGAATTCTATCATTCCGACATCGGGCCTGTGTCTTCTGCAAGCAGTATTTATTGAGGTTGCCGATGGAGGCTTGGCATTTCCTGCATATCACAGGAGGCAATATCATTAACAAGCCATCGGGAATACATTACCCGATACTTTGTACTGTTCGAAACGTTTTCATTACTCTGTATTAGCGCCGGGAAGAGTATTCAATCTCGATGGTGGACATCTTATAATGCAGTTCCCATCTATGTTCTGAAACTGCTTGTAATTATCGGGAGTACCTATACTATGCACCGGTTACTACAATACAAGGGAAGTCGTGATGGTTTCTACTGCAATATTATAGTTTTTGATCCAAGTATTCTTCCCTCATACAATACCAGCGAGCCAATGTTAGCATGAACAGAGAAAGGAGGCGAAGATATTGACGAGTTCATGAAACATCACTAGCGCCATACCGGTCTTGTATGATATTGTGGTCGATGTCATATCGTGAAGAAGTCGTGATATGGCATGAGCACAATCATATTCAAGGAAACATCTAATAATCGGGATTTTTGAATGATATCAGCGGGACCTGGACAATCACCATTAATGTTGTTAGTGTCGTTTGTCTTTAAGAGGAATTCGGATATATCTCTAGCTATTCACTGACCAAGATAATCAACTGATGGCTTGTTGAATGAGTTTCTGCCAGTCTTTCCTTCTAAGAGCCATGGTTTACAAACTGGAGACATCGGGCATATTGTGAATCCTGATTGGGCATTCAACGACAATACAGATCTTCACTGTTTATATGAAGGTTGGACGAATTGCTGACTATTCTACTCAATAAAGGAGGAGTTTGAGTTAGCAAAACTATCGGCTATTAGAGAACTGATTGTTTTGAAGAAGAAATACTTGA
Organism: Sequoia sempervirens; assembly: GCA_007258455.2. Classification (NCBI taxonomy): domain Eukaryota; kingdom Viridiplantae; phylum Streptophyta; class Pinopsida; order Cupressales; family Cupressaceae; genus Sequoia; species Sequoia sempervirens. Next base: position 315,112 of record VDFB02265127.1, read on the forward strand.
GCTTAGAAGGATCAATTCAACATAGTGGTACATTGACTGGCACCTTTGAAGGGCGAATACACTGCCTCAGGTCGTGCTTCCTCAAGGGTAGTGGCGTAGCCAATTAAAGGATATATAATATACCAATTCTTTTGGAGAAACATTACTACTGAGCACAACACTTTGTGTGATGATAAATTCGATTTTGTGGAGAATTTATTCGTTTGGAGAGCTTATTTCGATCTAGGAGTAATTTCAGAATTTTTGATTAAGGAACAAATATTATTTAAATAAATTGTTGTTTGTGGAGGCGTCTTCTATAACATTCTGGATGCAAATCGTGGTTTCAGTCTAGGGGCGAAAATTTACAGAGCTAAGCTGACTGTCCAAAATAATTTATTCAAATTTGAGATTTGCTCTTCAAAGGCATCAACCAAATTTGAAGCAGACTTTAGATGCAGATCTAAAGTGAATGTTTGAGCAAATTGAAGGAGAATTAATGCATACATATGAGCAGATCTAAAGGAAAGATAAGAGTAGACCTGAAGAGGATTTAAGTGCAGCATTTAAAGAGCTTTTGATTCCACAAAGATAAGTTCTATTATGTATCATTCATTTAATTGTTCTATCTAATGATATTTGCTAGATGACTACATGCTTCATTTGTATCAGGGTAGTTTGATTTTATGAACTATTAGTAATCTCTTTAAAAATGCAGGATGGATCGAGGAGCAAAGTGATATGGATTCATCCCTCGATTACACTACTGCCATTCAGAGGGAGTTAAATTCCGAGAATTCAAGGCACGAGTTGAGATCATGTCCAGGAAGAGGATTAAGATTCTAAGATCAGTTAATGGAGGGGAGTTCACTTCGAGAGGATTTTTTTTGCAATCTATGTATTGAGGCAGGGATCAAGAGGGAGTTTTGTGTTCAGCAAAATGGAGTCCTATGCCTCGAGGAACTAGAGTGACTCACTGAGAAGAAGTGAAGATGTTAGCTAAGTGGGTTGTAGTGTTGCAAGGCCAAGTGCTAAGTCTTTGGAAGGCCTCTTCAGGTGTAGAGAACGAAATTGCACAAGATAATCAACCTTGTTTTGACATTGGTAGCACCGCAAACCTATTCAGAATAGGGTGATCTGGGATGAGGTCGAGGAGGACTAAGTCCTGGACTCTTGCAAGTCAGTAGTGCCGGAAGTGTGGGTTGGAAACCTTTCCTCTAAGGCAAGCATTGCAGGCAATCTTGGACGAGGAGGTCAGGAGGTTGATGTGGGTACTTGGAGCTCCAGAGGGAGTCACAACATCATTAAGATTTGTTGTACCGTATATTTCTTTGAGACGGAGAAATATGAGGTGAAAGCCCTTGTAGCATATATTTCTCTGAGACGAAGAAATATGTGGTGAAAGCCCTTGTAGTGTATATTTCTCTGAGACGGAGAAATATGAGGTGAAAGCCCTTGTAGCGTATATTTCTCCGAGACAGAGAAATATGAGGTGAAAGCCCTTGTACAGATCACATCTTTGAGACTGAGTTGTGCTTTACACAATTGGGTGTAGCCATTGTGGACGTCATGTTGAGAGAGTCTGTGACGAGACATGTTACCCTTGAGTAGGATTCAAGATAGCCTCTACAATACCTCCCTAGCTAAGAGAGAGTGTTGATGTTTGTAGCTTCAGGAGGTATTGCCCTAGTCGGCCAAAGACAAATCAGAATTAATTATAAATTTCTATATATTCATGTTGGGTCGGCTCAAGTCAAAAGACAAGTCAAAAATTAATTATAAACAAAAATCATACATGTTAGGTTGGCTCAAGTGGAAGCTTATACTTGGACTTGTATAAATAGAAGGAAGATCCTCCTCATTTGATGATCATTCCATTCATTTGTTCCTTGGTGAATAAGAAGAAGATTTGCTGCTCAAGAAGGAGACCTATTTCTGCTCAGAGATTTGAATTCTTACAACGCTGGATTATATTATTGTATTCTGCCTTTTCTTGGCATGATCCTGTTGTGACCTTTTCACACATCGCCCCATTGCAAATGGGGACCCCCTAATTTTTGCTTTCTTCGGGTCTTTTGGCTTGGTTTTTGGTTTGTTTTGCTGTCGTCTCTCTCTTTCTGCTATCTGCTTTTCCGGGGATGTGCCCGCCTTTGAGCTTGAACGTGAAATTGTGGCCAAGTCTGAGAATTAGGGTTTTGAGTCTTCTGGTCAGTTTGAGGCCAAATGGAGTGAATAAATTGGAATCTGAGCCTCAGGTTGCAATCAATATGCTTCCAGCAGGTTCCCAGCTAAATTTTACTGAATTCTGACAACTTACTAAAGTACCAGATTTGGGGCATTCTCTTAGAGGTTTTGAAGTTCTCTCAGTCACACTGCATCCAGGACATGTCAGGCTGCTCATCTGCAAATTTTGAGCTGAAACAGACAACTTTCTATTTTTAGCAAGTTCAGCTTCGGGAGCAAATTTTAGGGTTTATATGCAAAGTTCTTCAATGCATGTCTGGAGATTCTTTCTGGGCTTTCTGAGACCTACGCGCTGATATAACATGCAAAATGAGACGATGACTTTCAGAATTCAGCCTCAGAGGCTATTTTCAAGGTTTGCATGTTGAAATTTTCTTCGCATGTCTGGACATTCCTTGTGGGCTTTTCAAGGGCTTCGCAACGGTGTAACATGCAAATCAAGATCAGGACTTTTTCAGGAGCCGTCTTCAGAGGCTATTTTTAGGGTTTGCATGCAGAGCTTTTCAGCGCATGTCGGGTTATTCCTTATGGGTTTTTCAATAGCTACCAATGATGTGACATGCAAGGCGAGATGATCACTTTTCAGGTACTATTTTTAGCAGGTCCATTCCGATAGCTGCCCAGCACATCAGGATCACAAACAGGGTGAAGTGCAACAGAAACGAGGTCAAACAGAGGTCATTTGATATACATGCAAGTTGAATTAGGGTTTCCAGCTTCGGGACGCAAAATGAGGGGTCAAACGCCAGAATTTCCCAAAATCGATGTATCCCATCGCGATCAGTATCTTTCAAGCTATACACCAGTAAAATTTGGAGGCAATCAGAGCACTTACTATTTATAGTAAGCCACTTCTGAAACAGGCTATAAATAGTAAGTCAGTAGCAGGCGCTAGTGTGAACGGGCAAGTCTACCGATGAGGGTCACGGCATTCAGATTTCAAGTCAAACGGAGTTGTGGAGGTCATGAAATCAAGTAGTTACTATAAATAGTAAACCACCTTCAGAAACGTGCTATAAATAGCAAGTCAGCTCGAGATGGCAGTGTGAACAGACTAACTAGGTCATGAGGATCCTGTGGTTAAAATTTCAAGTCAATTTGAGCTCCAAAAGAGGGAAAATCAAAGAACTTACTAAGTATATAGTAAGGCGTGAGCAGGTAGCTGAGAAAAGTTCTAAGTCTGAAGTTCATCCTCCTCCACCCTGAAAATGCGCCCATCTTCAAGCCAGGTTGATGAAATTGTCTAAGGCACTGAGTTCGTCCTGCAGGACCCTCTAAATGCGCCCACTTCATAAGAAGCTGAGAAAATTCTAAGTGTTGGACTTAAATCCACCTCCATACCTCAAATGTGCCCAAGGAGAAATAAGTTGGTGAAAAAGTTTCTAAGGCATTAAGTTCATCCTGCAGACCCCTGAAAATGCGCCCTCATCTTAGCTGATGATGAAAAAGTTTCTAAGGCAAGAAAAAAATCCTCCTCCACCCCCAAAATGTGCCCAAGGTAGAAGGTGGGTGGAGAAAATTTGTTCAAGACATGAAAGTTTCCTGTAGCCCCCCCAAAATGTGCCCTAGCATGGAGGCTGGCTTGGAAAAAGTTTTCAAGTATAAAAAAATTCCTCCATGACCCCTTAAATGCGCCCATGCTCAGTGAGGGAGGTGGAAAATGTCTAAGGCAATGAAACTTGAAGCTCGGCCTAGCATATGCGCCCAAGTGAGGAGTGAAGAAATTTCTCTAAGTATGGAAAATTTGAAGTAGCTACCCCTAGATGCGCCCAAGGTAGAGATGCCATTGAAAAAAAATTCTAAGTGTAGGAAATTGGAAGCTCATACCCCCAAATGCGCCTTGGCTAGGGGGAAAAGGTTGGAAAACTTTCTAAGTGTCACAAATTGGAAGTAAGTGGGGTGAAATGCGCCCAAGTGCCAAGAGGTTGAGTTGGAAATTTTCTAAGTGTAAAATTGGAAGGAGGACCTATAAAATGCGCCTTTGCCTGAGAAGAGTTGTGTTGATGTGTTTTTCGTGACCGCACCAACGCAGAATAAAGTCGCCAATGGCTACCCTATTCTCTCTTGATCAAAGTATTCCGCATGCTAAGATTGCAAGAAAGTTCATGCGTTCAACTCCAAGGTTCTTTTAATGCGAATAGGCTTAGTTGGCTCAATGTGATTTGCTGGTATTTCAAGGGGACTTACGAAATTGTTCAGCAGCAGAGGAAAGGGGGTTCCACAATTCGACCGATTTATCAATGAAGCATGGGTTTCCTATTCTAACCAGAAAGTACTGAATTTAAAGGGTGCAAGGTTAAGAAGATTCTAATCTACTCTAAGGCGTGGGATATGGAGCTCAACTTCAGCAAACTTCAACCAGGCTCTGCTTTGCCTCGCTTCGGACAGCTTCTACAGAACCGGTGCAATCTTCAGAGGAGTAGCTCAAGGTGTTCAAATCACAACTTAGCATGAAAATACCATCACAACGACACATATAAACATACAAATCATGATCGAAGTTAAGTCCATGATATTCCAGTTGACCACACAAGGCGCATTTACCATCAGCAAATACACTAGTGGTATGGATAGACGAAGTTGCTTAGATCAAACACCACATTCCACAGCTAACATCTACTGCTTGCATGAAATGAAACTTATTCTACTTTAAGCCACTACTCGAATCAGAAGGACGAAGAAACCTTGCTAGCTACTCACAACAAAGACGAAATTCACCATCAATGAAAAACTCTTTTATTGAGAGAGTGTTCACAACAATTTCTTACAAAGTTTTCAAAGGGAAAACTTTCCCTCTTCTTCAAACTACACTATCAATCTATACTAAGTTACTCTAAGCTATCACCTAGCTGTCTCTCTATTCTATGTCTACTCTAAGCTAATTTCTAATGAGATACAAATGAGGGGGGCTCCCCCTTTTATAGATGGCCAAGTCCAACGAATGGCTTAGATTACAATCGACTGGATGGCCCAGATCGTGCCACCTCAGCTCTAAACAAGATTCGCCCTAAAAACCGCCACAAAGAAGAGGGGGGTAATAAATGAGCCATTAATGGCCACCATCTTCTAGAAGATTCCCGTCTAGAAACGCATTCACACTGTTTTTGATCTTCTTCTTGACGTTGTTCTCCAACCTCTTCTCAAGCTTCCATTCTTTTCTCCATCTTGAGTTTTGAAAACATTTCTTCTCTGTCACTAAGTATCAACACTTAGCCATTTTCTTGCAACTTTTTCTTCCTTCGTGATTCATCATCTTGGACTATTTGCTTCATGACTTTAAGTCATCATCGTTTGGTCTCGACATTCCTCCTGCAAAACAAGCAAGGAGAAGAGCATTAGAACACTTCATAAAATAAATTCACTTACCAGGATTTTCACGCTCTAACTTCCAAGCATTCATCGTCTTCACTAGCCAACTTCACGTTCAAATTCTTCATGCCTTAGCCAAATTTCCAACCCATCTTGCATTTTGCCTGGCGCACTTCACCCTGATATCATCCAACTCAGACTCGAGAAAAATGCTTTCATCAGGAATTTGATCAAAAATTATCTAGGTGCCCAACTTCAAATTTGTCCGCCGAGGCATTTTATCTTCACAAACATTTCTTTCCTTGCCTTAGAAAATTTCTCCAACTTTCCTTAGAAGATTCATCAACCTGGTGCCCATCAAAAATCTTCATCTTGAAGGCTGCAGCGAAGCATGGAAGACTTTAAAATCAACTTCTCATCGGAGATCTTCAATACCCAGAAGAAAATTTTCTTCAGAATTTGTCGAACTCATGGGTATACAACGAATGGGTTCATTTAAAATTTTAAATTTTGAACCTTGGAAAAATAATTCAACATGAAATTTAATCCCGTTCTTCATCTCGGTGAACATCCCATTGCTCAGACTTGAGAAATTTTTTAAATTCATCCTGCATTGTAATCATTCTCAAATTTCATCACTGAAAAATTTGCTCGTGCTTCAGGAAAATTCACCCCCTTCAGTTCTAGGCGTATTTTCTGAGGAAAATACTTTGCCTTAGAAAAAATTTAAATCATCTTGAAAATTTTGCCTTAGAAAAATTTTGCCTTGGAAAATCTTATATTCAACTCAATCACTTTGCCTGTGAGAAAAATTTTGCCTTGGAAAATCTTATATTCAACTCAATCACTTTGCCTGTGAGAAAAATTTATTTCACTTAGAAGATCTTCCTGCAACTTCCATCATCTTCAATGCCTTAGGAAAATTTTTATTATTTTGCAATTCCAACGCCTAGCAATTTTGTTCTCACCACCTTGCATTTTATTCCACATTTGAAAAACATTTTCACTTGAAGCTCCAACGCCTTAGCAATATCCATCAACACCATCTTGTATTTTAGTTCACCACCCTAGGCGCATAGCATACTTGAAGAATAAGCCACGCCTAGCATTTTATTCACCCTTGGCAATATTTTCTAACACCTTATAACACTTACCACCTTGGGCGCATATAGCACTTGAAGAAGAATATTGCCACGCCTAGCATTTACCTTGCTTTGACTACGCCTTGGAGTATTTTATTCACCCTTGGCAATATTCACCACCCTACATTCACTTTTACCATCTTCAACTTGGGCACATTTTGCTATGCATGGAGGATGACTCTTCAACTTCTCCGTTTTTGTCTTCACTTGACCTCATTTGGGCGCATTTAGGCATACGAGGAGGACGAACTTTTGTTGACTTGTTGACTTTCTTTGAACTTGCTATCCTTCTTGGGCGCATTTTAGCATGTGTGGTGGATGAAACTTCCCATGCCTAGCATGTGACCCTTCACCTTCCTCGTTTTTGTCTTCACATGCCTTGTTTTGGGCACATTTTGCCATGGGAGAAGGATAAAACATGTTGACCACTTTGACTTACTTCTTTTTTGGCGCATTTCAACCTATGTGCAGGATGGGCGCATTTGGAGGGTGGTGGAGGACAAATTCAACACTTAGAAAAAATTTTCATGCTTGGCATTACCTTGAGGGCGCATTTTCAAGGTGGAGGTGGACGAGCTTTCATACTTAGAAATTTTTTCATGCTTGGCATTACCTTGAGGGCGCATTTGGCCATGGGTGCAGGATGAAACACCTGAGTTAGAAAATTTTTGGCATCTGGTGCTTGAGGGCGCATTTTCAAGTAGCTACAGGATGAAGTTCCAGACTTAGTCACTTTTTCCTTGTCTTCACCAGTTTATCCATGCCCTGCTATTTATCGTAAGTCTCCTAATTCTTGCATCTTTGAAGCTCAGAACGATTTGAAATTTCAAACACTGCATCCTCACGACCTTGTTACCCTGTTGACACTGCTATTTTTAGTCGGCCTACTATTTTTAGCCCATTTCTGAAGGTGATTTGCTATAAATAGTAACTGCTTGCTTCTGATAGCTCCACTGCTCCGATTGACTTGAAATTTGAATGACGTGCTCTTCACCACGTGACCTTACTGCTGATATCAGCGCATGCAACTGATTTGCTATTTTTAGCCTGTTTCCAAAATGACTTACTATAAATAGTAAGTGCTCCGTTTGTCTTCAAATTTTACCAACAGAAAGCCTGAAGGATGCTGATTCGCTGTGGTTTACACCGGTTTTCAAAATTTTTGACTTTTTACCCTTCTTTTCGGGTCCCGAAGCTGGAAACCCTAATTTGCTCTGCATGCATATCAAATGATCTATGTTTGTCTTCGTTTCTGCTGCATTGCGATCAGCTCGTGATTCTGAAGTGCTGGGAAGCGGCTGCCGGGGCGCACCTGCTAAAAATAATAAGTTCCTCACTGAGTGACCATCTTCGTTTGCATGTCACATCACTGCGAAGCTCTTGAAAAACCCATAAGGAATATGCCAACATGCAAAGAAAACCCCGACATGCAAACCCTAAAAATAGCCTCTGAAGGCTGAACCCTGAAAGTTGTCGTCTCGTTTTGCATGTTATACCATCACGAAGGTCTCGGAAAACCCAAAAGGAATATGCCGACATGCAAAGAAAAACTCTTCATTTAAGCCCTTAAATTTGTCCCAGAAGCTGGACTGCTAAAAATAGAAAGTTGCCTGTTTCAGCTCAAATTTTGCACACGAGCAACTTGATGTGCTCTGGACGCAATGTGACTGTTAAAACTTCGAAAGTGTCGAGAAACTGCTCTGAATTTCACACTTACTAAAAATAGTAAGTAGTCAGAATCCGATGAAATTTTAGTGAAACCCTGCTGGAAGCACACTGACAACAGTGTTAGTCTTTATTTTCAATATATTCACTTCATTCGACCTCGGACTGACCAGAAAGATGGAAACCCTAATTTTCAGACTTGGCCAAATTCATGTTAAGGTTCAACGGCGGGCCCATCCTGAAAAGACAAACAGTAGAAAAGAGAGACAACAACAAAACGGCCCAAAAGCAAAGCCAAAATTAGGGGGTCCCCATTTGCAATGGGGCGATGTGTGAAAAAGGTCACAACAAGTTGGAAAAAAAATATTCTAAGTGTATGAAATTTGAAGCTCACCCCCTTGAATGCGCCTTTGACTAAAGGGAAGAATATAGAATATTCCAAGTGTTTTAAATTGGAAGTAAGACCCCATGCATGCGCCTTAGCTATTTGAGGTAAATTAAGTCATTCAAAATTTAAAGTATGACCCCTCATTTACGCCTTGACTTGAAGAGTATTCTAAGTGCTTTAAATTTGAAGTTGGGTCTAGTAAATGCGCCCCAAGTTGAAAGAGAAGTCTATGGCAGGGAAGATGAAAGTTTGAGGGGTCATATGTGCCAAAGTGAAGAGAGAGGAAGCTCTAAGGCGTTGAAGAAGTTTCTAAGTTAAAATTCCTCCAATACCCCTTGAATGCGCGCAAAGATGTTGACATGTTAAAAAAATTTCTAAGTATTAAAATTTCACCTATAGAGAAAGTACGCCCAGACTTGACAGGATGATGAAATTTATTAAGGCATGTATGCAAATAGCAGGAGAAAGTCCAAAATGCGCCCAACTGGCAGGAGGATGAATTTGAAATTTTCCTAAGTGTCAAAAGAGGAGAAGCATGCCCAGAGAAGTAAGATGAATTATGATGATGAGATTTTTCTAAGGCATAAAACTCCACCTCCTCTAGAGAAATACACCTAAACTTGAGAAAGGAGATGAAATTTTCAGAGGCATGGATAAAATTGACAAGGAGTTAGAAGGTGCTAGCTTCATAAAGAAATTGTCAAAGCAGAGCAAAGAAAATATGCCCAGAGATCAAGAATGAAGATAAATTTGATGGCAAAATATTTTTCTAAGGTTAAAAATCAAAAAAAAAAAATTAAATGTATCCCTTCGTTTGGAGACACATGAATTTGACACCTTCTTAAGGCAATTTTCTTCTGGGTATCGGACGTCTGCGATGAGGAATGGATTTTAAAGTCTTCCACACTTCGCCGAAGCCTTCAGGATGAAGATATTGATGGGCACTTAAATAATGGATTTTCTAAGGGGAAAATTTAAAAAAATTCTAAGGCAAGGAATAAATGATGTTTTTGAAGATAAAATGCCTTGAGTGATGAATTTGAAGTTGATTGCCTAGGTGAAATTGATTGAATTCTTCGTGGAAATAATTTTCTCGAGTCAAAGATGAATAATCAAGGTTGTTAACGCCTCAGACAGAAAAGTGAATTTCTTGAAGAAGATGCAGTTGAAGTTAACACTTTCAAAAAGATGATACGCCCTTGAGGATGATGAAATTTGTCCAAGGCATTGAAATATGATACACAGGTGTTCTATGCCCCAGCCTACAGATCATGAAGAAAGCAAAGTTGGCTAGGGAAGAACGATGGACCCTATCAGATCCGGAGATCGCTCAAACCTTGGGAGTCAAAGCATGAAAATCAAGTGAGGTAAATTTATATTATGAAGTGTCCTGATGCTCTTCCTTTTGTCTGTTTTGCAGGATGAACGCCAGGGACGGAGCATGATGACTTGAAGTAATGAAGCAAATAGTCCAAGATGATAAAATCATGAAGGAGGAAAAGTTGCAAGAAATGGCTAAGTGTTGCACTCAACGCAGTCAGGAAAGTGGCAAGGAGGAATAATCGAATCCAAGACAAGAAAATCTTTCAAGTTCAGAATAGAGGGAAAGATGAAGTACGAAGTGTTAGAGATGATCCTCAAGCACCCCAAAGTTAAAGAATGATAGCAAGATGAATTGAAGGACAAAGTGGAGGTCTTTCTTCGGCGTTGACCCGGAGGGTGTTTTTCCAGCATACTTCACCCAACCTGAAATGTAATGACATCAAAGAGGAAAATCATCATCAAGCAGAAGAATGAGGTTGCAGTCTTGGAATTTCAAAATGAGGACGTGCCTGGCATACCCTTTCAAGAAGTTGAAGTCATGATGATCGGACTCATCCAGTTTGCAGTCAGAAAGAATAGTGTGAACGCATTTACAAACAAGAATCTTCTAGAAGATGTTGGCCATTAATTGCGCATTGATTACCCCACTCTTCTTGGTGGCGGTTTTTAGGGTTAGGGCTTATGTGGCTCGATCTGAGCCCTTCATTTGATTGTAATCTAGGTCGTCCATTGGACTTGGCCAGCTATATAAAGGGGCATCCCCACTCATTTGTAGCTCATTAGAAATTAAGCATTAGATCATTAGAGAATAGAGAGACAGCTAGGTGATAGCTTAGAGGTAGCTTAGTATAGATTGATAGGATAGTTTGAAGAAGAGGGAAAGTTTTCCCTTTGAAAACTTTGTAAGAAATTGTTGTGAACACTCTCAATAAAAAGAGTTTTCATTGATGGTGAATTTCGTCTTTTGTTATCAGTAGCTAGCAAGGTTTCTTCGTCCTTCTGATTCAAATAGTAGCCTTAAGTAGAGTAAATTTCATTTCATACAAGTAGATAGTAATAATGGAATGTGGTGTTTGATCTAAGCAAGCTTCGCTTATCCATACCACTAGCGGGCTCACTGATGGTGTGTTCGCCGTGTGTGGTCAACTGGAAACGTTGTGGACCTAACTTCAATCACAGTTTGAATGATGGTATGCGTCGTTGTGATGGTATCTTCATGTCAAGCGGTGGTTTGAATATCTTTAGTCACCTCCTTTGAAGATTGCACCGACTCCGTGGAAGCTGTCCGACGCGAGGCAAAGCGAAGTCCGGTTGAAGTTTGCTGAAGTTAAGCTCCATATCCCGCATTTAGGATATAATCTAGACCTTCTGAACCCTACACTCATTTAAATTCAATACTTTCTAGTTAGGAAACCCGTGCTTCGTTGATAAATCTTTTGAACTGTGAAAATCCCTTTCTCTGTTGTTGAACAATTCCGTAAGTCCCCTTGAAATACCAACAAATCACATCGAGCCAACTAAGACTATCCGCTGCTTGAAGGAACCTTGGAGTTGAACGCACAAACTCTCTCGCAATCTTAGCGTGTTGGATACTTTGATCAAGAGAGAATAGGGTAGCCGTTGGCAACTTTATTCTGTGTTGGTGCAGTCACGAAAAACACATCAACAGATCCTAAGTGTGATCTTCTACACTATTATTTATAATTTAAAGTGAATAAATTGCTGCTCGGTTTTTCTCCCTCAAGTAGGAGGGTTTCCCCAGGATTAAATTTTGTGTTCATTGTTCTATGTTTACTTTTCTGCTTTCTATTAAATCTGATCCAAAAAAAAACTAACAATTTCAAGACAATTTAATATTTAATTAATTAAATTATGTTCCACGATGGCTACTCAGAAATTAGGGACATTACAATGTCACACTTTTGTCTTGGTGTCACCACCTTAAAATCATGCCTAAACATAAGATAAGTGGCAGGTACATAAGGGAAAGGTGCCTAACTTAAGGGCAATTTCTAACATGATAGAATTGTGTGAGTTTGTAACTCCACCTTCCTACCTCAGTCCACCAACTTCAAGTTTTCAATGCCATGACAAGTCTTTTAAAGCAAAAAATCAATAAACAATTGCCTCTTTTTTTGGGCAATCTATATTAAGGAGAAAGCACAATTAAAGAGGGGAAGGGCCTATTTTGTGCTATTTAATTGTTTTATCTACTCTTTGCAATAGATGAAGTTAGGTTTTCTTTAAAGCAAAGTTTTATTGGGAATATTATATTATTTTTTTCCTTTAGAGCTTCTTAAAAAGAGATTATAAATAAATGCCTTGAGCACATAAATTGAGAAGAGATAATGGAGAGCAAACTTATGCTATAGAGATCACAATTTGCAAGTTAAAGTCAATTCATTGTGTTTACATTTAGTGAAAGATAGTGAAGGTAAATCTTATGCTACAGAAATTGCCCAACTATTATTGTTATTCAAAAGTTCAATTAAATTGAGTAAACCTTGTCAAGCTTTGAATTTGTAATGTCCCTTTTTTGTCCATTCCAAGAATCTTGGAAAGTTACAACAATCTTGGAGAATGCCAACTTTATTGGTAAGGAATTCTAATAGTGGCAGTAAGTTCAAGAAATCAAGTTGAGTTCAACAATACTTTCCAAATGCAATTTCTACATTCTGGGAGCTCTCCAAACTTCTTGGAGAAGTTCGCTATTTTTGGAAAAGACCATTTTTCATAAAGTTTGATATCCTAAGAGCTTAAGAGTATTTTGGCGTGATCAAAATTCATATTTGGTCTATTTTAGTATTTTTCATAACTTTGGTTGGATGTGTGGAAAATAATTAAATAGTTAAACGTTAATTTGTCAAAAAAGTAAAACTTAAAAGACAACTTGTGTTAATTATTTAAAAGGAATCTAAAGTCACTTCTTGGAAGCAAAAAAAAGAACACAAATAATAATATTTTATTATTCCACAAAGTGTTCATAAAAGGAGATTTGAGGAAAGAAGCTCATTTTTGATGTTCTAGTTATTTGATATTTTCTTGAAACCCCAATGGTGGAGTTGAGTAGTTTTCTACAGCCCTAGGATGAAAACCCTAAGGTGAAGATTGGTTTCAGATCTCTTCCTAACCAATATTGGGTGGATTCATTCAGGATTCGTAGGTGAGTTGAAAGAAGAATATTGTGCAAGTATTGTTATATCTTTCTAGTTACATCTCTGTTTGCAAGTGCTTGAAAGGAAGAAATCTTTTATGATTGACAAGCAAATAAGATTTTGAAGATATTTTATAAAAATAAGTGTGATATTTTGAAGTTAAAGATGTCATGAAATTTTATTTGTGAAAGGGTCAAAACCTAGGTGTGAACAATCGTAAAAATATTTACACAGTCTGACCTAAACCTGTCGTACCATTTATGGAATGATTGGCAAGATAAATTGGCCATACCACTACACTAAGTAGATGACAGCCATACCATATATCTTTGGAGAGAGGTGATTGAGATTTAAGAAGGAATAAGAGGAATTGATGCTTTTATCCTAGTCTTTAGAATTTAGAGACTTTCAAGCTGGCCACCACCTTTAAGCTAAAGTTTTAGCAAGTATTAAAAGGGAAGTAAGGAGTTAAGTGATTTCTTAGAGTTTGTGAAGATCTCCACTTTGGCGATTTGATTTGTTGGCATCAATTTGGGAGATATAAGGAATTTGTTACTGCTGTAATAAGTGTAATAAAGTGCCAAATATCTCCACATACTAGTGTTGTTTAGAACTTAAAGGCACAGATAACTACTATAGTTGTTCCTGCATTCTCAAAAGAGTTTGTACTTAGACCAGCATCATCCATAACCTTACAAGCTATAGCTTAAAGGTCAGGACATAATTCTCATTTTTATACATGTATTCTGATTTTACATCAGCATATTATGTGGTATCAGCCTTGAAATTATATGTTTATTTTAATAGGTGTCATGGTGATGGAATGCCATGACAAGCAAATAGCAATCACATTCCATCACCATGAGACCACATTTCTTTGAGGCATTTTTTCAAACAGTTCACTGCCTTGTCTATGCTGCCACATTTTTCATACATGTCTACCAAAGCATTTTATCAAACAGTTCACTGCCTTGCTGCTATCGCTAAAAGCCTAAAACAGGTGCTTTTGAACAAGCTATGGATGCTTGGAAAAAATCTATCCAAGCATAATAGTAAGCAATAGCATAGACAAGGCAGTGAACTGTTTGAAAAAATGCCTCAAAGAAATGTGGTCTCATGGTGATGGAATGCCATGGCAATCCATAACAATTTGCTTGTCATGGCATTCCATCACCATGATACCACATTTCTTTGAGGCATTTTTTCAAACAGTTCACTGCCTTGTCTATGCTGCTACGACATTTTTCAAACATGTCTACTAAAGCATTTTATCAAATAGTTCACTGCCTTGCTGTTATGGCTAAAAGCCTAAAACAGGTGCTTTCGAACAAGCTATGGATGCTTGGAAAAAATCTATCAAAGCATAATAGTAAGCAACAAGCTATGGTCTCATGGTTTTTTTTTCGCACGAAAATCAGCATGATTTTATTCGCATTTTTTGCAGGTTTCAGATGCATTTTTTTTGGCAATTTTGCAGTTTTAAATGGGAAAAAATCGTTCAGCCTGCCAATTTTTTAAAAATCGCAATTAATCAGGATGTTTTGCAGATTTATGCTTCTATGGTTGAACATGCATACTCAATATGAAAGAAGGGATTTGACTTCATAAAAATAAACGATCTCCTTTTGAGCACTTTGCCTCTTTTTTATAGACTCCATTTTGGCACCTTTGTTTTAAATTCCCTTTCCCTCCAGAAGTGGTCACTAAAAAACATTTCAATAAAACATTACAAAATGCTTTATTATGTCCTATTTATGTCGCCCATTTTATCTAACTAATAATAATATTTAAGTTGTCCTTTTACAATGCTTTCAAATAATATTATTAGGACTAACTTACAACATTATAATTAAAATATTACCCTAACTTTATCCCTTAGCCTACAGGATATAAAGTACTAGGCTGAGTCTCCCAATTATTTTATTTTTGAAAAAAGAACTTGACGAATGCCTTAATTTAATTTCATGTTACATGACTATACAACATTGTGATTGCTGGGGTCAACAGTCACATGTCCTCCCTTTTCTTGCTCTTTTTTTTAATCAAAGTAAAGATTAGAATGTATATTGAAGTAAAAAGCGATTACAAATTCCCAAATCAAAAAATAATGTTAGATTAGGATGATTACAAAGAGACCTTAGAAAGGTTCAAGATCATGCTAAAACACAAGGAAAGTGAGCATCCAATACTTAAACCATCTTTTCCAAGGAACACATTTTATTAAACTAAGATGTCATCCTATTGACACAAAGCAAGAAATAGCTAGATAACATAGGAAGCAAAATGTGAGATTATATTAAGGAAACCCAGGGATGCGCCCCCCCCCCCCCCAAAAAAATGCCCCGTCCTTGTCCCCGGGTATCAGGGGACGGCATGGGACTGTCCCCTTCTTTTGCAAATTTGCAGGAAACGTACCCGAAACGGGGGGACGTCGTTGACCCAATGGGGGACAACTGAGCCATCCCTCGACCGTCCCAGTGACAGCTAGTTGTCCCCCACGTCTTTTGAGCTTTTAAAATGCAAAAAAAAACATAAAACAAAAAAGAATGCCCCTGCCTACATGGCATGTGTCGGCCCCATTGATTTTGACTCCTTTATGAAGAAAAAGGGCCTCTCTACCCTCATTTTATGCATTTTGTTTGTTTGAGCAGCCAAGGGTTTGAGAGCCAAGGAGTTGCAGCCATTGAAGGAGAAGGAGCAGCAGCTTGAAGGAGGAGAGGAGGTTGAAATAGTGTTGTTGGGAGTGCAAATCCACCAAGAGGTATGCATTTCCTTTCCCTTTTTTCTTTTTCATTTTTTTGCAAAATGTGAAGCATACATTGTCTGATTTTTTATTTTTTTTTCCATTTTCAGTTGAAACTTGCATTCTAAAAATAAAAAACATGAGCAGCAGTGAGGCTGGGATTGATAGTGAAGTTGAAATGCAAACTAGAAGGGAAAGTGGTGGGGGTGGTAGTGGAACTAGAGAGCAAAGAAACCCAATCCAATGCCCTCCTTCATCAACCAATACCAAAACCATGGAAAACTATGCAAAACACCCATTAGACAAAAAAAAACCATTCCTTCGATATGTTACAGCCGTGGGTGAAAAACAAAAAAATTCAGGGGGGAGTAGGGTTTGGTTTTTCCATGTTTGTGAAAAGGATTTTAGGGGCAGCTACACAAGAGCTAGGTCTCTTTTTTGGGTGAGGTGGGCCATGGAGTTAGAGTGTGTCCTCAATTGATAGATGAGCTATTTTTAGAGTGCCAAAAAATTCAAATGGAGTTGGATGGTGGGGTTCAAGGTGGGTCTCCTTCTTTCCCAAGTTCACAATCCATCTATGCCTACTCCTAGTCCTTCCATGGTTGTAGTAGTGGAGTTGTCTTAAGAGGAAAGAGGAAGGTGAGTGGTAGTGAAAAGGCAGCCTCACTTGTGTCCATGTTTAATAACCAAGCAAGAGAAGCCACTGAATCCTCCATTGCCAAATTTTGTTTTGCCCATGCCATTCCATTTCATGTGGCCCGTTCCTCTTATTTCAAACAAATGGTGAAAGACATAGCCACTGTTGATCCTTCATTCATACCCCCTGGAGATCATAAGCTACGCACCACCCTCCTAGACAAAGAGTACTCCAAAGTTAATGTGTTAATGGAGGAGATGAGACAAACATGGATGAGGACGGGGTGCTCTATGGTGATGGATGGGTGGACTAATTGTAGACGTCGACCACTCATCAATGTCATAGTCACATGCCCTGCTAGTTCTTATTTTCTTAGAGCCGTAGATTGTTCGGAGAGACATAAGGATGCAAACTTCCAGTTTTCCATTTTGAGAGATGCTATAGAGGAGGTTGGGGCTGCAAATGTGGTGTAGGTGATCACCGATTCAGCACGTGTGTGCAAATCGGCTAGGTTGATGGTGGAGGGTACTTACAAGCACATATTTTGAACCCCATGTTGTGTTCATGCATTGAACAATGAAATTGAAAGACATAGGGAAGTTGGATTGGGTGAAGCAAACGGTCGCAGAAGCTAGAGATATTCAGATGTTCATTTGCAATCACCACACCTCACTTGCTCTCTTCAGAACATTTTCAAAGAAGGAGTTTCTCAAACCTGTTGAGACAAGGTAAGCCATTTACTTCATTTTGTTTCACTTTCAATTTGTATTCATAATTTGATTTTGTTTTAAATTTTTATTTTTTAATGAATCATTGAATCAATGAATGTAGATATGCCACACACTTCATCTTGTTGGAGAGGATGCTTGAGGTGCATGAGCCTCTACAACTAATGATGGTCAATGCAGAGTGGACTAGATGGCCCAATGCAAGTTCTACTCAAGGAAAGACCATCAAACAAAAGATCCTCGATGACGATTGGTGGGCCAATTTGAGGTAAGACATTAGATGGCTGATTTTGATATTTTAATTTTATTGTCCAATGTTCCAACTTTTGAA
The DNA here is from genome assembly GCA_007258455.2 of Sequoia sempervirens. Classification (NCBI taxonomy): domain Eukaryota; kingdom Viridiplantae; phylum Streptophyta; class Pinopsida; order Cupressales; family Cupressaceae; genus Sequoia; species Sequoia sempervirens. The sequence goes on from VDFB02265127.1 coordinate 332,756, forward strand.
GTTTCTAACATGTCAATTAACTTGTCAACTAATTATTTTGAACTTTTTGTTTGCATTTTGCAGATATATTTGCTCCTTCATCTCGCCTATTGTAGATGTCATCAGATATGCTGATACAAACTCTGCTAGTCTTGGAGAGATATATGAGACATTTGCCAGTATGCTTGGGAAGATCAGGCAAGTTATTTCGGCAAAGGACCCCACTTTGGATTTATATGAGCAACACATTAGGCCCATTGTGATGCGGAGGTGGAATACAATGAACACCCCACTTCATATGGCTGCCTTTGCTCTAAATCCAAAATGGTATGCACCAAGCGTTGGTAGGGTGCCTCCATGTGATGATCCTGAGGTTTTAGATAGGTTCACACGGGCCATTGCAAAGATTTATCCAGCAGAGCAAGCTTCACTACTTCAATCACAATTCCTAGACTTTGCAAATCTTAATGGCCCAAACTTGAGTAAACCACAGGCGAGATTGGATAGAGCTATATTAGCTCAATCGAACCCTATTGGATGGTGGACCTATCATGGGAGGGATACACCGCAGTTGAAGACACTTGCTACTCGCCTTCTTGCACAAGTTGCCAGTTCCTCTACTGCAGAGAGGAATTGGTCCACTTATAGCTTTATCCACTCCCTCAAGAGGAATAGACTTACCTCTAGATGAGCGGAGAAGCTAGTGGCAGTTCATAGTGCTCTTCGGCTTCATGATCGGCAGACTCCAGAGTATCAACAGACTCCAGCTCTACGGTGGGATATTGATCCCGAGGACGTGGCCCAAGTAGATGAGGAGGAGATAGCTGAGGGTTTGATTGGGGTTCCATTGGTTTTGGAGAAGCATCACAGTGGCAGTGACTCAAAGGATGACTCTGATTTTGATGCGATTATGAGAGATGATTAGGGGCAGCAATGCTCTTTGTTTATTTTGTATTCATTATTGTCATATGATATTGTATTTTGATTTTCATAGAAAACTTTAAAACTATATGGCAGCAATGTAGCCTTTGGGCATTTTGATATAAGTTTATAAATTATAACTTGGAGGTTGTTTCATGATTCGTGTATGTTAATTTTGAATGTGTATTGAGTATTGGCATAATGTTGAACACAAATATTATATGTTAATATTCTATAATGTGTATTATGCATGCCTTATCCATGTTATCATATGAATATTTAAAATTTCCCTATATTTTTATATAGCTGTCCCCTGCCGTCCCTAATTTTGGCCTCAAAAATCAGAAACTTGGCGACTCATCCCGCCGTCCTCTACCGTGCCCGTCCCGGAAACTTGGGGTAACCCTGGATTATATCATTGACTCGTATCTTCAATTGTTGATCTTATTGATGGAGCTATGGCATTTTGCATTATGTGGACCTGCTACTATTCGTCTTTCACCATTTCATTACTATTCCATGTTAGGTCTTTCTTGACTTCCTTGCAATGTATTTGAATGGACGGAAGAGCCTCTCAGGTCACCAAATTAAAAAAAAAATGGCAGTAGGTTGCCTTTTGGAAGTAGGATATTATTGAAACTGAGAATCGGTCACTCTGTAGTCCCTCCTGAGTCTCTCTGTACTTAGAATCATTTTTATTGCTTCAATCCTATTAAGGAAACTTCGGTAGGAAATCCTTAGGATGGTAGTCCCTTTTTCCTGCTTATTAAGACAGTTGATTATGGCTCACTGGTTATCCTTGATTCCTTGGAGGTTGTTTAGCAGAAGATTGAAGAATTCCTAATGGTAATTTATGAGTTCCATAACACTTATGAATCCTTAGAGAGTGCCATTTATGTTTGCAACGGAAAAATGTATTGTAGTTTCTTTCCAAGTGGATTGTTTGGCTGTAATGTTTTCAGCACAGGCAGGTTGTTTATAATTGGCATTTGAAACTGTGGGATTTGCAGGTTGGGCACATAGCATGAGGTGGCTGCCAATTTTTTCAGTAGTGTAGGGTTGTAGACGGTATGTTCAACAGTTGGAGAAGCTAGCAGCAACAAACAAACTCTTGGAGGGGAGATAAGATTTGGGAAGCCATTTTTCTGTGAGATAAGATCAACAGGAGTAAATCCAGAACTGTACATATTCTGATCCTTTTAGGTTTGGTGTTCAGTGCAGCTAGCAAAGACTATCTGAGTGGATTGAGCCACCTTGCATATGGAATCTCTTCAGCTTTGCATTCTTCATCCAGAATGATGGTGAGAGGGCAGTCATGTTCTGAAGTTTTGCATTCTTTTTCCTCCATACTCATATTAATTATGCTTCCTTGAACAGTAGCCAACTTCCTCTTTCTTGTAGATGTCTGCAATCTTCTTTCTAGCATATATCTGCAGAGGGTCACCATTTCCCTTGAGACAGTTGAATTAGCAGCAAGGGAGAGAGCCATTTATAGATTTGGCTGAGCCTTACGATCCTCCTAATTGCCGGTGACATTCTCTATTGAAAAGCCATTTGTATATGGTATTATCAGCTGGAGATCATTTTCTTTAACTCCTGGTTTAGTGGGGTGTGTGTGTGTATGCCATCCCCTGACCCTTCTGTATTGGCATGCATTGTCATGAGATGAGCAAGAATGTCCACTAAGACTGACAGATCCTCTCTCTCTCTCTCTCTCTCTCTCTCATGTATTGCTGTTCTATTTCAACGCATTATATTTATTTATCTTCTTGTATATCATATCTACCGGTTGGGTGCCCACACAAAGCAATAAATCAAGATTATTATCTTATCAAAGTGTTTAATTCATGTCTTACCAAGCTTTCAGCTCTAAGAGTTGTGAAAGAACACCTCCTGGATCACCATAAATTAAAGATGCAAGTGAGCCATCTGGGTCTGTCTCAGAAAATGGATTTGTTGAGACAAATCGTTTCAATGCTAACCTAACATCTTCAGTGCTTAATACTTTGCACCACTTCTTGTCTGGCTTCCATGTGGTTTTTGTAGCAGTTTCATAAACCTGTGGAAACATGTGTTAAGAGTATCATACATGTGCATTGGATGAAATCAACCAGTATAAAACATATTTAAATGTTGCACTAAAATAGGAATCGGCATCTTTGTAGTATATCTGCTGACCTGCATCCCTGATATGCGGAAACCTAGAAGAGCAGAAGTTGTTTCTCTATCTTTATCTCTGCACCAAGTTAATTATTCTTAAAAGTCATGTTGTAAGTTCAGAAAGTCTAGAAGTACTGAACAAAGAAATATTTCAAATAATATGGACATTAAATTGCTCAAATAATAGACATTGTGATTTTCCTCAATTTTCCAGAAGCATTAGTATGTTTCAATAAAATTACAAGCACTTCTTGATATACTCCTCAGTTGCCCCTGGATACCATGTTCGTGACCCCATCTGCAAATACCATACAGCTGCATTAGAATAATGGCAATATACACATCAGTTTACAGAATTCCACAAATTTTATACACAAAGACAGAACCATCTAAGAATCATCCATCCAATCACTTACTGCACCATAATGGAGAGACCAAAAGTACCTTGATATCAATCACTGAAGGATGATGAAAATGATAGGTTAAGTCCTCCATTACAGCATACTGTGCTAGCATGTTAAGGAAACTAAACTTCTTATCAAAATTCTCCATTCTTTGTAAATATAAATCGAGCCAGACTTCTCAATTTCCACCACACGAATCCCACCATATAAATAATATTTTCCTATTAGCTGTGATAACACAACCCTTAGTACAAACAACATCACCATTGTCATTGAACTAAATATTTCAGTCTAAAAGTATGCTATTGTGGAAAATCTTAAATCATATCCCAACAGGACAACAGTATGCATATCTTTAAAAGGCACATTACCTAAGAGAATAAATAGTAGTTTCCCACTTTGAAGATTGTATATGGTCAAAACTTCGTTTTCTTAAAATATATGAAACCTAAACTAATTTTTAAGAGGTTCAAAAATAATGTGACGCATATTGACATCAATTTACCTCCTCCATGTACTTTACAAAGTATCTGCTTCCCAGATGTTCCAAGCATTTTTCATGCTAGTTTGGCATATTTATAGTTCCAATTTGTTCCTTATCTAAGGCTAACATAATGTAGACTCATTGCAACTTCCTCTTGTTCTATAATTTTCTTATTTAACAGCATATCCATTCATGTTGATTTAATTTGAAAAACTCAAATGATTGGAAATATACCTATAATAATGGTGTTATATGAATTTTGTTATCTGAAAACCATTTGAATTTAAAATATTTCCAGCTTAAAAGTTATGCTTAGGCATCAAGGATTATAAAGCAAGGTGACAGATCTATGTAAGATTTATAATGTGATAAAATAAATCTATCCTAGGAACAATTTGATTGTGATTAACTCCCTTGATTCAAGGTGATCGACAGTTAACTCATGGGATGAGTTTAGTGGACTCAATCATCTAATTGACATTGAGTTCAAATAGGAAGTGAACTAAGGAGGACTGGCTTCCAGTTCAACTACATGAGATGGATATTATAAATTATCCAGATTTACAACTTGAATTTTTGCATGAAATAATACAACATAAGCTACCTAACTAAAATAAGGTAAACTTCAAACAAAAAGGTGTATACATGTTATACACAAACACACAGGAGATCTACTAATCTATAGAATTATGAAAAATAGATTTTGTGAGCCATTGATGTAGGTATGACTTCTACAAATTTGACCAATACAGTATACTTACATTCTAACCTCTTTATTACTACAGCATTTATGTAATTCCTAGCAAAAATAATGCATGAAGAATTAGACAACTCAAGCTCACCAACCCAAAAGTTGTCCTCAATTTTTTGTCACATGCTTTCCTTAAAATGGACAGCAAAGTGTCATAGACACAAGAACAGCAATTAAGTACAGCACTGCTATCCGTTCTTGCAAAGTCGACATTTGAAATCCTAAAGGGCACTTTTTTATTATTGGTATTGAGTTCTAAATTTCTAATACCCATCTAGATAATAAACTGTCAATCCCGATTGACATAAAGGAAAATTATTTCTGTCATTATAAACTTGTAGCCACAAAAAGTAGGAAAGAAATAACAAGGAATCAGTTTATGAGGCAGCGCAGTTTTTTTTAACTAAAGCCTGATAAAAGAGATTGAGAACATTAAAGAACCAGGACTCATATTTGCCATTCAGATGTACTCATTTATGGATTATCTTAATAGGTTTGAAATCATAGAATGTGAACCATTGTCCTCATTTTCTAAAGTATATCCTAGAAAACATTATTATTGAGAATCTTTACTTGAACATGCATATAAAATCATTTGCAATTAACTTGTGTCTGGATATCACACATCCCAGTCTCATCAGAAGTTTGAACAGACGTTGTGCCGTAGAACCTTGGAAAGAGATCTTGCACGATGGGTGGTATTGTTTGATCAGCCCAAAACTTCTTATAAAATTCAACTTCATTTTGTCCTCTTTGATTATTTTGTAAAGGCTTGTAAAACCGGCCTGCTTTGTCAACAAGAGGTCCTATATTTCCTCCTGCCAGCAGAATATATCAAGTATTTATTATTTTATATACTGAATTAAGGCATATGCAACAACATTGCAGTATCATACTTTAGAAAACATGTCAAGCATGAAAAATTTCGTGAAGAAAGATTGTTTTCCAGAAACATAAGTGGTATGTGATACAGGTATCATATCTAGTGAGGTTAAAGCGGAATTTTAAAAATCTTGGTGATATCTATACATCCAAAAAGATAAAATTAAAATAGTAAAAAACAAAAATTCCAAATCAGTGTCATGGCAGTTACCAAAATGTGTTTGGAATATATATACACATATACAATTTGGATTTCATAAATTCCATCCTCTTCATTCATTAAAGTTGAATACAGTTTAAAATCAATATGTGTTTTCATATTCGTATCCTCTTTCATTTAATGAAGTTAGATATAACTTCTAACCAAGACATGCTTTAATATTCACATCCTTCAACTCAAACCAAATGCAATTCATTGGCTATAAAGTATAACATCATCAAACAAGGAAGGTAAATGACACTTGTCGACAATGTAATACATTTGTAAGTTGGGATCCTCATGCGTATGCTAAGAGTTTAATAAAATTACACAAAACCTTGAACAAGAATAAATATTGCTAATTATATCAACCTCAAGTTATTATATTACGGTTACATCTACTCATAAAAGATAAGTATTTTCAATAAAGAAAATTAGAATCATAAAACTAAAAAGAATTAGAAAATTGCAAGGTGCCCTTAAGTTTCACATAAAAGGCTTGTGAAATGCTAACCCTTCAAAGTGAAATTTCAAATTTTGGTAATACCTCTCTTATATAAAAAAACTTTAAAAAGAAATAAGAGACTTCAATAACTTTGTCTGCAACTATTTTTGAATGAACTTAATTAAAACTTAAAATTGATTATAAATTTAAATTTTGAAATACTTCATCAAATTATTTCACGCATACAAATAAAAAGGAAGATTGGCAAAAGGAGATGGGGGATTTGAAAAGGAAAATGAAAAAACTAGCAACGAATTCTAGGAAGAGAAAGATCAGAGCTAGAAGCATGAGATATTAACCGAACCACACTTTGGAGAAAGCCCTATGAATTCTAGAAGAATGGCAGATGAGCACAATGAGATAGGATCTAAAGAAAAAGCAGAAAGAACAAGGAACAAGAAATGAGAGGCTCCAAGGAAAACAATAAGTGGAAAGAAAGGATAAAAAGGAAGGAACCAGCAAATCAAGACAAGATATACAAAGGATAAAAAAATTAAAGAACCCCAAAACTTGTGATTGGGGATGAATCAATAGAAACAGAGGTAAGATTTCTAAATATCAATGCACCAATTGGAAGATTCGTATGTTGTCCTACTATAGAAGAATTGGGTATATGGGTAGAGAAACAATGGGGAAGTGTAGAAATAAGATTGATGTCAAAGACTTTCTTCCTAGCCATATTTGAGAGTTCAAACTTTGGAGGATGTAGATATGGTTTACAAGGGTAAAACTTGGTTTATAAAGGTGGGGTTATATTTATGGCAACAGACACCAAAATTTGATATAGACAAGGAAATAATGACAAAATCATCTATGTCAATTAAGATATTTAAATAACCATAAAAAATGTGGAATGACTCAATTTTTTAAAATATAGGGAATCCTATTGGAGAGTTAGTTATCATAGCTCATGTCACAAAGAAAAAAATCTAGCCACCTATAGACTGATTATTGTTAAAATAAAAATTTCTAAAGCTTTTCCAACAACAATTGAAATTTTGAACCATAGTTGTTAGGAGATGCAGGGTACTGGTACTGGAACGAGGATAGGGACGCCAATCAAATTAGGGTACGTGAGTTAAATGAATAAGGAGACGGCTATTTTATATGTAAATGATTCATCGGAAATTTTGGGTACGGGGACTGGTATGTTGTCTATGTTCCCAAAATGGAGTTTCCCAGCAACTATAAAATTTTCATACACTTTGAAACATGACACAAGGAACTAGATTATAAATGCTTGTCCTTAAGGTGCCATCTTTGTCAAAAAATAGGGAATTCAAAATCCATGAGAAAAGAAAACACAAAACCGATCCTTTAGGAACAGCCACAATGGATTTCAATCCTTTTTCCAATCTATTGGATCCCAAAATCACACTTCTAGAGGAATCAATCTGCTTCAAGGCCAAGGATATGCCATTCATAAAGGTAGATAGACTAGCTCATCAACAAAGAGTGAGTGATGACAAGTCAATTGCTGAGAGTGGATAATCTCTCGTTCACTTTCGGTTCAGCTAAACCTAGGAGGGTGTTTCTAGAGGTAATCTTTAACAAGATTCGATTGCAATTGAATAGATACAACATAGATAAACTGCAGTAGTATCTAAACGTACACTTTGACCTCAAGCTCTGTCACTAGATCAAAGACTAACCTATTTCTATAACATCTATTAAGCTGATGCAAATATGCATGACATGACCCTCTAAGGATAAAGTCATAAAACTGATATGCCTCACTTCAAATGTTTCCCTAGGTATGATAGTAGATCATGCAATGCAATATAACTAACTTCCTAATCCTACACTACTAGCTAATGATTTTGTTCATTTTAATGGTGTATGGAGGGTCAACATGTCTAGGACAGATGCCTTATACTGGGTTACAAGGTCATAATTACCAAAAGACACAAAACACAAACTTACAAAAGATATATGATATTAATAACAGGACATGCTCAATAATCCCTCTCCAAATTTCCAAATATCCAAATGCAATAAGGAAAAAACATTACAAACGATAATCTACAATACAATAAAGTGCTAGGACATTAATAAAATTCTTATTACATTCACACCAACAAATGTGGTGAGAGAAAACCCGAAGCTAGGAAGAATCTATCACCCTTCCACACTTGGAAATTCTCCTTAATGGCAATTGGACATGCATGGATTGAAACCCCAGATCTTGCTTAACATTGTTGGAAAATTTAATTGTCATTGATGTCAAAGGTAATCACTGTTTAAATGTCCTTAGTATCGAGAAGGAAATTGAATGTAACGATAAGAATTTGTTAAGTCCAAAGGCCACTAAATCACCATCCTTTAATTACTGTTCCTGGCCGACTATGAGAAGCAAAGGCAGCACTGAGATTTCCATAAGAGAGAATATTTATTATATTTTAATAGTCGATTATGAAGTTTCATGAAGAACATCTAAGTTATCAATGTTGGCCAACCTGCAAATAGTGGCGCCTATATTGGTGATTGAAATAAAATTAAAATAAACTCATAGGGGCTGACCCCTTAAGGAAGCGCCACCTCTCTTGGATAGGCCGACTCTTCTAAGGAGTCACATTACTTTGGAGAAATTAAAAGAAATTTAATTTAATTTAATACTTCTAATGTGGCCGACCCCCATTATGGATAGTCGCCTCCCTTTGGTAAAGGCATGTTAAATGGTATAAAAGGAGAAGAGATGGGAGTTAGAAAAGTAAGCAGTTAATAAGAAATCACGTAGATTTTAGAGCAGATTTAAGTAGAAGATAAAAGCAGATTTTGGAGCAGAGTTATGAAGCATATTGGAGAAAATATTTGAGCAGATTCAAGAAGGCAAATAGTGCAGATTTATGAAGACTTTGTGAAGACTCTATACGCAGATTTGTGATGACCTTATGGGCAGATGTATGAACATCTTATGAGCAGACTTTTGAAGGATTTATAGCAGATTCTGAAGGTGATTTAAGGCAGAATTATACCAGATCTAAAAAGAAGATTATGGCAGATTTTTAAGCAGATCTTTGAAAGGAATTATAGCAGATCTAAAGAGCAGATTATGGCAGATTTTTAGCAGATCCTTGAGAGGAATTATAGCAGAACTGTCGGAAAAATGGCAAGGACCATGTTAAATAAGGCATGAATAGAAAGAAAGAATAGAACTGTCGGAGAAACGGCAAGGACCATGTTAAATGAGTCCAAATTATCAGACACCTTTCAGAGGGAAGTAGTTCACACGACAGTCTACATTCTGAACCAATGTCAAATTAGAGTAAACAATTCCAAAACACCATATGAACTATAGAAGGGTAGGCTTGCAACAGTGAAGTATTTCAAGGTATTCCAAAGCAAATGTTATATAAGAAAAGATGAGGAAGATTTGGGAAAATTTGACTCTAGGGCAAATGAAGGTATCTTCCTTGGTTACTCTTCAAGTAGAAAAGCTTATAGGTGTTACAATAAAAGATTGGACAAAATTATTGAAAGTGATGTCCAAGTGGATGATGAAAGGCATCAAAGAACAATGGCACAAGAAGCTAATTGTCAAGAAGAAGAAAATTGCAAAGAAGACAAAGTGGAGGAAGAAGTTGAACAAAGAGAAACAAAGACACCATCAAAGGCAACATCTAAGACACCATCAAGATCTGTTCAAAGGAACCATCCAGAAGATTTGATTCTCAATGACAAAGACACAGAAATTTAGACATTGGCCTATACATCAGAACATGCAAATTTCTGCTCGTTCTCTAAAGTAGAACCCAAGAATTTTTCAGAAGCTCGAGAAGATAAGTATTGGGTAAAAGCTATGTGTTGTGACCTTTTCACACATCGCCCCATTCAAGATGGGGACCCCCTAAATTTTGCTCCATTTTGGTCTTTTGGCTTGGGTTTTTCCCTCTCTCTCTCGCTCTGTCTCTTTTCTGATGTCCCCCTTTTCGGGGATTGCGCCCGTCAGTGAGCTTAAACATGAAATTGACCAAGTCTGAAAATTAGGGTTTCATCGTTTCCTGGTCAATCCGAGGTCGAACGAAGTCAATAAATTGAAAATTGAGCCTAACGTTGTTGTCAGTGTGCTGCCAGCAGGCTCCCAGCAAAGTTTTATCAGATTCTGAGGTACTTACTATTTTTAGTAAGTGTGAAATCCAGGTCAGTTCGTCAGCATTTTTGAGATTCCAACAGACACACGGCATTCAGAGCATATCAAGCTACTCACAGGTTAAATTTGAGCGAAAACAGGCAACTTACTATTTTTAGCAGTCCGGCTCCCGGCACGAATTTCAGGGTTCAGATGCAGAGTTTTTCTTTGCATGATGGCATATTCCTTCTGGGTTTTTCGAGACCTTCGCAACAGTATAACATGCAAAACGAGACGACAACTTTCAGAATTCAGTCTTCCGAGGCTATTTTTAGGGTTTGCATGTCAGGTTTCTTTTGCATGTCAGATGATTCCTGATGGGTTTTTCGAGAGCTTCGCGATGGTGTGACATGCAAATGAAGATACTCACTCAGTAAGGAACTTGCTATTTTTAGCAGGTGTGTCCCGGCAGCCGCCTCCCAGCAGTTCAGAATCACGAGCTGATCGCAGTGCCACAGAAACGAGAGCAAACAGAGATCTTTTGATACGCATGCAGAGCAAATTAGGGTTTCCAACTTCGGAGCCTGAAAAGAGGGGGCAAAAGTCAAAATTTTCGAAAACCGATGTAAACCATCGCGATCAGCATCCTTCAGGCTATCTGCTGGTAAAATTTCGAGTCAAACAGAGCACTTACTATTTATAGTAAGTCAATTTGGAAACTGGCTAAAAATAGTAAATCAACCGCATGCGTTGATGTTGACAGTAAGGTCACGTGGTGAGGAGCACCTCATTCAAATTTCAAGTTAATCGGAGCAGTGGAGCTAATAGAAACAAGAGGTTACTATTTATAGTATACCACCTTCAGAAATAGGCTAAAAATAGCAGGGTGACTAAAAATGGCAGTGTCGACAGAACGAGGTGATGAGGATGCAGTGTGCAAAATTTCAAGTCATTCCGAGCTTCAGAGATGCAAAATCAGAGGTCTTACTATAAATAGCAGGACATGTAAGCTAGCAAAAAAGAGGAAAATTTTCTAAGTCTGGAACTTCATCCAGTGGACATGGTGAAATGCGCCTAGTTGATGAGAAAGCATAAAAAATTTCTTAGTATGAAGCTCGTCCTTCACACAGGCCAAAATGCGCCCAAGGAGAAGAAAGTCAAAGAAAAGTCAATGAAAGTTATCCTGCAGGCATAGTGAAATGCGCCCAAGGGAAGCTCAGGAAGGTTAAAAAAATTTCTAAGTGTGGATATCCGCCATCACCTTCAAAATGCGCCCAAGTTGCAAGTTCATCCTTCTCAGGGGGTAAAATGCGCCCAAGTTGTGAGTGGTCAAAGCAAAGTCAACGATTTTCATCCTCTTCCCTAGGCAAAATGGGCCCAAATACATGCATGTCAAGACAAAAACGGGAGGTGAAGGGTCACTCCAAGGGCGTTGTATAAGTTTCATCCACTAGACATGTCAAAATGCGCCCAAAAGGCAAAGAGGTCAAACAAGTCAACATTCTTATCCTCCACCTACATAAAAATGCGCTCAAGTTAGAAGCAAGTCAACAAAGTCAAAGTTTTCATCCTCTTGCCAAGCTAAAATGCGCCCAAGTTGAGGTGGAAAAGGTGAATGGGGGAAGTAAATAAGGTGAAAATATTGCTAAGGCGTGGTGAATACAAGGTAAATGCTAGGCGTTTTCCTTCATCTAGTGCTAAATGCGCCCAGGGCCTAAGGTGTTGAAGATGTTGAAGATGTTTTCCTAGCGCCTAAGGTGATGAAGTGTTAGAAAAAGTTCTAAGGCGTGTGAAGTATAGTGCTAGGCGTGATTTTCCTCAAGTGTGCTAGGCTCCTCAAGTAAAAAATGAAATATTTTTTTTTAAAAAGTGTTGGAGAATTTTTCTAATGCGTTTGAACTTCAAATATAAAATTGCCTTGCAAGTGTGGAATAAAATATAAATGGTGAGTAAGGAATAAAAGTGTGCTAGGCATGAAGGAAATTTTTCTAAATGAAGTTGATAAAATTTCCAACACTGGCGAATGATTCAAAATTTTGTAAGGCAAATTCTCAAAGTGCAAGATGATTTAAAATATTTTCTAAGGCAAATATTTTCTCTTTTAGAAAATACGCCTAGAGCTCAAGGTGGTGAAATTTTTCGAAGCCCGAGCAAATTTTCTCAGTGATGAAGTCAGAGGACGATGATAATGCAAGATGAATTCGAATTTCTTCAAGTTGGAGCAATACAGGATGACCACAGGCGAAGAATGAATTTAAAATGGTGAAAATTCTAGGGTTCAAAAATTCAAAAATTAAATGAACCCGTTCGTTGGGTACCCATGAATTCGAGACATTCTGGAGAAAATTTTCTTCTGGGTACTGAACGTTCGCGATGATAGATAGATTTCCAAGTCTTCCGCACTTCGCCAACACTTTTTCGGTGAAGAATTTAATCAGTGCTCAAATGGTGAATTTTCCTAAGGGAAAATTTAAAATTTTCTAAGGCAATTTGAATAAAATGTGTTTTCAGAATAAATTTCTCTGAATGATGAATTCAAGATGAGTTGCCTAGATAATTTTAATTGAATTCTTCGAAGATGAGTTTTCCAGAGATGATGAAGAGTTAAATTCGAATTAATATGACAGAGCTCCGACTGGTGAATTAAAAGGGTGGATTTAAATTAAATTTTCAAAAATAAATTCAAAGATGCCAGTCAAAGTCAAGTTTCTAGAAGAATAAGATTCCTGACGCCCAGAGACAAGTGTCAGAAATACCAAAGAGGGAAAATTCGAATTCTTGAAGTGGAGTAGTGGAAGTTTAATGCACTGGCTAAAATTAACTTCTTCTAGAATTCAAATTTTGGCTATAAAATGAACAAGTTTCTCACTTGTTTTCACAGCTGAAGAAGTCAAATTTGCTCTAAGTGAGGCATTGCAGTGAATTGCTTGGGGAGTTCGAAGTTTTGGCTAGGTCTGGGGCTTGCTGAGATTGCTCAAATCTGCAGTTGAAGGGGACGCCTTGAGTTGCTGGAGAGGTGCCTTTGCTGAAGTCTATAAGTGCGCACTTGCTGATTGCTAGAGTCTGATTTGTTGCTGAAGTTGCCAGAGCTAAGAGGTACGACTTTGCTGGTATGAGTGGCTGAAGTTTGATTCGTTGCTGAAGTTGAAGTTGCCAGTTGAAGGGACGCCTTGAGGTGAAGTGAATTGCTGAGAGTTTTCGAAGTGTGAACTTGCTGATTGCTGATACGAAGTTATAAAAATTCAAATTGCTGATTGGAGTTGTTGCAGATTAAAGTCACTAAAGTTTACTTAGAAATCTGTTCTAAGTGTTGAAGTTCGAATTTATTGAAGAGGAGGAAGCTGAGGTTTGCATATAAGAAAGTTATTGCAGCTTCTAAAGTCGACTGCAGCCCCTATGCAATGTCTCATTTTTTTTTATAAATTAAATTGCTGATGAATGTCATTGTTTGCAGATGGCTGAGGCAAGGACGACTGGAAAGGACAATGGTGCATCCAGGCAAGCTGTGATCAAAAAGCTGAGCAAGACATTCATGCCGGAATCAAAATTTATTTCAAAGTTGGGCAGGCTGACAGACACCAGCCTGGGCTTCGTCAACCTAGAGACCTTCAAGAACAGGATGTTGGGAATTGGAAGTCATCGTGCTTCGACCACTTCACATAATATTGTTCGAAGTGGGTTATATGCAGCTGCTGGTTTCCCACCAGCCATCCAATGCTCGGAGCTGATGATGGAGTGCGCCAATTACTATGAGAAGGATCATCGGTCAATCACGTCACCAGATGGCCAAGTGCTAGCAAATCTTACTCCAGCAGCCATTGGTGAAGCTTTCGGGATCCCGGTGCACAGAAATATGATCTACAAATCCAGAGAACGGGCTGAGCGGATGTACGCTTCTGCGTTCGAGAGATGCATGGAGACAATTAACACTCACTGGATGAGCACTCCCAAACCTTCTCGTACGAAGTTGCCGAAGCAGATCATTGCAGATGACTTGAAACAAGAGTATTGTGATCTCATCATGATGCTGAGCAGGGTTGGAGGTTGTGCACAATCATTCATTTTTGAGCCTTGGATGTTTTACTACATCAATCTCGTGCTAGAAGGAAAGGATTATATCAATTGGGCCAAGATGATAAGTGATAACTTGCATGAGCAGCTCCTGGGCTTGAGGAGAACGAAGACGTTTTACATGAGCTCCTACATTATCTAAATGTTGGCACGAATGACGAAGTACAGAGGGATTTCCTACAAGGAGCCTGTTGGTTGTGGCTCCCACCAGTTCAAGATATATGATGCTTGTCCGCAGTTACATTTGGCGAGCACAACCCACTACAAGCGTGTCAACGATTCCTTCACCATGTATATCACGAGGCTGCTTCAGAAGTGATTACAACACAGAATCTCGAAGGAGGCCCAAGAATTGATTGAAAGGTATGGGTGCTGGTTTATACAGTTTCCAAGATTTTCTTACGTTAGGCTGCAAGGTTTTTCCTCATATCCACATAGGCTGCCTAAGTACCCAACAGATAAGATTTTAATGTTAGAGATATCTAGGCAATTGCTTGCCTTTGATAAAATTCAAAAGAAAAAGAAGAAAGGAGGGGTAGAATTTCCAGTTGTCATGGGCAACTCGGACGAGGTGTGTCCCTCAATACAGGCAGCTAGAGAGGCTGAAAGTGAACTTCAGTTTTATCATTTCTCATATCATACTAGCCGACAGCACTATGATCCACATCATAACATCAAGTGGGTGCTGTCAGAGGAGTTCAAACATAAGGCCACCATAGAAGATTATTGGGCTGATGCAGTTGATGAGATTGAAGTAAGGAAAAGGATGTTTTCTAGGTTGCCTATTACTTTGATCAGGGAGTGTGAAGTTGTACCGGTTCCAGACCAGGTCAACAAAGATATGGATGTCGTCCATCCGGATTATGCAGCTGTTAGAGACACTCCACTTCCACCTCCAGATTGGTCAGAACCTGAGGTTGCTGATTTGGACACCCTTTCTATCCCAGTCCTGACTTTCACTAGAGCGTGGGTTGATAGACGAGTAAGCAGATTGAAGAGTAGGTCAATTGCTTTGACTTACAATATGATGGGAGATCACAGGACGCCCACTACTGGCAGAAAGAAACAGATCACAAGAGGTCCAGAGTCCAGAAAGAAAGAAATAGTTCGACAGGAGCCTACTCAGCCAGAACCTCCACGAATTACAGTTGCATCACCCTTGGAGACACGTTCTCCAAGCATCTGAGGAGGTCTCTTTATTTGCTGATCGGAGAATGCATTAGATCGGAGGTGCAAGTGGTACAAATGATATTGACCTCCGCGAGGAGAGTCGGTTGGCTAAGCGTCAACGCCTGTTAGAGTTGATCAGTGAGGATGATGAGGGGACTATTCTTGACCCCAGTTTCAGCGAGTTAGAAGCTGACCATGAGCGATGATGATGATATAGTGTCGGTGTACTTTCGGCCCACTTGGAGGCGATGAGCCTACGCCCGGAATGATGTAGAGGTAGAACAAGTTAGAAATTCGAGGCACGCGAGGGCGGCGTGCTGATATATCTGATTATGATGTGCGATTGGCTTAAGGATAGAATGAGAAGAAGCCCGGTGAGATTGATCAGTTGAGATGGAAGAGTTCTTCAGGCAGGGATCGGTGCACACCTCCGAAGAAGAAGAAAGCAAGAAAAATTTTTGAAGATATCGAAAAGGATGGCTCTAGCACCCCTTCATGTAAGGCGTACCCGCGAATTGAGTGTGACGAAGCGAAGCGGTACCTAAAAATTATGTAGTCCGCGACTTGAAATATTAGGAGCCAATTTTTTTTTTTTTGTTTTTGAGTTAACGGATTAAGCTGATTGCACCCGTTAAGGTTAGAGGAGAAACCCAAAACGTGCAAGAAAGCAACTCTAACCAGAATGGCGCCGATGATGGCGAGCATTGGTCAGAGGATCTAAATTGAACTGCTTATGCTGTAACTCTAACCAAATGGCGCCGATGATGGCGAGCATTGGTCAGAGGGTCTTCTATTCTAAATGCAGAAAGAACTCAACGTCAAGTATGTGCTACCCAATCCAATGCGGAGTGAGGGGCGACCATATGACGGAGTGATTTCAATAACACAACTTTGAAAGAGAAATGCTGAAGCTGAAAAACACTCAACACCCAGAATGTGCTTGCTGACCCAAGATGGGAGAGTAGCTACCATAGGGCGGAGTTATCACTATCTTAACTAATACTGAAGATAAGAATGAGTATTACAAATCGAGACAAAGCAATTTTAAGAACACTGGTCAGTACTACTGCCAGTTTACAAAGATTATTATTGCCTGCAAGGTCAAGATATCAGATACTTATCAAATAGTACATTCAATAATGAATCAGCTACAATCCTTAAGTGATCACAGTGTCCAAACAACAAATCAGGAAAGCAGATTTATGTATACTGTTTTTTGATAGATCTGCACTTTAAAAAGAGTAACCAGCAACTTACAAATTCAAGGTAATGTTCATAACTTGCTCAATAATCATCCGATTAACACGAAACAGGATGCAAAATGCCCTAGCAATGATGGCGACTCAACAAAGACTCTAAAAACAGATCAAACTATCCCCAATGATTAATGCACGAATTCCAAGAAGGCTGAAAGGTACGGCCCAGCTGAAGAATTCGACTTGGCATTAAAAATTAAATACAACACATTAAAATCTGAGATTTGAGACAAACATTCGCCTCCCCTAAACACAACTATAAATGCAATACCCAGAACTACTATTTTTGTATTTTTTTGATAGATGAATAAAAACATGAAACTGCTGTCTACAACAATGCAAAATGCTGAAACACTAATATGCTGATCTGATTTAACTATGCAATGAGCTGAGAACAAAACACAAACTAAATGCAACTCACAGTACAATGATTCACCACTAGATGTTGTCTTGCAAACACGAAGTGATGCCCAAGCTAGGAGGCCTTCATTCCTCGAAGCAGTCCCAGAGCCAATCCGGCAGCATAACAGTATAGTCGTCCAAAGATCCCCAAATGATGAACCAAGCCTTCCTTATTTAATTTCCTGCTGACTTCGTGAAACCCTAATCTCTTCTTCAAGTCAAAACCCTAATCCTCTTTAAGGAATGGCGTCCTTTTCTTTCAAATTCAATATTGACCATTTTAATTAAATTCGATATTTTAATCATGGCGTCCACTTTAGAGCTTGGTTTTGACTTTAGAAAAATAAGAAATAATCCTTTATGAAGGCGCCACCCTCAAGACCACTTTTTTTTAAAACAACTTGAAGTCATCAGACTAGGCCAAGGGGGTCAACGTTATAATATAATATTAAAACGTGACTTTAATTAATTAATACAACTTATCTCTCCAAATGCGCCCCTAAGCCATCAATGAGCAAGCCAACTGATCAAACTGACATAGGAAGTCAACCATGCTGGACCCGACTGTTGAACTGCCAAAAATAGAATTTACTAAAAATAGTAAATTCCGGAAAATGCTCTGAATGCCGAGATGAACATACCCCTACGAAGCTCTCTGAAAACCCAGAAAGAATCCGCCATTGAATCCATCATCTCTGAGCAATGACCTCCTCAAAAATAGGAAACCCTAATTTATCTTCCGACTAGCCTTCGGGTTCCCAAAGAAAAGGCCAATGGTTACTGGAAAGATTAGGTTTGAGAAGGGGACATTACAATCCGCCCTTCCCAAAATTGCTTGTCCTCAAGCAATACCACCACAACTCCAGTAATTTTGAAGACTAATCCATACGCAACAAGTATGATCCCTGGTTCCCAAATGTGTCTCAGGAAAAACCCACCATGCCGATGCTGCACCACTCTGATCACATCAATGAAAATATCATGCCAATGCTGCACTGACTCCCCTTGTAACTCCAAAGTGTTACCATCTATGATTCTCAAACTGAAAGATCTTAAAGGAAGGAAATCAAAATCATGCAACATCTCATGTCCACGATCCCCCGAATTAACAGTATCAACCATACTACTGTCAATCACCATTCTAAGCAATAGGAGAGATAGACTATTCAAATCAAAATCGAACTCCTCCCCATACCTCCACATGGTAACAAACGGGACCATGCCTGCAAGTGTGACCTCTACACATCTTCTTGCAAGGAGGGAAGCATTCCTTTGCAAGAGCTCCACAAACTCATACTCATGTCTCCGCATAAAGCTACCATGCCTCATCTGAATTATACTTGCACAACCATGAAGACTACAGAAAACAATCATAGTTCCAACCCCATGAGTCTCCGAATGGTGAACCAAAGCATGTGAGCTACTGCTGTCATGAATCAATACTGAGAGTAAACTGTCAAAGTTTACATCATCAACCATCATAAGATGAATTTGGAGAGTAGGAAAAGTGTGAAGGAACAAATAATTACTGCTGATCAAGACTAGGATCAGCGCAGTGCAATCTGATTCTCGAGTCCTACCCAAGGGAAAACAACAACACCACTCCAAATCCCAAGCGTGAGCATGTGAGATGACCATCGAGCTGCAAAGTGACACCTCCAAGGTGGTTGGAAAACACACTAGATTCATCTCCATGAGAGAACTACCACCTCTTTGATCATGAGTGATGAACCAACTCTCCTGAATGCGAGAAACGCAACATGTAAAGTGGCTGGTCTGCCTCAAACCAGCAAGCTCGAATCTCAAAATCTGTCCTGGTCTTAGCTGGGCAACACATTCAAGAGCAACCAATCGTTCATTTCTCCAACCCATGCTCAAAATCTCTCTCCAATCCATTTGTTGATGAACAAATGGAACCATCAAGAAGCTGCTAAAGAAAAGAACGACACCAAAAAGTCTGAAAATTTGATTCTTGTCCCTCCATAATTTCTTCTTTCCACAAACTGTATGCTCCATCAACCCTTGTTGAGAATCCCAAGCTTGAATACCCAACTGAAAATAATCTCCAACACTCCGGCAAGGAAACATAGCACATCTCTGAGTGCTAGTCAAAATCAAGTGCATACTTGTAAAATTGGCATCCCCTCTGATGAACCTTTGAAACCAAACCATGAAAACTTCAGGAACACTGAAGCATGAAACATAAGATGACTTCGAATTCAACTCCCAGAGCAAACTAGCATCCCTCAACCCAAGGAATGGATTGACAAGAGTGCAATCACCATATTTTGGTCCCTTTTCCAAAGTGAAGACTGCATCCTCAATTCCTCTTAAGCATTCTTTACTACTCAACATACGTGGCACATCGTCATGGAGTGATATCAAGGCATCCTTAGATTGGAGTTCACGCTTGACCTCATGCTTGGTCTCTTCACTACTTGACTCTTTTTTCAAAACAAAGAGAGGATTGTCATAAGTTGCTTCAGCACCCACTTCAAAGAAGGGATTGTCGAAGACTTGGAAGCCATTCCTTACGTCTCGCTGCCCCAAATCTGCACATGCAACTTCTGACTTTCTTGAAATGCTTTCAAGATCAAACTCCTCTTGAAGATAGTCAAAATCTCCAATCACTTGATTGATTTTTTTAGCTCTTTGTGCCTCCTCTTGCTCCTTGAAAAGTTTGAAATCTGCAAACTGGTCTTCAACCTTTCTTAGAGCCAGCTGGGTTTCTTTCAAATTGTCCTTTGTTGATTTAAGCTCCAAGGTGAGCTCATCAACCATATTCTTCCTTTCTTCGAAAACAATGAAGGCCTTCTTTGCAGATTCAACGGCACGATCTTGATCTTCAATCAAGTGTATGTATGCTGATTTCAATGTCTCCAAAGAGCCTCTGATAAGTTGCAAGTTAGGAAGAGCAACTTCATCCTTAACTCCACTTCGTCTCTCTTCAGACTGAGCCTTCCAATAGAGATCATCAACCAAAATGTGTGTGCAATCAAATAGGGATAGCGCTTGTACTTCTTTTCCAAAAGATACCTTGCATTGATCTTCCCACTCATGAACATGCAAAGACGGTGAACTGCTGATGGGCTGCAACTGAAAATCAGAACTTCGTTCCTTGCCTTTGCTGCCCTCTTTGCTACTCCAACATTCTTGTACTTCACCACCAACTAGCAGAGAATGCTCATCATCATAAAAAGCATCATACTCCACAAATTCTTCAACCCATTGCTTGCAATCAGCTTCGTGCATTGATAAATCTGATTTGTGTTTAGTAACACTCTCAAACTCTCCATCTTCAAGAGCCATATGGTCTTCTAGCTCTTCTTCTTCATCACTGCCTCCTTGATCAAACATTAGACCAGCATCCAACCTGCTCAAGGAATCATATTTGTCCGCTGTTCGGACAGTTTCTGTAACCACAAATTCCTCTTTAGTGGCTGCAACCACTCCAAAGAGATCATTATGGAATTTTGTGGAACAATCTTCTTCTTCAAAGACAACTTCTCCTCCAAGGGCCACCTCATAGTCTACTGTGCAACCTGGTTCTTGTTCTTCATCAGGATCAAAGGGAAACTTATCCCACACAGGTTCTTTAACATAACTTGATGCCAACACACCCGGATCCCAAATGCTAGTGGGCTGATTAAGATGATCAACTGGAAAAAACTTATCATGCTCCCCTTGTAGTGATGACTCTTTGAATAAGTCAAGTCCTAATTCACTTAAGCTGAAATCATCAAAAAAGTTTCTCTCCAATGGCTCAGTTTGCTGATCAATCCCAAGACCAACAATGTCACCCCCGAAATGAAGTGAAGAATCTTCAATGTTTGTTGTTTGAAAAACTTCATCTTCATTATCTTCTATGGAACCCTCATGAGAGAGTATGTTGCTGATTTTTTCATGTGAGACTTCTTGGGAAGTTAAGACAGCAACACGAGGAAAATCCTTCCTCATCAATTCTTCAGTATGATCTTGCATGAACTCCTTAGACTCATCACCAACATCATCACTTGCTGTCACATGCAAATCTAGGGAAGTATTATGAAGCTCTCCCACACATTCCTCAACTGTCAAGGTTTCTATATCAAGCTTACGATCATTCTGAGGTGACATGTGCACCTTGCTTGTGCCTTCTTCAATATTAGTTGACTGATTTTTCTCTTCGACATGTTCATTTGTGGGCTGCAAACCACAAACAGACACTACTTCTTCCTTCCTTGCTCCTGCAACCATTGTATGTTCTGTTTCCTCCTTAATCATTTTCTTGATGTAGTTGACCATAGCCCGCTTTCCAGGGTGATAAATCACCATCCAATCCAAAAAGGCATCAAAAGAAACACCGTTCTTAAACTCATTTGTCATGCTCTGATAATCTCTGTAGAGTATGTCAGCCTCGTGTTCACATTTCCTCTTGAACTGGCATTCTTTAGAAACCCCAATCAAATCTGACTTCTCAAACTTAGCATAAATTTTTCTGATTCCACACCTTAACTCAGGATCCTTCAATAGCGTATACAGATCATGCATTAACTCAAGTAGAGACTTCTCTGTATTCATCTTTCTCTGTCAAGTGAACTCTGATGGGCACAGGATGGCAGGATCTTGGCTCTGATACCACTGAAATATTCCGAGCCAAATTTTTTTTGTTTTTCAGTTAACAGATTACAAAGCAGTGCACCCGTTAAGGTTAGAGGAGAAACCCAAAACGTGCAAGAAAGCAACTCTAACCAGAATGGCGCCGATGATGGCGAGCATTGGTCAGAGGATCTAAATTGAACTGCTTATGCTGTAACTCTAACCATAATGGCGCCGATGATGGCGAGCATTGGTCAGAGGGTCTTCTATTCTAAATGCAGAAAGAACTCAACGTCAAGTATGTGCTACCCAATCCAATGCGGAGTGAGGGGCGACCATATGACGGAGTGATTTCAATAACACAACTTTGAAAGAGAAATGCTGAAGCTGAAAAACACTCAACACCCAGAATGTGCTTGCTGACCCAAGATGGGAGAGTAGCTACCATAGGGCGGAGTTATCACTATCTTAACTAATACTGAAGATAAGAATGAGTATTACAAATCGAGACAAAGCAATTTTAAGAACACTGGTCAGTACTACTGCCAGTTTACAAAGATTATTATTGCCTGCAAGGTCAAGATATCAGATACTTATCAAATAGTACATTCAATAATGAATCAGCTACAATCCTTAAGTGATCATAGTGTCCAAACAACAAATCAGGAAAGCAGATTTATGTATACTGTTTTTTGATAGATCTGCACTTTAAAAAGAGTAACCAGCAACTTACAAATTCAAGGTAATGTTCATAACTTGCTCAATAATCATCCGATTAACACGAAACAAGATGCAAAATGCCCTAGCAATGATGGCGACTCAACAAAGACTCTAAAAACATATCAAACTATCCCCAATGATTAATGCACGAATTCCAAGAAGGCTGAAAGGTACGGCCCAGCTGAAGAATTCGACTTGGCATTAAAAATTAAATACAACACATTAAAATCTGAGATTTGAGACAAACATTCGCCTCCCCTAAACACAACTATAAATGCAATACCCAGAACTACTATTTTTGTATTTTTTGATAGATGAATAAAAACATGAAACTGCTGTCTACAACAATGCAAAATGCTGAAACACTAATATGCCAATCTGATTTAACTATGCAATGAGCTGAGAACAAAACACAAACTAAATGCAACTCACAGTACAATGATTCACCACTAGATGTTGTCTTGCAAACACGAAGTGATGCCCAAGCTAGGAGGCCTTCATTCCTCGAAGCAGTCCCAGAGCCAATCCGGCAGCATAACAGTATAGTCGTCCAAAGATGCCAAAATGATGAACCAAGTCTTCCTTATATAATTTCCTGCTGACTTCATGAAACCCTAATCTCTTCTTCAAGTCAAAACCCTAATCCTCTTTAAGGAATGGCGTCCTTTTCTTTCAAATTCAATATTGACCATTTTAATTAAATTCGATATTTTAATCATGGCGTCCACTTTAGAGCTTGGTTTTGACTTTAGAAAAATAAGAAATAATCCTTTATGAAGGCGCCACCCTCAAGACCACTTTTTTTAAAACAACTTGAAGTCATCAGACTAGGCCAAGGGGGTCAACGTTATAATATAATATTAAAACGTGACTTTAATTAATTAATACAACTTATCTCTCCAAATGCGCCCCGAAGCCATCAATGAGCAAGCCAACTGATCAAACTGACATAGGAAGTCAACCATGCTGGACCCGACTGTTGAACTGCCAAAAATAGAATTTACTAAAAATAGTAAATTCCGGAAAATGCTCTGAATGCCGAGATGAACATACCCCTGCGAAGCTCTCTGAAAACCCAGAAAGAATCCGCCATTGAATCCATCATCTCTGAGCAATGACCTCCTCAAAAATAGGAAACCCTAATTTATCTTCCGACTAGCCTTCGGGTTCCCAAAGAAAAGGCCAATGGTTACTGGAAAGATTAGGTTTGAGAAGGGGACATTACACGACTCTGGATTTGGGACGCCCCATTGGTGCGCAGATTGTAGAGGAGTGTGATAACTCCTACCTCGCCCTCAAAGACAGATTATTCAAGAAAGAAGGGAAGTATAAGAAGTTGAAACGAGAACACAAGGCCTTAGTTGGATATGTACAGCAGTTGTCTCATTCTCGAGGGCAGGATATTCCAGTAATAGAGCCTCCAGCAGAGATACCCAGAGAGTCCATCAGTGGCTTGATGGAGTTGGGAAAAATGGCACAGGAGGCAGATAAGTGGGTCACGGGGGTTCGTGTTGAGACAAAAAAGTTTATGGAGGACCTTGCTTCTGCTTTTCAGCAAGCCTCTAGTATTTTGACACGGATGGATGCAGTGGATCACGCTTGGGGTGATGCTTCTATCTATCAGAGCAAAGTTATTCAGCGTCTTGAGGTATTGAGGCATGTGCCATTGCATTTGCTAATTGATGGAGGTGTCATTCAGGAGAATGACAGGTATGACTTCTCTAGGTGGTATTCTTCGGCTATCACGGGGCGTGGTTTCTTCGATGCGGCACAGGCAGATTCAGCTAGGGTACATAAAGCTATGGCCAATATCATAGATGGAGTTCAGAATACTTTTGAGGCCATATTTGCTAGGCGGCTGAATCCAGATGAGATAAGTGTTGATAATTTGAGAGGTTTGCTGGTGCCTTTCTTTGCAGATGTTAAGACCTTTGTACAAGATGATTTCGAGAATACTTCTACTTTCTCCACTTTGATCCAGAACACGAAGGACTCCTTGATTGCCTGGAGAAAATCTTGTGCAAGGCATGAGCATTCAGTCACGGTGTTAGAGTTTCGGTTAGATTGCATTCCACCTATTTCAGTTCAGGAGGTTGAGGTTGTACTTGGCAGATTTGTTGAGTTTGCAGTCAGAGAGAAGGCAAATGGGAATGCACTACTGGACGAGGATCTTCTAGAAGACTGAATGTAGACATTTATTACCTTTTGGGAGTGAGTGGGAATCTTTGATTCATTTAATGTACCACTCCCTATTCTGGCAGTTTTTAGGGTTAGGGCTAAGGTGGCATGATTCCGGCCACTCTATTCATTGTAACCCTAGCTGTCTTTTGGACTGGGCTATCTATAAAAGGGGGAGTCCCCCTCATTTGTAATTCATTAGAATTAGAACAGAAGATTAGATCAGAGCTAGAATTGAGATAGAGCTAGAGTTAGATAGTAGAGCATTGTAGACATTTTGCATAGTGGAGAAGAAAGAAAGTTTTCCCTTTGAAAATTTTTGTGGAGATTGTTGTGTAATACTTTTCATGATAATAGATCTTTTCATTGATGGTGGAATTCGTCTTGTCATGAATAGCTAGCAAGGTCTCTTCTTCCTTTCGTATCCAAGTAGCGTAATTTTCATGCAAGTAGTTTACTTTGATGTGTGGCATTTTTGTTGAGGTAGCTTCTTTCATTCCATACCACTAGCGGCTTGTTGATGATAAGTTCGCCTTGCGTGGTCAACTGGACATTATCTTGAGTTTAACTTCGATTGTGGTTTGCATGCTTATATGCGTCGTTGTGATGGTGTATGTATGTTGAATCATAATTTGAACATCTTTTGCTATCCCTTTGAAGATTGCACCAATTTTACTGAGGCTGTCCGACGTGAGGCTAGGTGAAATTCGGTTGAAGTCTGCCAAAACTAAGTTCCACATATCCTGCATTTACAGTAGATGTACAAGTTTCTTAGGCCCTATACTCTTTACTTTCCGCATATTTCCGATTAGTTTTAGGAAAACGAGCCACATTGCCAAATCATACATACAAGAATCCCCTTCAAATCATATACTGACTGTTAACTGCAAGAAGTTTGAACAATTACGTAAGTCCCCTCGTACGAACACAGCAATACACATCAACCAAATTGGGTCTATTCGCATTTAAGGAACCTTGGAGTTGAAAGCATGAACTTACTCGCAATCTTAGCATGCTGAATACTTTGTTCAAGAGAGAATAGAGTATCCGTTGGGAAACTTTGTTCTGTGTTGGTGCGGTCTCAAAAACCACGTCAACACTATGGAAGAGGAGTTGGATCAAATCAAAAAGAATGAAACTTGGGAACTCGTCCCAAGACCCAAGGATAGAATGTAATTGGAAACAAGTGGGTGTTTAGAAATAAATTGAACGAAGATGGCCAAGTCGTAAGGAACAAGGCAAGGTTGGTGTGTAAGGGATATGCCTAAGTAGAAGGAGTTAATTTGGAAGAGACATTTGCCCCGGTTGCACTGTTAGAGGCTATAAGGATGTTCCTGGCATTTGCTTGCTTCAAAAGTTTCAAAGTCTACCAGATGGATGTTAAGTGAGCATTTCTGAATGGACATTTAGAAGAAGAGGTATCTATTGAACAACCTGATGGATTTATCTTGTCAGAAAATGAGGACTATGTATGCAAGCTCAAGAAAGATCTTTATGGGTTGAACCAAGCCCCTAGGGCTTGGTACTCTAGATTGGACAAATACTTACAAGAACAGGGCTTCAAAAGGGGTATTGTTGACAGCAAATTGTACTTTAAAAATGAAGGTGATCATCAATTGATTGTTGTAGCATATGTGGACGATATTGTTTTTGGAGGCAGCAATGATAAAATGTGCCAAGAGTTCGCCATGAAAATGCAAGAAGAATGATAAAATGGACTACAGATTTCTCAATCTAATAAAAGAATATTTATTTCACGAACCAAGTATATTAAGAAGATGTTGAAGAAATTCAGGATGGAGGATTGCGATCATGTGAGTACACCCATGGTCACAGGATGCAAATTGAGTAAGGATGATGAATCCCCTGAGGCTAATCAAACTTTTTATAGATCAATGATTGGGAGCTTGTTATATGTGACAACTTCAAGCCCTGATATCATGCAAGCAGTAGGTATGGTCTCAAGATTTCAAGTTGCACCAAAGGAAACCCATGTGCAGGCAGTTAAACAATCTTCAAATATCTCAAAAGGCGTTTTGGATTTTGGCTTATGGCATCCAAGAGGTGAAGATTTCACCTTAATAGCCTACACTAATGCAGAATGGTCCGATGGCATTGATGATAGAAAAAGCACAAGTGCAGGTGCATTCTTTCTCGGCAATAATCTTGTATCATGGTCAAGTAAGAAACAAGCTTCAGTTTCCTTATCCACAGAAAAAGCAGAATATATAGCAGCAGCCTCTTGTTGCACTCCAGTCCTTTGGATG
Source organism: Sequoia sempervirens (assembly GCA_007258455.2). NCBI lineage: Eukaryota > Viridiplantae > Streptophyta > Pinopsida > Cupressales > Cupressaceae > Sequoia > Sequoia sempervirens. The sequence goes on from VDFB02265127.1 coordinate 359,752, forward strand.
ATCATGAAACAAACTTTGAAGGACATCAGGGTAGAATTTGAGCATCCAATATCCAATTCCATACTCTGTGATAGCACCAATGCAATCGTTATTTCAAAGAATCCTATGATGCACTCTTTAACCAAACACATTCCAATCAAATATCATTTCCTAAGGGAGCAGGTGGCAGACCAACAAGTGAATTTGGAGTATATTGCTACACAAGAACAGATTGCAGACATCTTCACGAAGCCTCTTCCAAAAGAGACTTGTCAGTACCTTAGACAGATGTAAGAGACCGGGTGTCTCTCAAACTGAATTACACACACTGCTGATGTAAATATCTGACTCAGCCTCTTGCTGTTATATTTTTTCTGAGTTTGAATATTGGTCAGATATAAATTTCTGAACTTGTGTTTTCGCTTGGTTTTAGTTTTAGACGCTTGCTTGTGTTTGGAACGAGTTTACATTGCAATGTACATGAACAAATTAAACATTTATGACATACAATCACATTAAAACTAAGAACTTAGAGCATAAATGTCTCATTTCAGACCAGCACCATTAGCAAGGAGGAATTTCATCAAACACTACCCAACAAGGTCTGAAATTAAATTGTTTCACAATCTGGGCTATTGCAACAGCTATTAACACGTGGGCATATGGACAAACACTTAGCAAACAAGGTAATTTTCCCTTCCCATTCAATTGGCAATTAACTACAATGATTTTTACAATCTTTACAAGCTGGAAATGCAAAACATATTTAGAAGATGTGAGAACCTGGAAATGTGATTGCCTGGGAAACCCTTAACAAATTCGCTGCAGCCAAACTAGTGACTTTCCCCAAGATATAATGATGCTGCAATCTCTATCCAACCCAGCCGCCACCAACAAGGAAGAAATCAGACCAAAACTTGAGGCGATTTGCCCTAGGAGAAAGACGTCCCAGCAATGATGCTCTGTATTTTCTTTTATCAGCAATTCGGCCTCTTTAAATGTAATTTTCTGTGTGTCTTTGAAGGCTGCAAATGATCTCTAATGGCTGCCTTGAACAATCTGAAACAAACTTAGAATAAACCTCTTGAAACCCTCTGAAAACTCCTTCAATAATTCATCAAATGAAGCACAATTAGAGCTCCTGTATGAAGCCCTCCTCTTGCCACAATTCAGTGGATCTTTCACCACTTCAAAGCAGCTGCAAATACCTGAGATCTTCTGCAAATCCTCAAGCAAACCAGGTGTTGAAACCCTTGCACAAGCACACAAAAGACAAATATCAAATGCTCATTGAATGAGGTCGATTTTTGCCAAGTGCTCTTTATATACTCTCAAGAAAGTTCGATTTTCTCCTCAAGGCATCATTTAAATATTATTTGTTTTTGTTGTTTTTAAGTTGACTTTAGAAATGGCGCCCAAATAATTAAATACTTTTAAGTGGCACTTAATTCAAGGGTCATGGCCTCATGGCCCCACTTTAATGACTTAAAGTGCAATTATAATATATGCTTTTAAAATAACTTTTACTAATTGATTTCGCAAACAAGTCAACTCATTTAACCATTGAATATCCGCAAATATTATATCACCAGGTGCACTGCCAAAATTAGTAACTCCATGCTCCTGACTTACTATATATAGTAAGTCTCTCCAAAAGTGCCAAGCAACAACTGCAGAGCCCAAACAAAGGTCGTCACTGCCTCAGAAGACTGTCCAGGTGCCTCAAATATAAATAGAAACCCCGACTCCCCGAAATAGTCAGTTACCATAAATAGTAAGTGTGTCAAACGGAGTCCAACAAAGGTCAATCCTGGTCTCTCACTGAATACTGGAGACAAATCCATCACAAACACTGCCAAATGTGACCCCCTAACCATCTGCTCTAGCCTACGAAGGTCAGAAATAGGCTAAGCATCTTGACAACATGACTGAGCTAGAAAGGGGACATTACAATAGAAGTTGGGGATGATATCCTTTTCATCCAACCACTAAGGAGATATATTATATAGGTGGAGATCATCATTGCACTATCTTGCAGCTCTGAGGATTCCTTTACCATTGATGTCAAAGGGGAAGAAGTGGAGAAAGGGAGAGTTGCAGTAAGGGGGAGCATTACTGACAAGGGGAGTAGTATGTTCATTCACAGATTATTTCTTAGTAAGGTTGCCATCAATGACAAAGGGGGAGGTTGTTAGAAAACTTATTTGTAATTGATGTCAAAGATAATCACTATCTAAATGTCCTTGATATCAAGAAGGAAATCAAATGTAGTGATAAGAATTTATTAAGTCCAAAGGCCACTAAATCACCACCTTTAATTACTATTCTTGGCCAACTATGAGAAGCAAAGGAAGCACTAAGATTTCCATAAGAGAAATATTTATTATATTTTAATAGTTGATTATGAAGTTTTATGAAGAACATCTATGTTATCCATGTTGGCCGACATGCTAATAAGTAGCACCTATATTGGTGATTGAAATAAAATTAAAACAAACTTGTAGGGGCTGACCCCTTAAGGAAGCGCCACCTCTCTTGGATGGGCCAACTCTTCTAAGGAGACACATCACTTTGAAGAAATTACAATAAATTTAATTTAATTTTAAATACTTCTAATGTGGCCGACCCCCATCAATGGATAGTCGCCTCCATTGGGTAAAGGCATGTTAAAATTTTAAATGGTATAAAAGGAGAAGAGATGGGAGTTAGAAAAGTAAGCAATTAATAAGAACATCACTCTGATTTTAAAGCAGATTTATGTAGAAGATAAGAGCAGATTTTGGAGCAGGGTTATGAAGCATATTGGAGAGAATATTTGAGCAGATTTAATGAGAATGGAGCAGATTTATGAAGACTTTGTGAAGACTCTATAGGCAGATTTATGATGGCCTTATGGGCAGATGTATGAAGATCTTATGAGCAGATTTTTGAAGGATTTATAGCAGTTTCTGAAGGTGATTTAAGGCGGAATTATAGCAGATTATGGCAGATATTTGAGCAGATCTTTGAGAAGAATTATAGCAGATCTAAAAAGCAGATTATGGCATATTTTATAGCAGATCCTTAAGAGGAATTATAGCAAATTTGTGAGCAGATTTATAGTAGAAGAATTATTGTAGAGGTCGGTGCCTCTCATTAGAAGAGATTGGTGTCTCTTGCTGGGTTGGTGCTTAGTTGCAGGGATTCGTGTCTCCAGTGGGTTGGTGCATATGAAGATAAACGGAGATTGGTGTCTCCAATAGGTTGGTGCCTACTAAAATTGTACGAGAATCAATAAAGCAATATTTTGCCGTGGTTTTCTCCTGAAAGGGTTTCCATGTAAAAATTGTGTTCTTGTTTTCTTGATTTCATTCTGGTTAATTATTCGAAAAATTTAAAAAGACTATCATATGCTATTCACCTTCCCCCCCCTCTCAGTATAAGTGTGTGCTCATCAAACATTACAATCACATGAAAATGGAGAAATGACCAACCTTTGACATGTCAAACGAACTCATACATATAGCACTTTGTCTAGTTGCCTAAATCCTTTTGGAAAATCTACTTAGGATTGAATGTCCTTAATGTTGTCGTGCAACAATCTGAGATCTTGTTAAATCCATTGAAATGGTGGCTTGGAGCTAACGTGAAAATCATTCACATCATAAAAACAACCTTATATTATAATATTAAAAGAAACATGATGTTCTTCATCCTCCACCATTTGAAATGTGTGTAAATTTGTGCCCCTGAGATAGACAACTATTTTTAGGTGGGAAAACACTTTTGGAGTAGTTGTGGCATCAAATCTAGCCATTAATGGAAACCTAGAATGTGTAGGGAGGTAGGTGGGAATGCATAGTACGAAATGCAAGAATTTTGGAGTTTTGGGGTTTGGCAATTGGGATACCTCATAACCAATACCATTATCAAGGAGTTAGGGATAGGGGATATGACATACTCCATGTTCAAAACAAACAAATAAGGGTAACCCCCACATCTCCAACTCCAAAAGGATATGTGAAATAGGTTATTGAAAGTCAAGGATTAGAGGTACCAAGGAATTCATTCCACGAGACATGCAAATAAGAATGGATCTAAACTCACAAACCCAATAAAATAAAACACTAGGAAATGTCAAGGATTGAGAGTTGGGGATATTAAATAACTCATGCCAGAAGTACCACATAAGAGGTATTCCCACATCTCCAACTGATCGAAAGATAAATAGTGAAAAGGATTGGGAATCGAAAATCAAGGTAATGCCATACATTTAAAGAATTTTCAAAACACCTAGTGATTATTTCCTAATGATAATCATCATTGCCTAAATCACATAATAATGAAAAATTCAAATGCGGAAGCATAGATAGATAAGTAACCTTGAAATCTATTTTTGATTCTTTTGAAACACTTACAAGGAAGCTTCCACAATTGATACAACTCACAGTTGCACAGAAACGAACTGTATCTTACATTTAGTTTTCTAGTCCTTTAGAAAACTTAGTCTTTCATTCCTTCAAAAAACAGTTTGAGTGAATTGCTTACAATCTTCTATCTTGCTCCTATGTTTATAGTAATTCAGCTAAAAATATAATCTCTCAAAAATCAACTTTAATTACAAAAGCATCCTTATCACTTACACTGTAATGTCCCCTTTTCCTAGGCAGTCTCAGTTGCAGAGGTTAGTCTATCACTTGGTCCTCGTGGACTAACAGGATGGTTAGGGGGGCCTCTGAGGGTGTTTGTGACCAGACAGTCAACCATTGGTGCTCAATTGGTGTTTCCCAGCTCAATGTTTCTAGGGTTTTTGTTGTGTACCTTCCAGAGCTTGATTTGGACACTCTGTCCATACATACTATTTTTAGTAAGTCACGGGGGTTCAGCATCCTAGTTAGTTGATATTATTTCTATATCAAGAAAGTTGGCAGTTTCTTACCATGGAGTTATTTTGGCATTTATCATGGTCCTATGCATTAAGTTTAAATAACGTTAATAATAAAGTTAAATTAATATATTTAACTTTATGCATTATTTATATATTTTAATGACTTTATGATAAAGGTGATATAAGGGGTCTTTTTGAAAGATTATTTTATTTCATAAAGAGATGCCAACTTAAAACAGATATAAGGCGGGAAATGAAATAAACAAAATAGCTATAAATTGCCAACTTGGGTGTGGGGATTGGAGGGAGTTTTAAAAGCCAATTTGTGAGCTCATTTACACATTCGTGTTTTGGAGAAAATTGCAGAAGGTATTGCTGGTTGGACTGGAAAGTCTTGGCTTCTTGAGGACAAAAACCCTCATGAGGAATAGTATGCTACAGGAGTGAAAAATCTCCCAAGGCTGCTTGCTGATAACTCCATTCAAGGGTTATGCATTGCACGTTCACGATTACAGGAAAAGCTTTCAAAACTTAGGGTTGAAGGATTAATCAAAAACTTGCAGATATATTGAACATCATTTCAGAGTAAAGGTAATTATTGAGGTTTATGAAAAAATTTCAGAATTATTTGTTGTGTGAAGTTGCCAAGCAGGCTGTACCCTCTAGAATGGAATTCCAGGTTTATATGATGAGTTTGGTGTTGTGGGTATCGTTTCAAAGGCTTCACTAGATCTGGGCAACCCCTCTTGCAAAGGATTTGAAGACTTAATAGTGGCAGTTTATTTTCTAACAGTATTGCACCCTGCTGGCAGGCCATACAACTTCAGCAGGGGCGTGTGGCTTTTCCTAGGCTAAACGCCTAGGGTTTGTGGCTGTAATCACTCCCATTTGAGGCGTCGAGGGTGAAGATATTGTTGTGCATCAATTTCACGGTGGAGAAGCAAGGGTTTGGTGATTTGCAAGCAATTTTTAGAGTTACCAGCTTGCTGGTTGCAGCTACAGCACATGGTCAAAGTTCCTGAAATTTTCCGGGTATGTTATGTAATGCATTTTAAGAAACTGGGTTGCTCTTAGTTTTGGAAAAAAAAATGTATATTTTGCTCAGAGTATAAATCTGGAAATTTCAGCCTCTTATATTCCTGAATATAGCATTTTATTTGAGTTGATTGTTGTTGCAAATCTCTCTATTAGCTGCAGTATATTTGTCTATCTCAAACTGTTCCAAAATACATCTCAAAACACATCTAGAAACAAGAAAAAACAAACAATAGACAAGGGGGGCATTACAACCAAGGATGAGATGGAAGATAAGTCTAAATCACTAATGCATTTCTACACTTTATTAGACTTATTTAGCTAAATAAAAGACTTTCACTTTAATCACTAAAGTGAAATGCAAAATAGACTAACTCAAGCCACTAGAACTTTCCTTGCATATTCACACTAAACCTATGTGGAAATTCCTATATGAGCTAAGAACTCAACACTCCCTCTCAGTGAGGAAGGAATTCTGCACCAATCCAAGTTTGTCTCTAAAAGCCTCAAAATTCTCTTTTGTTAGGGGCTTGGTCAAAATATCAACTAACTATTGATCAATGGAGATGCATTAGAGCTTAACTACTCCCTTCTAAACCCTATCTCTAATGAAGTGATATAAAATCTCTATGTGCTTGGACCTATTGTGAAACATTTGATTCTTTGAGAGCTTGACACAACTCCAACTATCATAGTAAGTGACCATGGGATCCAAGTCCTCATCAAACAAACTTGTAAGTAGCTTGTGAGGCCAGATGGCCTCACAGCTAGCAGTACTAGCTACCATATACTCTATTGTTGTGCTTAGTGCCACTTGTTGACGTGGTTTTTGAGACCGCACCAACACAGAACAAAGTTTCCCAACGGATACTCTATTCTCTCTTGAACAAAGTATTCAACATGCTAAGATTGCGAGTGAGTTCATGCTTTCAACTCCAAGGTTCCTTTAATGCGAATAGACCCAGTTTGGTTGATGTGTATTGCTATGTTCTTACGAGGGGACTTACACAATTGTTCAGACTTCTTGCAGTTAGCAGTCCGTGTATGATTTGAAGGGGATTCTTGCGCGTATGATTTGGCAATGTGGTTCATTTTCCTAAAGCTAACCAGAAATGTGCGGAAAGTAAAGGAGTGTAGGGCCTAAGAAACTTATACTCTATCCTAAATGCAAGATATGTGGAGCTTCGTTTTAGTAGACTTCAACCAAATTTCACCTAGCCTCGCATCGGACAGCCTCGGTAAAATTGGTGCAATCTTCAAAGGGATAGCAAAGGATGTTCAAATTATGATTTAGCATACATACACCATCACAACGACGCATATAAGCATACAAACCACAACCGAAGTTAGACTCAAGATAATTTCCAGTGGACCACGCAAGGCGAACTTATCATCAACAAGTTGCTAGTGGTATGGAATAAAGCGAAGCTACCTCAATAAAACACCACACATCAAAGTAAACTACTTGCATGAAAATTACGCTACTTGGATACGAAAGGAAGAAGAGACCTTGCTAGCTATTCATGATAAGACGAATTCCACCATCAATGAAAAGATCTATTATCATGAAAAGTGTTACACAACAATCTCCACAAAAGTTTTCAAAGGGAAAACTTTCTTTCTTCTCCACTATGCAAAATGTCTACAATGCTCTACTCTCTAGTCTCTAGCTCTAACTCAATTCTGATTCTAATGTCCTGTTCTAATGAATTACAAATGAGGCGGACTCCCCCTTTATATAGCTAGCCCAGTCCAAAAGACGGCTAGGGTTACAATCAATAGATGGGCTTAATCGCGCTACCTCTAACCCTAAAATCATGTAATAGGGAGTGGTACATTAAAATGAATCAAAGATTCCCACTCACTCCCAAAATAGTAAAGGCAATAAATGCCTACAATCGGCCTCTAGAAGATTCTCGCCCGTGAGTGCATTCCCACTTGCCTCTCTAACCGCAGAACTCAATCTAACCTCAAGGCAATTTCAACTTCTTGAACTCCAAATGGGCGGAATGCAATCTAATTGAAACTCTAACACGGATCAATGCTCATGCCTGCATAAGATTTTCCAAGCAACCAAGGAACCTTGTGTGCTCTCACCGCTAGCGGAGAAAGTAGTTATTCTCAAAATCATCTTGTACAAAGGTCTTAACATTCAAAAGAAAGGCACCACCACTTCCTCAAATTATCCATATTAATCTCTATCTCGATTCAGCTCTCAACTCCATCAATGATATTGGCTTAAGTAGCTTTATGTACTCTCGCTGAATTCGCCTTCGCGGTAGCATTGAAGAAACTACGCTTCATGATAGCCGGCAATACCATCAGTTGATATATTGATTTGAGATGGTGCCAAAAGCAAGGTCCTCCATAAACTTTTCAGTCTCAGCACGAACCCCTGTGACCCACTTATCTGCTTCCTGTGCCATCTTTCCTAACTCCATCAAGCCACTGATGGACTCTCTGGGTACCTCTGCTGGAGACTCTATCACTGGAATTTCCTGCCCTCGAGAACGAGACAACTGCTGTACCTATCCAATTAAGGCCTTGTGTTCTCTTTTCAACTTCTTATACTTCCCTTCTTTCTTGAATAACCTATCTTTGAGGGCGAGATAGGAGTTGTCACACTCCTCTACAATCTGCGCACCAGTGGGGCGTCCCAACTCCAAAGTCGTGACCACATAATTCTCAAGCACTGCTTCATTTCGGTCACAATCAACCCGTGGCACAGCTACGTGAAGAGTACGGGAACCATCCTCTTCAGTGGATATCTTCGAAAATTTTCTTGCTTTCTTCTTCTGTGGAAGTGCACTGATCCTGTTCAAAAATTCTTCCATCTCCACTGCTGGATCAATCTCCTCACTAGGGCTTCTTCTCATTCTATCCTTAAGCCAATCAGGCACATTGTACTGTATATCAAAGGGCATCACGTGCCTCTACTTCTCGAACTTGCTCAACCTCTACATCATTCTGGCGAGGCTCATCGTCCTCAAATGGCTGAGTGTCTCCTGAAACAATATCATCATCATCATTCATAGCCGCCTCTAACTCCTGCTGAAACTGAGGGTCAGTAATAGTCCCCTCATCATCCTGCTGATCAACCCTAACAGGTGCGTTGACGCTCTGGCCAACCGATTCTCTCCGTGGAGGCTGAATATTATCCTGTACCACTTGCACCTGATTCAACACATTCCTCGATCAGCAAACAAAGAAACCTCCTGGATACTTGGAGAACGCGTCTCCAATGGTGATGCAAGCTGTGACTCATGGAGGTTTGGTGAAAGCTCTGTCGAACTAGCTCTTTCTTTCTGGACTCGGACCTCGTGTGATCTGTTTCTTTCGCCAATGGTGGAAATCCTGTGATCTCCCATCATATTGTAAGTCAAAGCAATTGACCTACTCTTCAACCTGTTCACTCGCTGTCAACCCATGCTCTAGTGAATGTCAGGACAGGAATAGAAAGTGTGTCCAAGTCTGCAACCTCAGGCTCTGACCAATCTGGAGGTGGAAGTGGAGTATCTCTAACTGTTGCATAGTCCGGATGGACAACATCCATGTCTTCGTTCACTTGGTTTGGAACCGGCACCACTTCGCACTCCCTGATCAAAGTAATCGGCAACCGAGAGAACATCCTTTTCCTTACTTCAATCTCATCTGCTGCATCAGCCCAATAATCCTCAATGGTGGCCTTATGTTTAAACTCCTCTGACAGTACCCATTTGATGTTATGATGAGGATCGTAGTGCTGTCGGCTAGTGTGATATGAGAAATGATAAAATTGAAGCTCGCTCTCGGCTTCTCTAGCTGCCTGTATTGAGGGACACACCTCATCCGAGTTGCCCATGACAATTGGGAATTCAATACCTCCCTTTTTCTTCTTCTTTTGAATTTTATCAAAGGCAAGCAATTGCCTAGATATCTCTAACATTAAAACTCTATCCGTTGGGTACTTAGGCAGCCTATATGGGTACGATGAAAAACCTTGCAGCCTAATGTAAGAAAATTTTGGAAACTGTATAAACCAGCACCCATACCTTTCAATCAATTCTTGGGCCTCCCTCGAGATTCTGTGATGTAACCGCTCCTAAAGCAATCTCGTGATGTACATGGTGAAAGCATCATTGACACGCTTGTAATGAGTTGTGCTCACCAAATGCAACTGTGGACAGGCATCATATATTTTTAACTGGTGGGAGCCACAACCGACGGGTTCCTTGTAAGAGATCCCTCTGTACTTCGTCATACGTGCCAACATATAGATGATGTAAGAGCTCATGTAAAATGTCTTCGTTCTTCTAAGGCTCAGGAGCTGCTCATGCAAATTATCACTTATCATCTCAGCCCAATTGACATAATCCTTCCCTTCCAGCACGAGGTTGATGTAGTAAAACATCCAAGGCTCGAAAATAAATGACTGTGCACAACCACCAACCCTGCTCAGCATCATGATGAGATCACAGTACTCCTGCTTCAAGTCCTCCGCTATGATTTGCTTCAGCAGCTTGGTACGAGAAGGCTTGGGAGTGCTCATCCAGTGGGTGTTGATCGTCTCCATGCATCTCTCAAATGCGGAAGCGTACATTCGCTCAGCTCGCTCCCTGGATTTGTAAACCATGTTTCTGTGCACCGGGATCCCGAAAGCTTCACCAATGGCTGCTGGAGTAAGATTGGCTAGTACTTGGCCATCTGGTGACATGATCGATCTGTGATCCTTGTCGTAATAATTGGCGCACTCCATCATCAGCTTCGAGCATTGAATGGCTGGTGGGAAGCCAGCAGCTGCATATAACCCGCTTCGAACAATATTGTGCGAAGTAGTCGAAGGTCGATGACTTCCAATTCCCAACATCCTGTTCTTGAAGGCCTCCAGGTTGACGGAGCCCAAGTTGGTGTCTATCAACTTGCCCAACTTTGAAATAAATTTTGATTCTGGCATGAATGTTTTACTCAGCTTCTTGATCACAGCCTGCCTGGATGCACCGTTGTTATCCTTGCCAGTCGCCCTTGCCTCAGCCATCTCAGCTTCTTCTCCTGAACTTCAATACTTAGAAAAGATTTCTAAGTAAACTTCAGTGACTTCACTACTCAGCAATCTTTAATCAGCAACTTGAGCTTTGATAAATTCGTACTTTGCACCAGCGATCAGCAATCTTCAAATTCGTACTTCTTTAAATCAACAAGCTTGTAATTCACTAACTCTTTTTACTTCAAGGCGTCCCTACTAACACTGGCAACTTCAAATTTCAGCAACCAATCGAGCCTCAGCCACAACACTAGCAAATTCGTACCTTCTCTAACCAGCAAGTGCGCACCTCTTAGACTCTTTGACTTCAGATTTTCAAGGCTCAGCAACAAGCTCAAGTCGTACCAGCATACTTCTAAGTGCGCCTCTCCAAAAGTCTCAATCCTCAGCAACTTTGAACTTCAGCAAACTCCACTCTTCAGCAAAATTTCGAATTTCTTCAAGCTTCAGCAATGCTTCACTCTTCAGCAACTTACTCAGAGCAAATCGACTTCTTCAACTGTGAGAAATGAGTGAAAAACCTCTTCATTTTATAGCCAAAATTCGAATTCTAGAAGAAGCCAATTTTAGCCAGTGCATTAAACTTCCACTACTCCACTTCAAGAATTCAAATTTTCCCTCTCTAGTATTTCTGACACTTGTCTCTCGACGTCAAGAATCTTGCTCTTCTAGAAACTTGACTTTGACTGGCATCTTTGAATTTATTTTCGAAAAAATTTAATTTAAATTCATCTTTTTAATCCACCAGCCGGAACTCTGTCATTTAAAATTCGAATTTAACTCTTCATCATCTCTGGAAAATTCATCTTCGAAGAATTCAATCAAAATCATCTAGGCAACTCATCTTGAATTCATCATTCGGAGAAATTCACTTTGAAAAGTCATTTTATTCAAATTTGCCTTAGAAAATTTTAAATTCTCCCCTTAGGAAAATTCACAATTTGAGCACTGATTAAATTCTTCACTGAAAATGTGTTGGCAAAGTGCGGAAGACTTGGAAATCCATCTATTATCGCAAATGTTCAGTACCCAGAAGAAAATTTTCTCCAGAATGTTTCGAATCCATGGGTACCCAACGAACGGGTTCATTTAATTTTTGAATTTTGAACCTTAGAAAATATTATTTCATCAAATTAAATTCATTCTTTGCCTGTGATCATCCTGTGTTGCTCTAACTTGAGGAACTTGAATTCATCCTGCATTAATATCATTCTTTGACTTCACCACTGAGAAAATTTGCTCGTGCTCCACAAAGGAAAATTTCACCACCTTGATCTCTAGGCGTATTTTCTAAGGGAGAAAATATTTTTGCCTTAGAAACTTTTAAATCATCTTGCATTTTGAAAATTTGCCTTAGAAAATTTTATTTGATCTTACTCATCGTTGCTTGGGAGAAAAACATCAACTTCACTCAGAAAAATTTCCATGAGGACGTCTAGCACATTTTATTTCTCACTCACTTCACACTTGAAAGGCAATTTATTTGAAGTCCCAACGCCTTGGCAATATTTTATTTTTTATTATTTCATTTTTACTCAACAACTTAGGCGTTTTATGTGTGTGAAGGGGAATATTCATCCTTGCCTTTTGAAAATCTTTTTTATCACCTAGCAAGTTGCTTCACTTCACATTTTAGTTCATCCTTTAGGCGCATAACATTTGAAGAGGGGATTTAAAATCACGCCTTAGCATATTATCTTCAATACTTACCACCTCACACACATCACTTCACCACGCCTTAGAAAATTTCTCCAATACTTACCACCTTAGGCGCATTTGAGACTTGAAGAGGGATAACGCCTAGCATTCACCACCTTTTACCACGCTTTGAAGTATCTCTTACCTCACTTACCACCTTACATTCACTTTTTACACCTCAATCTAGGCGCATTTAGACATGCAAGAGGGATGACCCTTCGACTTCTCATTTCTTGTCTTCACATGCTTGTTTTGGGTGCATTTAGGAGGGTGAGGAGGACGAATTCCTTTGACCTTTTTGACTCTCTTCTAACTTGAGCGCATTTTCATGTAGCTAAAGGATAAAAACTTTTTCTTGTTGACCCACTCCTCCCTTGGGCGCATTTTGGCATAGCTGGTGGATGAAACTCTTACCACGCCTTGGAGTGACCCTTCACCTTCCATTTTTTGTCTTGACATGCATGCATTTGGGCGCATTTTGCCTATGGAGGAGGATAAAAAGCTTTGACCACTTTGACTTATTTGCCTTTTGGGCGCATTTTACCCCTTGAAGAGGATGGGCGCATTTTGAAGGTGGTGGAGGATATTCAGACTTAGAAAAAATTTCAACTTTTTCCTTCTTCAAGCTGGGCGCATTTCCCCATGCCTACAGGATTAAAGTGTTGACTTTTCTTTGACCACTTGTACTTTGGGCGCATTTTGCCCCTGGTGAAGGATAAACTTCATACTTAGAAATTTTCATGCTTGGCATATGCTTGAAGGCGCATTTAGGCTAGGCAGAAAGATGAAAGGCGTTGACTTCATTTGACTTTCTCAGGCTTGGGCGCATTTTGGCTTGTGTGGTGCACGAGCTTCACCCTTAGGAATTTTCCATGCCTCCTCATCAACTGGGCGCATTTTGCCATGCCTACTGGATGAAGTTCCAGACTTAGAATTTTCTTCGTTTTCGCCAGTTTTTATGCCCTGCTATTTATAGTAAGTCCTCTGACTTTGCATCTCTGAAGCTCGGAACGACTTGAAATTTTGCACACTGCATCCTCATGACCTTGTTGTCCTGTCGACACTGCCATTTTTAGCTGACCCGCTATTTTTAGCCAGTTTTCGGAGATGATTTACTATAAATAGTAACTGCTTGCTTTTGATAGCTCCCCTGCTCCGATTGACTTGAAATTTGAATGGCGTGTTCCTCACCACGTGACCTGACTGTTGACATCAACGCATGCACCTGACTTACTATTTTTAGCCAGTTTCCAAATTGACTTACTATAAATAGTAAGTGCTCCGTTTGACTTGAAATTTTACCGCAGATAGCTTTGAAGGACGCTGATCGCGATGGTTTACATCGGTTTTCGAAAATTTTGACTTTTGACTTCTCTTTTCAGGCTCCGAAGTTTGAAACCCTAATTCGCTCTGCATGCGTATCAAATGATCTTTGATTGCTCTCATTTCTGTGGCACTGCGATCAGCTCGTGATTCTGAACTGCTGGGAAGCGGCTGCCGGGACGCACCTGCTAAAAATAGTAAGTTCCTTACTGAGTGATCATCTTCATTTGCATGTCACACCATCGCAAAGCTCTCGAAAAACCCACCAGGAATCATCCGACATGCAAACCCTAAAAATAGCCTCGGAAGACTGAATTCTGAAAGTTGTCGTCTCGACTTGCATGTTATATCATTGCGAAGGTCCCGAAAAACCCAGAAGGAATATCCAGACATGCAAAGAAAAACTCTGGATCTGAACCCTGAAATTTGTCCCGGAAGCTAGACCGCTAAAAATAGAAAGTTGTCTGTTTTCGCTCAAATTTTGCACGCGAGTAGCCTGATGTGCTCTGAATGTCGTGTGACTATTGGAATTTCAAAAATGCTGACTGATTGCCTGTAATTTCACACTTACTAAAAATAGTAAGTTCCTCGGAATCAGATGAAAACTTGCTGAGAGCCTGCTGGAAACATGCAGACAACACTGTTAAGCTCAATTTTCAATTTATTCACTTTGTTCGACCTTGGACTGACCAGGAAAGATGAAACCCTAATTCTCAGACTTGGTCAATTTCACGTTTAAGCTCAGTGACGGGCACAACCCTCGAAAGGCAGACATCGGAAAAGAGACAGAGAGAGAGAGAAAGAGGAAAAGCCCAAGCCAAAAGACCAGAATGGAGCAAAAAGTAGGGGGTCCCCATTTTGAATGGGGCGATGTGTGAAAAGGTCACAACACCACTAAAGTTTGCTTCCTATTGAACCAAGATACCATTTTTGAACCCAAGCTAAAGCAACACTTTCAGGTGCACTTCCTATCTACTCCACTACCTACCTAATCAAAGTTTGTATACCCTTATAACTTCACCATCTCCAAGATATCTCAAACCATACTCCACTATTCCCTTCAAATATCTATGCACATGTTTTGTTGCTACCCAATGCTCCTACTTAGGCTCCACCATGAACTGACTCAAGGTGTTCAATGCAAAGCATATATTTGTATAGTTGTTCACCAAATGCATCAAAGAACCTATCAGCTACCTATACAACATGAGATCAATCACTTCTGAATCTAAAGATATTACACACTTAATAATAGTGATCATAGGTGTGGCCATAGGTCTATAATCCTCCATCCAAAATCACTTTAAGATCTCAACTACATACTTACACCGCCCAAGGAAAATCTATCTTGGTCTCTAACAAACCTCTAACCCCAAAAAGTAATGCACCAAGCAAATGGCCTTCATCTCACACTCAACAGATAAATTTGCCTTGCACCCTGCAATGAGCTACTCTACACCTATAATTAGCAAATCATCTAAGTACAATTTGAAAATAAGCAGATCGATCCCAACAACTATGTAATAAAAATTAGAACCTACTTCACTTTTGTTGAAGCTCATACTTAGCAAATATTCATCTATCCTAGAATACCATGCCCTAGGTGCCTATTTGAGCCCATGCAAGGCTTTCCTAAGCCTACAAACATCAAATTCCTTCCCATTCGCCTCAAAGCCTCGAGGTTTCTCTATATACACTTCTACAATGAGACCGTTAAGAAAAGTTGTCTTAACATCCATTTAATATATTTTCCAACCCGTGACTAAAACTAGAGACAAAACTATTCTAATGGAAATGTACCTAGTGAATAGAGAAAAATCTCCACATAGTCCACTCCTTCCTTTTGGGGAACCCTCTCGCCACAAACCTCACTATGTACTTTTCAATGCTACCATCTATAGCATGTCTAGTTTTGTAGAATCACCTAGAACTCACAACTAAATTCCCTTCCAATATTGGCATGATTTCCCACGCATTGTTTGTCATGACAGAGATGTACTCCACCATGGTGTCCTTCCAAACCTATTGTCCTACAATTTCCTAGAAGTTGGAAGGCTCTAAATCACTAGTGTTACTCATCAATGCTGCTAGAACTAGTTCACCCTATAACCTGTAAAGATTTCCTTCTCTAAACCCTATCACCTATGTAATATCTAGGCTAGATTCCTTCAATCTGATAAGAACTTAGTGATGCTTGAAATCAACTACATAGCCCTTATCTTCCATCATCGAAACTAAAAGCAAATTCTTCTTGAGACTCAAAACAAACAAAACATCATGAAAATAATAGAAATCCCTGATTGTAGTTGAAAGGGAATTGTACCAACTCCTACTACTAGATACTTGGCATCATCACCAAGTTCGACTTGAACTCCAGAATTATGTTCCTTGAAATTGGTAAAATACTCTTGGGTTGATATCATATGCTTAGAGGCCCCACTATCCACATACCAAGCATTCCTCATAATTGAGCTGGTAGAAAGACAAGAAGCCATTGAGAACTCCTCAAACTTGGCAACAAATTCTTTCAACTAAGTTTTTGTAGACACAACTACCTCCTTTTGTTGTTGCTTTCCCTGGTTCTTCTTGTCTAGACACTATGATGCATAATGGCCAAACACATGACAATTAAAACACTTGATTTTACTCAAGCCTTTCTTTTCCAAATGTGAGGATGGTTCCTCATCCTTTCCCTTACCCTGGATGTTCGACTTCATTCATGTCTCAAAACCCTAGGTTACAAACTGTAAACCCTAATTCTTTTGCAAAACCCTAGCTCGTGATTTGCAAAAAACTAGTAAATCTGTATTTTAAAAACACCTTAAATTATAACAGGTTGATAGACAGGTAGCATTTTGGCTGCCAAGATACTTAAAGACAATTCACTTTAATGCCTCTTCCATATGGTTATTGAGCATGAAATGTTTTGAGAAGGTGTGTCATTTTCATTTAAGAGGACTTGAGATAGAATTCAATGGAGGATGACAAGGCTTCATTTTGGGATGATGCCTAGATAAAGTCAGCTCTTTTAACTCAAAATGAGAAGTTTGCTACTCTAAAGTTCTATGCAAGACTTGGGATGCAAGAACAAACACTACCTCAATATTTAGAAGGACGAAGAAAATAAAAGCATCTGCAATGGCCCCATTATTTTAATAAAGGAATATTGTTATTTTAGAGAACATTTTTCAAAATTATCTTTCATCAAATGTGAGAAGTGATCAGTTTATATGAGACAAAGCCAAATCATGAGACATTTCAATCAAAGAGGCATGGAGATTTCTTTCTAAAAATTGAATGGTGAAGAGAGCACTTCGAGGCTATAATGTGTGTTTTAAACATGAACTTCCAAAGGCAAATCCCTTTTTATGGTTAGCAATTTCGAGTAAAGCACTAACATACAATGCTCTCACCCACCGAGAATTTCAAGGCCCTTCAGGATGTCCTTAAAGCAAAGGTAACACAAAATATGTAGACCATACATTGTAAGATGGCATGTGAGACTTAAGAAAGATTCTTTACTATAAACAAAAGTAGGATCGGCTGGCTCAAAATTAGTAATGGAGTATATATGAGCAGTGACCAAGAAGGCTTCAACATGGGATTTTAAAGGCCATTTGGACAGTAAGTCCAACCATTATAACTTGGAATCTACAGTTGGAAAAGAACTCCTGAACTTTTAGGGAGAGAAAATCCAGTGTTGAGGATATGGGGCAGGATAGAGTATCAGAATTGGTCAGTATTTGGAATATCAAACCAAATAAGCCATCTAAGAAAGATGAGGAAATTCTATAAAGATGGAAGCTAATTAAGATAACTAGTAAAGGGTTTGGTGGGAATAAGCTGAAAATGTCTAAAGATGTGTGGAAAAAATTGAAAAACTGAGTTAAGCTCAATTTGATGTAACTGTGAAAGAAGATCTAGGATTAGCAAGAGGGGGAGGAATTTTTAGAGATGAAGATGGACAGTCTCTGTTAATTTTCCAATTCAATTGCGACAGAATACAATATATAATATGGAATCAATGTCTCATTTAAAAGGGATTGATCTGGCTAAGGAATGCGAATGGAAAAAACTTAAGGTGGAAGGGGACTCAACACTAAATATTGAAGCAATCATAAACGAGTAAGGCATTGACTGGAAAATAAACAATATCATTCAAGAAATTAAAATGGAAAATGAGAAATTCAATATCTCACACCAACATATTCAGGAAAACATAATGACAAATTTAGTCACCTATTAGGGGGTGAAAATATTGGGGAAGATGGTATTATTCTCATCCTTTTACCTCCACAGTATTTAAGCTGATATTAGAAGACTGTGGTAAGGAAAAACTTGTAAATTTTGACATAAAAAAGAGGAAAGACTTCTGTGACTTAAAAATTGTCTTTATCTTTAACTAAGTAGTGTTTTTCATGTTTAATTAAACAAAGGAGGCTGATAAAAGTAGTGTGATGGACAAATGATGAAAGGCACTAGCTTTTATTTTGCTAACCTTCTCACATTTGGAATGCTTGGAACTGAAAAGGAAGATATCCAATAGGCAGAAAAGCCGATGCTTGGATTTTATTCTAGAAATTCATGTCACATTTTTATTTTTACACTTTGGTTAGTTAACAGTCAACACAAACTATAAGTTGATATCTTAGCCAACAATGTTTCCCATTTTGGGGTACCTTAACCCCAGGGGTCTTTAGTAAAAATATACTTCAAATAACTCTGTAAGTTTGTATATAATAGAAAAATAGCACAAATAGAAACAACAGAAAATGTTTTAATGTTTATTTTGTATAGGGCTTGGTGGGGGAAGAGGGGGAAGAGTGATCATGTATATGCCACATAGAGACAGTTCTCAGTATGGCCAGTGATTTAGACAGTTGTATCTTACCATGTTTCTCTCAGATATGCAAATATGAAGCAATAAGGGTACAAAAGGTGTATCCAGTGTCCAAAAGAAAAACTTTTCAAAAAATGACATCTACTTTGTTGTTGTGGAAGATCAAATCCACATTTGGAACTAACATGAAGCCAACAACATATTTTAACCAGAACAAAAAGGATGTACTTTTAGTGGCCCACAAATGACCAAAATCAATTAATGATATTGATGTATGCAAGATTAACAGATTGTGTAACTTTAGATACAAGTGAATATTAACCTTAGTCATGGAACACAGACCTTATACACTAAAGTGAAGAGAGGATGCTTCAGTCAAAAGGCTTCCTCTAACTAATGAACAACAACTAATGAAACAAAGCATTTTTGCAATACCTGCAGCATTGTGTCCAGCAACCTGGTTTACAGGAGGACAAAGCGGACCTATTCAAAAGCAAAAACAAACTACATTAGGAGTATAAAGGAGTAAATAGATCTTGTTCATTTTTTCAAATTCAAATAGCTTTCTAAAAATAATTTCCAAATTAGCTAATAGCTATTTTGCCTATATAAGAATTTGAATGACCTCCTCTGCCCATTAGCATTCCTCTTGATTATTATCAACTATTTTCAAAACTAAATTAAGAAAAACCAATCACACATAAATGATAACAATCTAATATAAATCCTAACTCTAAAAAAATTTAGAATCAATTCGTGAATAACACTGTATGGTATTTGATCTTAAATGGAGAATGCTCCAAAATTCCCTTTTCTATCGAAATATATTTTGATAGAGAAAATAAGCATGATTTCTCAAATGCATCCAAAACTGATTTGATATGTTGAAGTTTTGAACCCTTAATTGACAGTAATCTCAAACAACATTTCATTTTATACAGGCATACTATAATATTTTCAAACTCAGAGGACTCAATCCTCTTCCAAATCATGTGTCATTGCAAATTATAGAACCAAAATGACTCAGCATTAATCGCTGCTATCATTTCACATAATGCAAAGAACAACTTTACAGATCTAGTCCAAGTCAGTAAGGATATTTTTAATGTGTGATTTTGGTGGTAATCTGTAATTGGTTATAGTAGGGATTAGCTCAATTCATCACACATATTTCTGTTAAAATAGATAGAGAAAAAAAATGTATGGAGCAGAAATCAACACTTCTTTAACTTTCTGTTTGGGGTAAACTGTAAAATAACTACAGATACTAATAACATAATCTTAAGTAATCAAGCATTCACACATGAAATACAAGCATATACGTGGAGTGTCAGAGAACCCCTATGGGGGTAGGAAACTCCAGCAAATGGGAACCTTATAGAGAAACAAGGATCTTCACTTACTATTGGACAACCTGCACTTGACTTCAGATTACAAAAAGACTACAATGGTTTCCCTTACTTCTGACTGCATTCCTTTTGTATTCAGAAATACTTCTAAGGATTTCTTATTTATTTTGCTTCTCCTTTAACTCTTTCATAGGAAAATCATTTATTGCCAATTGCATGGCCTTCTTGCCCTTTCTCCAATTTGGTGTCATAGAAGGGATGTACCAACTGATGCTTTAGTGATTTTCAACCTAACAATGAACAAGGTCGGTTTCACCATGATTTAGCTACTTTCCATTTTCCCCATGGGACATTCCACTTGGGCCCAAACATTGTTTTCCTCCGACCATGGCACACATATCCATTAAGTTTTGATGGAGGAGTTCCACAAGCCTCAATACTAGTCAGCACCCTATCAAACAATACAACCATCTTGGAGCAAACTTCCCAACCTAGGGTGGCTAAAACCACCTTGCCTTTTCAGACTTTGTCAAAAACTCAAAAATTTGCTCCTTGCTCCCTAATAAATAGGAAACAAGTTTGCCTTTATTTTGGGCACCTTTTCTATTTCTTACTTTTTCTATTTTCTTTTGATGACCCATTTTGGATCAAATGTTCACCTTCAATTGACCTAAAAGATCCTTTAGTAGCTTATACAAAGGTTTGAATGAATACCTATATAAATGGTAATATGTGTTCTACCCATACAAAATTTTCCAGAACATGTCAAACTGCAATCTAGATCCTTGCTTTTTCATTTATTCAAGATTGTGATCATCTGTATTGTTTTCATCGGCTTTGGTTCATATTTTTGCAGGACCGGGCACTTAGTTTTCAAAATGATGTTACAGCAATTTCTGGGCACACAGCCTTGAAGGAAGAAAACAGTAGTTTTCAAAATCAGAAAAATCTGTAGCAGTGCACAGAGCCATGCACCTATAGCAAAGAGAACAAGTTTTGAGTCTTAGAAAACCTACAGCTACCTTGTAGGGTGTGCACTGTTGAAACTAGACAACAAGATTTTAAGCTTTGAAAATCAGGAATGCACAAAGTCACACACCCTAGAGCATGAAATTGTGATTCTCAAAGTGAAAATTGTGCCCCTATGAATAGTCAGATCCCACAGAAAGGGAGAGTCAAGTTTTTTAATCAAAAGTCAGCAAATACACAATCAAGAGTGCACCTTTCGAATGAATAACAACTTTTTACTAGCAAAAAATTAGACATAATACATGAGCATCTTATGAAGCCAAGAAGATTTTCCAAACACAAAAGCATACATTCAGATGGTCTAGCACACACAACAAAGAGAGTCGACTAGGGTTTGGTCTAAAAAGTTACAAACAGCCTATATAGGTGTGTACCCTTTCACCGAGTCTCTGACTTTTCAAAAATAAAAAATTAGCTTTTATAAGTGGGCTCAGACCAAAGCAAAGTAAATGAGTTTTGAAATAGCAATTTGAAGGTAAAAATAGGTTGGGGCGGAGAGCCTAGCTCGATTGGCTAAAGCATCCTATTGCAGGAAAGAGGTCATGAGGTCTAGTCTCCCCTCCATCCCCATGGTATCGGAGGGCGTGTCGTGCCAGCGTCAGTGGTCACATGAAAAAAGTTTACCAGGCGCACTGCAGTTTATAGGGGGGGCTACCCGATTCTTGCAGTCTAAAAAAGAAAAGGTAAAAATAGCTTGATCATCACATTAGGCAACTTAAGGCTAAGACGACTTGTTTTGAAAATATGGGTGAAATCCCATTTGTGTGGCATTCCTAGACAAGGCAGCAAAGCTTACCCTAGAAAGAATGGTGTACCCATGCAATCAAAGAAAGTGATAAAATATATTCAAGAGCAAGAGCAAGAAGATGAAGTATCAAGTCATAGAGTAACCATTCTTTGTTGCCAAAGAAAGGAACTCAAGGAATGAATCCCCCTCTACCCCCATCTAATCCCAAAGTTGTGATTGAGGACCATCCATTTTTTACAATGGCAAGAAAAGCTTGTTACAAGAGACGAAGGGGACTACTAGAAATGGCATTTTCAAATGAGACCTAAGAGATTGTTGATCAACAAAGAGCAAGATGCATTTATGCAAATGGTTTGGCTTTTAATGTTGTTCGCTCACCATATTGGCACACAATGGTAAGAAAAAATAAGGAGGTTCCAAAAGGATACAAAGAGCTCAAGGTATGACAAGTTGCATAGTACCTTATTGGAAAAGGAGGTCAAGCTTGTGAAAGTTCAAAGATTCATTATAACACAAGGAAATCATTCGGTGAGACAGGGGTATCCATTTTTTATGGGTGGAAGGATGCTAAAAATGAAATATTCCCCTTATAATTTTTCCAATTTTTCATCAACAACAACTTTCAACAAGCACCTGTTAGCGTTAGCATAAATTAAACAGCTACTGAAAGCAACCCTACACCAAGATTGTTCACTCAATCCCAAGGTGGAAGAGGTGATATCACATGGCGTCAGGGATCATTAGTCTCAAAAGAAATGAAGTACAATGTTGGAAAGTAAAGTATGCAACTCAACCACTTATTCAGCAAGAGTAGATTGACGGCATAGCCGATTAGCAAATGAGTAATGCAGTACAAAATGTAAGACGGCAAGGCCAGTCTCTTCCACCAATGGTGGGAATGATATCAATCAAGAAAGTAAATAAGGCAGTGAGGCCAGCCTTCTTCCACGATCGTGGGAATTACAATAGAAGTGCAAAAGTATAAAGACTTGATCAGTACTACTGAAACAGCTTTACAATTTGAGCAAAATCTGCAAGTAGCCAATATTCAAGCTGCAAATGTTATTGTTTGATCTCCCAGCATCAAGGACTCACCAACTATGAAAAACTACAAAATCTACAACTTCTACAAACTGAAATGACAGACCAACAACTATGAAACTCACTAAAATGCACATAACTCCTTCAAAATTACTCCAAATGACATGAGACAAAATGCAATGAACTCCTAGGAAGATGGCGACCAAGCCGGGACTAGGAAACTACAATAAACTAGAGTTATTTATTTTTCTAAAGTTTTCTAAGACTTCATAGGCAAAGTACAGCCTGGTAAAAGGGGCGACCAGCAAGATCAAATCCTACACTCCTCCAAAAATTCCCAAAACTTGCACAAAGGGGCGCCCAAAGCCAAGGAAGAGATATGATGAATACCGAAAACCAAACAAAATCCGCCCAAGGAGCTATGAGTGAAAATCTACTTCAGCTACACCCAAACCAGCAACTTGTAAACTGACAAAACACACCAAAAGACATCAGAAGACAACATAAGACTCCATTACAATAAGCTCAATCTGCTCTTCAGTATAAAGAACAGCCTCTAACTTAGTTAGTTGCTATCTTTCAAGCAAGAAACCAAGCCCAAGCTAGGAGGTATGCATTCTTCGAAGCAAACCACTCAACATTTCGGTAGCATAACATTATAATTTCTTCATGGATGAGAAACAAGAAGCCCAACACTCATATTTATAGCTTTTCTGACTCCCAAATTCAATTTCAATCTCCCTCCAAATGGACGCCAAACTCAAATTCAAATTCACTTTGCAAAAATTATGTCATTTGCATTTCATTTCTTATCCCTCCAAGTCGTCCATCTCCAAGAAATATACTTTATCAAAAATGCTAATAAAGTATAATGTGGCACCCCAAAAGTATTAAAGTGCACTACTTTATAAAATAACATATCTCCTCAAATAGGCGTCCAAATATGATTAAGTGAAATATTTTAATAAACTTACTTTTTTCCTTCATCTAGGCGTCCACCACCTCAACAATATTTCACTTATAAAAATGTTATAAAAATGCAATTATATTCTCCAAAGTCGTCCTCCATGCCTTAGCCAAATATTTCACTTAAAAATGTTATTTTTCACCAAATATCAAACCTGACAGAAATAACTCCAAGAATGCTGGAATGACCAACTGCTCAAGCTAACCTGCCAGAAATAGCCATTGAACTGAACTGCAAAAACCCTGCTAAAAATAGAACTTACTAAAAATAGCATACTGCTAAAAATAGTAAGTTGTTCCAAACTCATTTTGAGCACAAACCAGGCAG
This sequence comes from Sequoia sempervirens, assembly GCA_007258455.2. NCBI lineage: Eukaryota > Viridiplantae > Streptophyta > Pinopsida > Cupressales > Cupressaceae > Sequoia > Sequoia sempervirens. The sequence continues at coordinate 383,975 of VDFB02265127.1, forward strand.
CCATCATAACTTACTAAAAATAGTAAGTCCGTAAAAGTTCTTTGATCCAGTTGCATGTCACACCATCGCGAAGCTCTCTGAAAACCCAGAAGGATGCAGAATCCAAACTGCAGAACACCAACATGCAAGCCTTCGAATTCGCAAAAGAAACCTCCAAGCAACTGGAAACCCTAATTTTGCCTGCAATTAGCCTACGGGCATCCGGGGATAGGCTATTGATCACTGGAAAGTGTAGTGCTAAAAATTGGGACATTACAAAAAAGCAGCCCTTGATTAATGTAATTACATTGTCCCCTAAAGGAGCAATGTTTTTGAAAGTCGTGGATTGTGAGGAGGAGGTGAAGGATGGGCAATTTATTGCTAACGTCCTATTTCAAATCATTGAGCAAGTGGGGCCTCGTAATGCTCAAGTCATATTGAACAATGCAATGAATTGTAAAGCGGCTAGTTTATTGGTTGAGGAACACTTTCCACACATATTTTGGAAACTTGTCCTATCCACTCCCTCAACCTTATGGTACAAATGATTGGCAACAAAATCGATTTGATCAAAAAAATGTATTCCAAAGCCAAAGAGATCCAAACATTTGTCACCAACCATCACATGTCACAGGGCATATTCAAAACATTCTCAATATTGGAGTTGTTGAAGGTAAATGAAACAATATAAAATTTAATGTTTCACTTTAGTTTCTTAGAAATTTATTTCGTTAAACTTAAGTTAATTTTGTTTTAAATTTCTTCCTTGAAGTTTGTTTTTAATTATTTTATTTCAATTTTTTTATTTTGAAGGTTTGAGTGGCATTTTCTAACATGGTCATCAATCACAATTGGTCCATACGGAGGCAATCCAACACTAAGAAGGTAGCAAATATTAAGAAAAATCCTAGATAACCTTTGATGGGATTGCGTGGATTATCTCCTTAATTTCACCAAGCCCATTATGAGTATGATACGTTTTACTGACATAGATAAGCCTTGTTTGGGAGAGACATATGATGGCGTCGACTCAATGATTAAGAAGATAAAATCCATCATAAATGCAAAAGAGCAAGATCCTAAAGAAACTTTATTCGAACAAGTGCACAAAACTATTGAAAATAGATGAGACAAAATGACCACCCTGTTACATCTTCTTGCCTTCACATTGAGTCCTAAATATTATAGTGTTAAGATCCTTTCTATGCCAATAAGGATTGCCCCATATATAGATTTTTAAGTCACCTAAAGGTGCAAAGCAACATTTAGTAGACTCTTCCTTGATCCTAATTTGCATGATGTAGTCACAACTGAGTTCATTGATTTTGTACACTCCAATGGTCAAAGTATTGGAGCTCTTTGTGACAAGTCCAAGAAGGATACTCGCAGGTGGCGATACTTCCATGGCCAACAATTCCATCACTGTAATGTCCCTTCCTTAGGTAGCTCAGTCGTAGCGGAGGTTGGCCTACTATTAGGGTTCCCATAGGTCAGCAAAATGGTTAGGAGACCCTATTGGGGGCTGTGGAGTTTAGCTGGGAGCCTTATGAGCCTTTCAGTTTGGAGTTCAATTGATGAATCCAACGTTAAAGTGAAAATATTAAGGTTTGCTTTAATGGAATAGTAAAAGGTGAATAGTAACTGAGTATCATAAGGTGAATAGTGAAAAGTGCCCCCATCCTAGCAACTCAAGTTGTTTTTAAAAAGTGGCCCTTTTCTTTGGATGAGGAAAGACCCTCAAGAAAATTATTTTATTGACTTTTATTAAAAAAAGTCCATGAGAGGTTATAAAGCAATGTGTTGGGCTCCTTTTTGAGCATTCTACTCTCATTTTTACGGAACACTTTGCAGGTTTGAGCTCTGCAGAAGGGTTTCAGCATTGCTTCAGCCTTTTGGGAACGAAAACTCTCAAAGGCTATCGTGGATTGGACGAGAACCTAGTTCACCTTTGGGGAGGGCCTACCTTGGGTCTTCATTTGGGCTTTATTGGATGAGTTTCAAGTATATATTTTGTAGATCTGAATTTGCAGCAGTATTATATCAACATATTGCAACAGATCAGGGGCAGCCATAAGCAGTATAGGCCTTCTCAAGGCCTTGGCAACTCATTTTACACCTTACCTCAGTTGCTGTGTCATTTCAAGATCTCAGGCTTCAAACCCTAGGTGCTACGAAGGGTTTCATACCAATTATTGGATCTGATTTGCATACTCAATTAGCTGGAAATTCATATCAGACCCTGGGGCAGATTTGTGAAGCTAGGAAGAAGCTGAAAAGGGGTTGTCTTTGCTGTTCAAATTTGTATCAGATTGTTAGATGCAGATTTGTGGTATGTACAATGACATTTGAGCCAATAAATTCATCATTATTGCTCTCTATTTAAATTGTATGGTTTATTTAAGTTTTAGCAACAATTTCCTTCTAGTTTGCAATATTAGTGCATATATTAACATTCAGCAAAAACACACAAAAACAAAACAAATTCCCTATTCGCTGGTCAAAATCAAATCAGAAATCAAACTCAGAAAATTGGATCAAATTTGGGTTGGGAACCTTTCAATCACCTACAACCTCTTGCCATCAAAGCTTTAACACAAGTAAGTTTTGTGAATTTTTTAATCTAGGTTTCAAAATAAAATTTTAAAAAAGACTAACATTTTTAAGTTTGAAGTTTCATTTTTTATTTTAAATTTTCAACTCTCTAATATTGTTCCAATATTAAATAGTTTGTTAGTCCATCTACATCTATTAGAACATAATGTTCTTAGCTAAGTTACCAAGTTCTTCATATTTTCCCCAAGAAACCATGTGGGTACGGTTCAGATACGGGTTCAGTTCAAGTATGACTTTGGGTACGACTTGGGCACTTGGGTTCTTTGTGGGTTCTTCTATGAAGGACCCACAAAGAACCCAAGCGCCTGGGCTCTCTGTGGGTTCTTTTGTGAAGGACCCACAAAGAGTTGAGGTGCCTGGGTTCTCTATGGGTTCTTTTGTGAAGGACCCACAAAGAACCCAGGCACTCGGGCAGTACAAATTTGATATTGTCTTGGCAAACCAAGAATTTATAACCATTGTTTAAAAAAATTTAGGGCTATTGTTTCCACTTGAACATGTGTAGATAGCATTAATTGATCCTCATGAATGCATCATTCCATCATTTACTCTCTCATTTGACCAACACTATTGTAGGATGGGGAAAAAGACAATGTTTGGGCCAAACTATAAATTTGACATCATTTGTGAATCAACACACCAGATCTTCAACATTGACCCTCTACACCTACATTGACCCTTGTTTGATTGACTTTTCTTAAATGTGGTTATCTGACAATGTTGACCAAAGAGCTCTGCTATATTGACTATGTTGACCAAAGATCTTTGCTACATAGACAACATTAACTTTTGTACCACTTACATTGACTATTTTGTTTGATGATTATGTTGCATTGAGTGCAATATTCGATTTTTCACTGAGTCATGATCAATATTGACCAAGAAACTAGTAAGGTATGCAGGCTTCTTTGAGTTTTTATTTTGTCTACTATATTTTTTAAGGAGAATCAATTACTGTACTTGTGAAGTGATCATTAATTGAACTGTTATAAGTTACTATGTCAAAATTATGTTGTATTCTATTTATTAGCAATTATGAGCATCACTATTCTTATAAATTTATAACTTTGAACATATATATATACACACATATATATATATACACACACATATACATATACATATATATATATTCCCGTACCCATACCCAAGGAAAAAATTGCCATACCGCCGTACCCGTACCCGTATATGAACCCATATCCGAACCGGCAACTTAGGTTCTTAGGGGTCATACCCTTATAAAATTTATATATTGTTCTAATATACAGTTATAAAACCTTATGTTATATAGCATTTACCATTTAATAATCAATAATCTAATAACTATTAGATTATTAATTATTTATGAATGGTTGTTTTGAATAGGTGTGACTAATACCCCTTAAGGTATTTTGCCACCCTTTCTCCTATATTTAAGGAGATTCTCTTTCATTTGAGTGTGTGTGAACTTGGAGATTTAAAGTGAATTCTACCACTATGCACATGAGGTATTAATGGTCATGTGGAAATAAGGAGTGGTTCCCCAAATTCAATCTAGGTTTTGATACACCATTTTGTAAGTATTTTAAAATAAAATGATGCTTTATAGGGTTTTTTACCTGAAAGGGTTTTCCCCATGTATAATCTTGTGTAATGTGTAAAATCTATGCTTATATAATTCTCATTTTAATGATTTATATTTTGTTTATAATGATTAATATCTTAAGATTCTTATTTCTAACAGCATCTAAGTGAAATTGGAGCACATACTCCATCCACTTGATAAAGTGTAATTGATTGCACTCAGCAAATACAAAGAACTTAGTGTACATACATTCCAACTTATGCCTCCTTTCACACAAACAAACGAGGAAGGTGACACGAGGTTTTGGAATATAACACCAAAGCGTAATGACTTCGATGCTTCCACTTCCTAACATATTGCATTGGAGGAGCTAGATAGCAAGCATACTTTTAGTGTGAGTACCAATGGTTCTTCAAATCTTCCTACATCATCTAATGTCAATGAAGACATATTTTACGGTCCATATGACATCTGAAACCTGATTGTTGAACTTGACAATGTTATTTTCATATTGAAGCTTGAAAATGAATATTTTATAATATTTATATTTATCATGACATTCGATTTTATGGTGGTTCTTTTAATTAAATAGTAAAGATTATATGATACTGTGGTATTGTGAACTTAATACCTGAGTTTAGGCTGCAAATTATGTTTATCATGACATGTGAGTATATGCAGGTTTCATTTATTAAATATTATATGATGCTATGAGGTATTTTGAACTTAATTCCTGCTTTTAGGTATATATACAACAAAAGATTTGCCAGGTCCATGAATCAAACCCTTGAACCCAAACCAGCATCAGATCAGAACCGATGACTCAGAATAGATAATGACAGCTAAAGGGGCTTAGATTGAAGGAAACAATGTGGAAGCCATTATTTTTCCCAGTTCTCTATCAGCAGAAAAAAGAATAAGAAACACATGGTTAAGTGATTCATCCAATGCATTCTCTCAGTTTACTCATAAGGCATTTGAAGAGCTAGATAATTATTCATTCAGATTTGAGAAAGTCAAAAACAACCATGGTTGTGTCAAGATGAAAAATTAAAATTGTTACCAACTACATTAGAAGTTGCAGCCAGGCATTGAATTATCAGACTTTAGGGTGGCTCAATTAATAATTTGATTTTAATTACCAATGTTATTTTTGAAAGGTACAAGGAATATTATTAGACAAGTGGTTCAAAAAAACAAATCATGCAGTAAAGTGAGGGGTAGAAAAGTCTTAGAAGATTATCTAGAGAGTCTAGAGTATGTAACATGTAAGTATCCCCAACATGGAGATGGCTGGGAAAGAAATTTTACCTAAGACTTGGGAAGGAAATCAATAATGTTTATTCATGTTTTTATGACAAGGTTTTGTTGTCTTACATGGATTGCTATTTAATTGGCTAGAAGAAATAGACTAAATCAGATGGATTTAGAGTGCTTAGCATCTTGGAACTTGATTACGAACTCTATATGGTTTGAGGTCCTAATGAATAATCATTTGTGGGTTATTGATTAGGGTCCCTAATCCTAATGCCTATTAAAAGATCTAGAGGGGCCTATGGGATTTAAGCATTCAATCCTAATTAGCCTCCCTCAATCAACAAGAAAAACATAGACAACTGCACAAATGATGGAAATATACGTACAATATGAAGATGATAATTACTGTGCATGAATTTGTGTCAATGTGAACGATTAAAAGCAACTAAAACCGAACAACACAAAATCAAACAAACACTCAGATTGGGCTAAGGAAATCCAAACAAGCATAAATTCAACAACAAAACCTCATGCTAAACTCCTTGTTGCATCAAGTTTGCCAATTCATCAAGTTGATATGTGCGCTTGAAATTACGGCAACATAACATCACTTTGGTGAAATTGTGAGTGATTGCTTCAAAATGGCTAAGTTTTGAAGGGTTTTATAGAGTTTGAGGAATGAAATGGAGAGCTAGGATGAGAAGATGGGATCAAGAGCCAAGATTTCTTGAGTTGTCTCAAGCAAGGAGATTGCGCCAACTGGCACAAGGAGAGGAGGTGAGATGACATGTGGTACATGGGGGTACCACATGGAAGATTTGCCATAAAGGCAATTCTTGTCCTCTTCACTCAAAGAGGACAAGTTGGGAATTTAAAATTCCTCATTTATAACTTTGAGGAAAAGGCCCATACCTCCAAGTACATGGGGGCCTTTTCCAAAAATGGAGAATTTAAGGTGAGAGGACAAGGTGGGTGAGATGGAAATTTGGAAAGATTGACCCCACTATGTGCATACAACTAAGAGGAAATTAGGTGAGGATTAGAGGGATAATGAAAAGTGATGGAGGATGGGACATGTGAGAGAAAATGGAATTAAACATAATTTATTTATCTAATTTTTTGGAAAAGAGGGGATAAGGATGGTGATAGGTAAATTATTAAGAATTAATTATTTACCTTAAGCTAGGACTTATGGGCGATAGGAGGAAAAGAGAATGGGATAGACGAATATTAATCAAATAATAAAAATATTATTTAATTAATATAGTGATCGGAGGTAGGACGAATTAGGGTAAATTGACCAAATGCATTGGTTAAATTTTAAGTCTACAATTACATCAAGGAAAAAGAACGCATGGGACAGTGGGCCTAGCTCAATTGACTAAAGCATCATGTTGCAGGCAAAAGGTCACGAGGTCTAGTCTCCCCACTGTCCCCATGGTACCAGAGGGCGTGTCGCGCCAACGTCACCGGTCACATGAAAAAAGTTTACCAGGCGCACTGCAGTTTATAGGAGGACGAATACCCGACTGATTCCTGCAGTCTAAATAATTAAAAAAAAGGGAAAAAAATGCATTAAGTATGAAAAACAACATATATAGAAGGTAGCAAGCAATGATAATATTTAACTACTATGAATACATTTAATCATATATTGAACTTAAGGCATTTTCTTACAAAAATTGAATGGAAAGAATTTGTTAAATAACAAAGCACCCACCAAATGATTAAAAAAACCTCATTAGTATGAAAAAAATTTAAAAAACTTATATAGAAGGTAGCATGCAATGATAATATTAACTACGATGCATCCATTTAAACATATATTTAACTTAAGGGTTTTTCTTTAAAAAAATTGGATGGAAAGAATTTGTTAAATACCAAAGCACCCACCAAGTGATTAAAAAATCCTCACTAGTAAATTTCATCCAAACAAACAGAAAATTGCACCATCTTATGCACTGCCAAGTTGCCAACTAGGTTTATCTTAAGTAAAATGGAACCCATCGAGCTTGCGCATGGAAAGTTCATTGGAACATCAAAAAGGGGATGCTACTAAAGGTATTAAGAAAACAGATAATCAAGTCAACCTAGATCAATTGTTCTTTTCTAATTCAGACAACATTGGATTGGATTTTCACCACAAAGAGAGAAATGTTGCACTACTTGACCTATAATGTCTCAATTGTTAAGGTTCTCTTGACCATCTCTCCCATATTGCAAAATCTAGTAATTCTAGATGTCCCTAAAACTTCAACAGCTATAATCACTATTAATGCCATTCTGACCTTACAATCAAAGTAAATATAAGTGTCAAATGTGATAATTTCACAAAGCATTTTGTTCATCAAATATTATAATTTATAAGATGAAATTTAAATTAGGGCCATTTCTCAATATTCATTACATATAAAATTTTAAATTGATTGTTCAATAGAAAAGGCTCTTTAGAATGATTATATGTATTGATCCTTTACAATAAATTAGCATTAAATTTGACTGAATTAATTGTACTCTTTAGTGTTCTTTCTAATGGAGCTATAAACTCTAATCCATCTAGATGTATCTGTATTTTGAGAATGAAACCTCAACTTAACCAGAATTTAGTGTTCAGTTATCTATCGTAAAGCTTCTGAATTACTTCACGACAATCAGTCTCGTTTGTCTTAACTATGCAAAATGTATTCTATTTGAGGTTACTCAAAGTCTCAAACTATCAGCTCATTCAAACTAACCCTCTGAAACCAACCCATTTTATTTTTGTTAATCCAAAAAAAACAATAAAAGCATGGCAAAAACTATGCCCTATTTTTGCAAGAAAAATAATATTAAAAAATTTTGAGATCAATTTATCTTAATTCATTAGAACTTGCTGGAGTAATCTTCTTATAAAGTTTTTGGACAACAAAAATTTTCATGTACAGATGATTCCAGAAACTTCTGATGAATTAGAACTTCTTGAAACAAGACATCCTGAAGAATACAATTTATCTTGCTTTCACTACAAAACTTTTTCAAAAAAGAATCAATTAAGCCTCTATTGAATTTGAACTAATTGTGACTAAAATTTATATTGTCAGATAAACCCATTCAACTACCTCACAATTTATTTTAGGCAACTCCACTTAAAACCAAAACATTCTGCAAAAAAGGTAGTTTAATTTTTACTTTCTTGGGAAAAGCACAAAATGGCCCTAAAACAAACTAGCAATGAGAAGTCATTTTAAAAACCGAAACAGAAGACAAGGTGTCAAAATAATTTTGATAAATACATTTTTAACCATTAACAGCAGAAACTGATTTAGTAATTTACCATTTTCTGTCATGTTGCAGGAAGTGAATCTTCAAATGCTTCTTCCACAAGCTTGGCTGATTGTTTATCCTTGGCCTTTCAAATACATGCGGATATATTGAAAATTTCAACTTTAGGAAGGCAAACACAAATCAATATCTATAGCTAATTCATTAAGTAAATGGATTAAAGCATTTCCTTCCTACAATAGTAATCAGGGGACTGGTACTAGTACAGCTGATGGGGGTAGGAGATGGGGATGGATTCCAGTATGCCATTTTCAAAATAAATTGCAGACGGGCCGTCTGCAATTTATACACACACACACACATATGATATATTAAATAATGTAAAACACTAAATCATAATAAAATTAAAAAATTAACATTTTAAAGTATTGAAATAGATGTCAAATAAAAAAAACAATAATTAGTAGGCATTTGATAATCATCAACATGACATAAATAATTATTTTATGCCATAACTGCCTAGAAATGGCAGACAAAGATGGGGAGGAGAAAGCCATTGTTTTAAAAACACAAAACAGCACTTCATTGGAGATGACTATATTTTCAATCAATTGAGAAAACTTTGTTGGTATTTAAATTTGTCATTTTTGTGACTGCAAGTGCTTAAAATTGCATAGGCTGACATGGCAATCCAATGACAATTTGACAGTCCAGCTCATGACCCACGTGGCATGAATTATACACCCTCTCAACATTTTCCAGCTTGATGGTAGTGTCCCTGTCCTTCTTAGTCCCTTGTCGTTCTTTTTCAGCCCCAAAACTAGGTTCCAAGTGTTTGTACATAACCCAAGACTTCTTGCTAACTTTAACTTTCAAGGTTGCTCAAAAGACCATATGATCACCTAGCCAACCAAGTTTAAGTTGTAGGATTGCCCAAGTGACCAACCCTGGAAAAACTAAGGGCCAACCCCCCAAAAGGTGTGACCTTAACATCTTTCATGGATACATAATTATTGCATTTCCATCCATTTTGGCTCTGTTTTTGCTCATGATTGAGAGTTCTCTCCACCCCTAACTAAACCATTACTCCCCCTAACTAATTCTCCTCTTCTCTTGACTCTCAATCAATTCTTTAGTCCTCTCCTAATCAATTCTTCTACTAGATCCCAATCATTTCCCCCCTTTGGTGTTGTTTCCATCCTATAAATACCTCCTCTCACTATGGTTTTACAAGAGGTTGTGTATTGGTGCAACTTGGCTTTCTTTTGCAAAAGGTTTTCATTCTCTAGAATCACCCTTAGAAATTTTTCCATTCTATTGCTGCAATCTCCCTTAGCATCTTCATGCTTGTATAGGACTATGTGTGCCTTTTCCATTGTTACTAAAGCTTCAAAGCTTTCCCCATTGTTTTTCAAAGAGTGTTCAATTCAATTTAGAGTCTCCCATCTCCCCCTATCATCTACAATGTCGTTTCATCTTCTCGCATTCTTCCCATACTTGCTAAGAGCTCTCATTCCCACAGTGAATCACCTCTAGAGGGTCAAGTTTTTACATTACAACACCCATAAGCATCTGATGCTTCCATAGGACTTCATGAGCCTTCTACATTTTCATTTTCCAAACTTCTAAGCTTCTTGCACACAATTCCCAATTTCTCTCAATATCCTTGTTCTTTCTTGTCAAGACCACATTTCTTTGAGGCATTTTCTCAAACAGTTCACTGCCTTGTCTATGCTATGACATTTTTCATACATGTCTACCAAAGGATTTTATCAAACAGTTCACTGCCTTGCTGCAATGGCTAAAAGCCTAAAACAGGTGCTTTCGAACAAGCTATGGATGCTTGGAAAAAATCTATCAAAGCATAATGGTAAGCAACAAGCTATGGTCTCATGGTTTTTTTAATGCATGAAAATCAGCACGATTTTATTCGCCTTTTTTTGTAGGTTTTAAACGCGTTTTTTGGCAATTTTGTAGTTTTAAATGGGAAAAAATCGTTGACCAAAAGGTCAAACATTTTTTCAAAAAATCGGGGAAAAAATCGTCCACCCTGCAGATTTTTTAAAAATTGCGATTAATCGGGATTTTTTGCAGATTTATGCTTCTATGAAACTAACCATCAATACTGTACACAAACAAACCACAACAACAATATAATTGTCACCCACAATGTTCTACTTCTACAAGAACAAAACAACCCATCAGTCCCACCTTCGCTCATATGGTTCTTGCGACGAGAGCAAGAGTGACTAGGTGGGCACCTTTTAGCAAGGGTGTAATTAAATGTGTTGCTCAAAGTCTAACTCATATGCATTGCGCCTAGGTCAATTCTAATTAACACAACAACATAAAACAAAACAATGAATACAATAAAACCATTCTTCAAATTAAAAGGGGAAGCTCCTTGAGAATTAAGTAAACTTAAACTAACAAAATCCACAAATATTTACACTATATAAACTATTAATGGTGGTTTTGCATTTAACATAAAATATACCTTTTACTATATTTTTTGTTTGGATGTGACATGAAACCATCCATATCTAACAACTACAACAAGATTTTCAAATTAAGATGAACTCACAACTCAAGCACAAACAAGCACAACTTTCTACTAGTTAAAACATCAACCAATGTGCAATTGCAAACAAGGATTCAATTATTTAACACCAATGGACACTATTTATATGCTAAATTAAAGACCAATACATTAGCATCAACACAAGAAATGGAAAAATGAAAGATCACAGGATTCGATGACATAAATTGTTAAAGGAATATGCAGAGTTATTATTTTGATGAGCAACGAACATCAACACAAAGTTTGACAAGATTGTTCAATTCAATTCGACTCACAAAATTACAAATATGAGATTAACAGTTCATAGTGTCATTAATGTTTGAATCATCACATCATAGCAAATTCCTCATAACATATCACATCATGAATCTATTGGAAATGCTTGCAAACGGAAATCTCAAGGTTGGTCATCCTTGTAGTGCGAGAGGATGGAAGGTGGACCGCCCTTCCATCCCTTAGTCCACCTTGGAGGCTGGCAGTCCTCCTTGACCAAGCCTAAGAGCATGGAATGGATTTCTGGTCCATTTGGCCTCTTGGCCCACGAGTATGGAAAAACCTCCAATCCATCCATCTCGGGGTGGCATGCTTGATAAGACACGTGAAGACTCTCCTCTTCAACCAAGCCCAAGAGCACGGAATGGATTTCTGGTCCATTCAGCCTCTTGGCCCACAAGCATGGTAGGATCCTTGATCCATCCATCTTGAGGTGCCATGCTTGATATAAAGAATTTCTAGTCCTTCAACTCTCGTGAACTCAGAAGTTTGAACAGCCTTCCTATTTGCAAGACACTTCACCAATTCAAGATAGGATTCCTCAAGGAATTTGCTAGAATACTTATAAATAAATACCTTTTAATGAAATGATAAATTTACTCTTAAATGGCTGCCACCAATAATTTCCAAAATATTATCAATGGCTGTTCTCAATCTCTTTTCCCAAGGGATGTCTTATATTTCTTGTTCTTATTTTTCCTTTTTCCAACTCGATGATTTCTCCACAAGGAAATGATCTCCCTTATGTATCTTATTATTGAGGGAGTCACAACCTTCATATTTGAAAGAGTCACAACCTTTCACAGTAAGAGTCACAATCTTTCACATTAGGAGTCACATCATATTTATTCTTAATAGTTTGATTGAATGATGTTATGGATGTCCTTCTCAAATGAAATTCTCTCCCTCTTATATCTTCAAGTTTGAGTAACACCTCTTCATTATTTTTGCCTTTCTAGAAGTGTCACAACTATTCCTCTTGACTGCTGGCCTAAAACCCTCTTAATTTAATTTTAATTACATATCTTTAATTCAAGGAAATCACTGCCCTTATTCTTATAATCTTAATTGATCCCCTTATTAGAATTGCTGTCCATGTTTACTTTATTTTCCTAGACTTAAAGTGCTGCAATCCAACTAAATATTGTGATCTGTTTCTTTCTTGGACGGGGCATGACAAGAATGTCCAATAAGTCGTATCAGTTTGTTAGCTTTCCATTTGAAAGTATGTTGTCAGTGGAAATTATAAAAATAAATAAATATATATAATTATTTTTGAAGCATTTTTTTGTGTTTATTATTTGTGTATTTCGTAAGGGTCATTACAGCAGTATCAGCATTTTTTGTGTTTGTTATTTGATCATTTAAGGCAAACTTAATTTAATGAACAACTTAATGGTAAATGATTCAAGTAGTTAGAATGAACTTAATTAATTATAGTTCAGTTTATTACATATGCATTATGTGATGTTCTTTGTGTGCAAACAAATGGTCATAAATGTTACATAAATTTGTCATATCCCCCAAAATTGTAAACCCATTGAAATAAAATAATAATAAGGTAATGGCAATTTACTATAAGTTAAATAAGAAATGTTAAAATATTAAACATAAAAGAAATAAAATAATAAAATAAATAGAAACTGAAATATCATTATAATTATAATTATTAATAATAATATTATAATTATAAAATCAAAGGGCAGCGACCCCTACCCTTAATAAGCAATCAATAAAAGACAAAACTAAACAATATAAACAATGGTCATTAAGGCAGCAGTCAAATTCCAAAATCAGCGATTATGAAACACACTAAGTCATACGAAATAGAACAAAAATAATCAGCGATCACTTATCACTAGCCAGCGATTAGATTAAGGCATCGGTCAAAGTCAAAGACTCTCTGAAGACAGCAATTGACAAGGGGTGCGACTCCTCCAAATAGGCACCAAGGCAGCGAACAGGAGTCATGTCCCCACAGCAGCTATTTAGGATGGTCTCTCAAGGCAAAAAGGATATAAGGGCTGGAGATAGATAAGGGATCGTGGCTGGGAGAAGTGATAATGGTTTCTGCAGATCGAGCCCATTAAAGTGGTAAGTATTTTCATAACTTTAAACCAGCAGTTGATAAATACTTTAATATATTTTGAAAATGATATTTGTTAAATATATTATAAATTTAGATATTGATGATGGACAAATATATTAAGAATTTAAATGACAGTTAATGATTGATAAATATATTTAATTTGATTGGTAAATATATTATTGACGATTGATAAATACAATTTATACATAAGAATATTTATCTATGTCATCTTGGAATAATGAGATTATCCATGATTCTTATAGCATTGTTAATATATTACTTTGAATTAGACATCTAATATATATATATATATATATATATATATACTACGATTGTCCAATAATGATGCTTGCAGCAATTAATGAGCCCTATAAGTAATTATCACTCTTTAATATAATTGAACTTATGTATGTCCTTATTCTATGATCACCTATTCATTTATGTTATTTAGAAAGAATGATCCATGTGTGATATTATTAGTCCTAATTAAGTTTGCTGATATATTTATTTAGGAATTACATCATTGTGCTTATGCCTTCACCATGGTGGGAAACAAGGAATTGCCAAGGGGCTATATCAAGGGGTTCTCCTCTAGATATGCCACCCAAATGAGGGGACAAGATGAGTCCACATGGGCCAAAGGGGTACTGCCGTTGTCTCAACGAGTATTGCCTTTGGATCTAGAGAAGTTGAGCCACCAAGTTACCTTTGCAACTCCTAAATGTGACTTAGTAAAACAAATACATATCCACACCATGGATAAGGGAAGTGAGGATTGCCAAGGGAGTACAACAAGAGGGCATCTTCTAGGTACGCCACCTGAGAGGAGACAAGATGAGCCCACATGGGCCAAGGGGGTACTTGTCGTTGCCTCAACGGGTGCTGCCCTTGGGTCTAGAAGAGTTGGCTACTAGGACACCCACTGCAACTTCACTTACCCTACCCACACCATGGATAAGGGAAGGGAGGATCGCCGAGGGAGTACAACGAGAGGGCATCTCCTAGATACACCACCCGGGAGGGGACAAGATGAGCCCACATGGACCAAGGGGGTACTTGCCGTTGCCTCAACAGGTGCTGCCCTTGGGTCTAGAAGAGCTGGCCACCAGGACACCCGCTGCAACTTCACTTACCCTACCATGTTGTCATGAGTTTACTAATACTTGGAATATGGTTATTTGTTTATAGTCTGTTAACCAGATGATTATGGTGATGATTTCTAACCTATGTGCAGGGCTTCAATTAGGGAAAGAAGGGTACTCTCTAAACTCATTATTTATTTAGGCAAGAAAATTAGGGCAGATTTAGGCATTTCTAATTAGGGACATTACAAAATTGGACTTAACTAGTGGTCTTGTTAGCAGGTAAAACTGCATAGACCAACTTCAAGAGATGGAAAACCAATGTAAAGTCCCAGGCTAAATTTCTATATAATTTTTTTCAATTTTCACAACTTAACGAGCCCAGGCATTTCGTCAATCACTTATCAGCGGTATGATCTGAGTTTGTATTCGTGTTGGTTTTGAATGATATGATCAGACTTGAAAATAATATTGCATTTTAACTTCTCATGTTAATGACATTCATTTACAATCATGGATTCAGCATGAACAAATTCCCAGCAAACACTTAACTGGAAATGATAGTTAACTTATACAAGGTGCATACAAAATTCCAGAAATTAATACAAAATATTTATACATTAGTTTCCCTTTTTCAAAAATCAGTACAGACCTTATTTAATGTTTAATTTGCTAACCTGATAATACTTGCAGTGACTTCAGAGGGATTAGTCCAAGCTCCCACTACAGCTGCAACCCTCTTGTAGTTTTCATTCCCACCACGTCACCCCAGAAAGGAAGATTATCTGCTAACATCTCCTCCTATGCCTTTGATGTTGTCCTTTTTGGCAATACACGGGTCACATGAAGGAAATGGCAATCAATAAAGGAGAATAGTCAGCACTGGAAGATTTTGAAGTTCCCACGATGCCTTCAACCTCCACTTCATGCTTCCCACAAAGTCCCAACTCCTCCGCAGCACTTAAAAGTTCCCACGGTTAGGGAATAGAGGCGACTATTAGAGATTTAGGAGCCTTACGTCTCTTTTGTCTCATCTGCCAATTTCCCAAATGCACACAACTTCCATTTAGGAAGGCTGCAAATCATATTTGGGGTTCGGCATACTTTCCAAGGGAGATTCGATAGTCAAAATGAAGTCATTTGAAGCTTTGGAAATATCAAAGCCAGTTAAATATACAATAGCTATTATCAATAGGGTGACCCGTCACACCTAATAGCCATGGTACGGCTAGACTACCACAGAATTATATTTTATTGTGTATTCAAATATTCCCAATAATATTAATATTGATATCTGAAACTTCTGCCTTGGATAAAATCTAATGACAATAATCTTTGAAACTCCGATTCTGTGAGGACCAAACTCGTATGTCAAATTAAAACTTTTGAATTTATCCACAATAAGTTAAAACAATGCCATTTCAATAAAAAAATTCTTTTCAATTTCATAAACATGATATATCATTTTGCAATTTTAACTATTTCTTTCCAAAAGAAACTACAGAGTAAAGAAGAACAAGATACATACAATGCTCGTAAGCTTTTGGCACAAATAGAAGCAAGAAAGTCCAGGAGTCCATCCTGTCAAATCTTGGTCCATCGGCCGCTAGTTGAGGAGAAACATCACTTGGGCGCTTTTCCGCCAACCACGGACTTAAAATGCGGTCCCCCGCACATTCATTATTCAATGAATGGCCCTCCCTTCGAAGAAGAGATTGGTGGGGTATCCTTTAACGACTACCAACTGAGCATAGTGTTGTGTTCCTACATATCTAGGTCTTGTGCATACGGCAACTCTTGAACTAGTATGTACTTTGGGATCACGGTGAACTGACAGTGAAGTACCACAACTATGTGTAAGTTGTTCCTAACACTACTTTGGCCAAAGTATTTCCATTCAATAAAGAACGTACGTTATCTATCACATGCACTAGCCAAGGTCAATTTGACTTAATGCTTCCTTACTCTACGCGTAGGTTGGTCTATTCAGGGTAATTTGTACCCTAGACGTCCTACATCAAGCTAACTACTAGAAAGGAGGATAGCTTAACAAGTACTCACAATTATCTCTCCTAAACTGGACAACTTCATCCTAGGAGTTTCAATAACTTGACTAAGTTAATCTACTAACTTGTTGTGATCGGTACCTTATTAAACACCCTCATTTCTTCCCTAGTATTTAATAGCTACTTGAAAACATACACTCTTTATATGGAGTTCATAGCAATTCACTCCTTAATGCATCTATGATCCTAGTGTAATTCATACACTAATGCAAGCAGGTGTAAACAGCAGTAAAAATACCATTCTTTAAATCACAAACTACTCTTTGTTTAAGGAACTAAAAGCAATTCCTAATCTTTACATAATCAGTAGTTATTCTTTCAGAAATTCATTCTAAAGTATGAAGAATAGAACTAATTACAACTTCCTATCCTTGTACATTCAGAAGATATAATTTCAGACTTTTATTTAGAAACTCATTCTAAAGTATGAAAGAAGAATAGCTTGCATATTTAAATTTAGAATTATATTTAGAAATTCGTTCTAAAATATGAAGAAGAATAGCATGCCTGGTATATGCTTTTCCACAGTTGATGATCTAGATTGAGTCTGCAGCACTTTTAGCCTCCAACCAAAAGACCTCCAGCCAACTCTCTTACTGATAATGAACTCTTATACACAGCTGAAAGACAATCTCAGCCCCTCATTGCTCAACTCAGAAATGATGATTGACAGAAATGATTCTCTGTCAATGTGAATTATGCTCTCAGAATATAATGAAGAATTCTCTTAGAAATGATGATTCAAAATGGAAAATGTTGAAACTTCTCAAAAATATGTTTCTCCTCTCCAAAGAAAACCTAACTCGAATTATGAAATGGTGAATTGAAAGAGTGAACAAGCGGCTTTATATAGAGCCCCTGCTCAACTATTTCGCTATTTAGAAGGTAAGAAAAACGCCAAAAGTCTCAAAATATTTCAAACTTGCAATGTGGCGAATCAAAGAGATGATTCGACCTTCTATGATGACAGCAAATGCAGAAAAATTCAACATTGAATTGATAAAACTCATAGCTTGACACCTATAGGCGTTTTTTCTGTTTTAGGCGCATAAACTCAACAATTCATTTTGATGATTCAACAAGGGTGAAAAGGTCAAGTGCGCCTACATTCCAAGTTGCCATTAAATGGGGTTTGAGTGCCAAATATCTAGCTTCAGCCAAGTTCGCTTGACCTAGTCATGGCGTGAGGAACCCAGTCGTGCGTTTTCTCTTCACGAGAATTTCCTTCATTTTATTTTAATTCCCTTTCTAAAGTTTTACATAGTTTGAAATGAAATATTTCCAGCATGGCATGATTTGCCAAAAGCATTCGATTCAATTTAAAGACATTATTTTATTTCATAGAGTTAATCGACTTCCATAGTTTCAAAGAAATATTTAACTTTAAGAAAATAAAGTCTCTCATTTCCAAGTTTCGATTTCCTTTCTACACTTTATGATATTTAAATAAAGTGCTTTTTGAAACTTTATCGATTTCCAAACTTTCATTTCAAATAGTAACATATATATTTATATATGTATTTTATTATATTTAATATATATATAGTATAGTTTTACTTTACATTTTTATATATCTATGTATATATATTTAAATTTAATAATTTAAATAAACTTATATATATATATATATATATATATATATATATTTTGTAAAAACTATATATATATTATATATATATATATATATATTTTATATAATATTAAATATATATACCTTTACATATATATATATACACACATACATAATTAATTGCAAAGTACGTATATTGCGAGCCAGTCAGCATACTTTCATTATACGTACCTATGTATATGGGTATATATGTGTATATATGTGTATATATGTGTATATGTAAATTCCAAGGTAATGTCAATATAATATTATTCATATTCACATATATACAACAGGTTGGTTGTGGGTATGTATACATGTATATTTGCTTGTATATTTTTCCTATATGTATACGTATTCATAAATGTATTTATATCGATGCACTCGTACAAGCGTATCCATTTGCTCTCATACGTTTGCATCGACATGAATATACTTATGTATACATGTATATACTATATACATGTATCCATGCCCACCTCCTAACCAATAACATAATTCCATATTCAGTTACACAGGCAAGCATCACTTATTCATGCATTCAGAAGAAGATAAGACTCCTAATGTCAACAAACAAGCCTATAGATGACTTAGCCACAACTTAAACTGACTTAGCTTACTCAGTCTATAGGATGTGTGCGTATGCTCAATTGGTACTCATTACTGTTTACCCGACCAAGCTCCTCCCCGAGTGATATCTCTCCTCTGCCTGGAAGAATGAACCTGTTTCCTGCACATCATGACACGACAACAGAAGTCATATGCTCAAAACAAAGCAGTATACATAAAACATCACAAAAAGTTAGAATAACACTATTCTATAACTTATGTGCCACATTCATTCAAGAATTACATCAATAGAAGTATCGAACAAATGAGAAAATTTAAATAGGACACATTCATTTGATAACAAGAACAATATGTTTTATTCATCTAAAAGATTCATTCATTACAATGCATTTCCCTATGCAGTAGTAGCTATACAATCGGGGTGTAACAGATTCCTTGGCCCTGAATGATATTAGTGATGAAATTGACCAGCTTGTATAATTAAGGGTTTGAATCTGATTTAATCTTAATATATTATCTCTACAAATTCATCTCCAATAGAGACTTCACGAATTTGATAATCTCTCTGACAAACACTTGTGAGAAACTTGGATGATTCCTCCAACTTTGTCCAGCTAAGGTAGACTAGTCTCACTATCGAAACCAAATACCCGTAGGAATTTTAAAAACCTAGGGTTTCAAACTCCAAAGAATTCCTCCACGATACCAAATAAAATAATAAAACCAACATACCCAAAATGAGCTCTTGCATCCATTTTATGACCTTTCGAAGAAGCTTCAAGAAACCCATTTTAAATTTCCCACCAATATATTAAATTCCTTTTAATAAAGTGACATTATAAAATATCTTTAAATATTCCCTCAACGTCACTTTATAACAACCCTTTAATCTAATTATTTAATATTACCTTTTTACATATACTTTTTGCCAGGCAATATCAAATAATTAAATTAATTAATTTTCGAGGTGGCGGGTTGGAAAACGAGGACATTACAACCAACTCCTCTCTTGAAAGGAGACTCAAAGGAGAATGTCCAAAGGTTCTGTCTCACTAGGTCTTGGCATTGCAAGACAACCCAATTGAAAATATATACTATTTAACCAAGGAGCCTAATAGGAATCCAAGGAACACTATCACACTAAATCAGATTTGAATACAATCTCAAACTTGGTAATCACATTCATCGAGTAAACACACTAAGAATACTGTTGAATCTGTTACATGCATCCAATGTATTTCAGTTGAAGATAAGCAAGACAAGGAAAGCTCAAACTAACCAATCTAATCCTATGTAATGTCCCCTTCTCAGGCCTAGTCAATTTGAAGACCATTAACCTATTTTTTGAGTTCCCATAGGCTAAGTGGTAAGGCAAGGGGACTCCAAAGTTCTTGGAGGACACAATTTCAATGCTACAAGGTTTCTATTTATGGCAAAGAGCTCATTGGGCAATATTGGTCTGAATGACACTCTTTGTACTGGTTTCGAACTTTTGGTGTATTCTCTTGGAGAGCGCGTCTATTTATAGTAAGTCACCAAATTGACTTCTATCATTCACCCAATGTCTCAGTATCATATTGGTGTAGTCAAAATTGGATTTCGATGTGTTTCGATATTTTTCGTAACTTGGGGTGAAATATTTTAATTATTCACTTAAGTTTATAATGTTTTATTATTATTTTTATAACTAAAGTGTAATCATTTTTCGGAAAGGTAATTTTGTCTCCAATTTGGATGCCTAGGAGGATTAAGGGGCAATTGCACATGAACATGATTATTATTATTTTTAAAAAGGTATTTGGGTGGAAAAGTGAGTTATTTTATATTTTTAAATTTGAGGATTTTCCCTCCCAAAAGCTATATAAGGAGGCGTTGGGAGCTCATTGTGACTATGTTGAAGAATGATATTGTTATGTTGTCGGATTGGTTCTAGATTCTCAAAGTCTTTGAGGATGAAAAACCCTCATAGATTTTTTAGTTTCGGAATTGAAAGAAATTCCCTAGCTAGATCAATGTGATTCCATAAAGAGGTCACCATTGGTGCTGATTGCAACTTTCAGTTTTGGCTTTATCATTTGAAGTGCTTAGATGGTGTTTTGGATTACATTTTGAGTAGATTGATTCCAGTTTGGAGGAGTTGTTTCAGAGTTCTTGTGTGGAGCAATTGGACAAACTTAAGGCTGGTTGTACCTCTTCTTCCTGCAAGACATACACCTTCATGAGCTGTCCAATTTGCAGGAGACCTCATTGCTGATAAAAACTTGAAATTGTTGGTTTTTGATTTATTTAATCTCTCATTGGCAGTTCGTACAGTTTGAGGGAGCTGACTTCCCTGGGGAGGCTGTACCATATTCTTGTAAGTGCCTGGTGAAGGGGCGTGTGAAGTTAGAAGGAGAGGTTATCACACCCCTTATGTCTTGAACATGATTATGGCAATGAAATTATGGTTGTTATGTTAGTGGTGATTAATTGCTTTTCATGAGAATGTGAAATTGGGAAAAGAATTCTTAATTTATATGTTGTAACTGCAAATGTGAATGATTTTCTTATGTGAAAATGAATGTGTTGATGAGTTTATATTTAAAATATATATATATGTCGAGAATGGTCTAACCCTGATTCTTTGTCAAGTGGTTGCAGGATTGCCAACACCTCGAGGGAAAGGGAAATATCATCAAGGAGAGGTCGTAGTTAATAAAGGATCAAAATTATCATCAAGCCATGACTTGGTGTAAGGTGGTTGTATTTAAGTCGAAACCTTGGTCATATCTCATTTAATAAAATAATTATAAAGCAAGTCAACTTTAATTATTTATCAACATTCTCCTTTTGAAGTCATGAAATTAACTCTTGGAGTGCACCTTATGAGATAGTAAATGAATATTAAATATTAAAATTGATAATAATATCTATAACCTTAAGTCCATTGATTTAAATATAAAAATAACAGTAATACTTTAAGCCAATGGTTAAATATTAAGGAAAATAATAAATTTTAGCTGGGTGATGGTAAAGATGGGAGGTGGTAACTCCCGCCACCTTGCCACCATTCTTGTTTGAACGTCCAAGAATCATTCTGGCAGTCGCTCGCATTGGGTATCTTGGCTGGGGTGGTTTGAGAGTTATCATCTTTTCTATCGGCATTCTCTCTTCCTCTGCTTTTCCTCATTCGCATTTTTGCTTTTGCATTTTCTCCTTGCATTCTTAATCGGCTTTCACCTGAGACTCATTCTTCATCATTCGACTACAAACTTCATCTTTCTCTGGGAGGCTTCACTCTTTTAGGCATCGATTGGAATTAGTTTGCTTCCTTTCCTTTATCGTTTTGGCATCTGCATTATCAGTTTTGGCTTTCTTGTTGGCAACTTGGCCGAGTGATTACTTGTTGATTTCACCTTTGTTGTAGGCGGATTAGCGCAACCTATTCTTCCATGAAGTACGCATCTTTTGTTCTCTCTCAGACAGCGAAGAATCTCTTGTCACCGTTGCGGCTAACTAATTGTTGTTGGAAGTCATCAAGAATTTGTCAAGCTCTCGTCATCTAGCCAAGCATGTTTTGAAACGACTTAGAATTTCTAATCGTGTATTTCGTTTATCTCTCTCTTATTGTGAATGAATCGAAATGTGTAGAGAATGCGAATTTAGGCATGTCAAGCTAAATATTATAAACATCAAAAGCTCTGCAATTTTCTTTTACTCTGCCGACTGAATATCTCTCTTTTTGTGCGACCCAACTGTGACCACTTATCTAGTTTTCCAAGAATTAATAGTGTCCTTCTCTCTATGCTCCTAGAGGTGGAAACTTCTCGTACCCTTGATGTTTGATTTTGGGTCAGACCCTGCTAATTGTTCTTGGACCATAGTTGAAACAAAACTGAACTGAGGATAGTCTTTAATGGAGATTTAAACAAGTATTATTTTCCTCTTGAAAGTAAGGAATGAACATATTGCAAATTATTTTAGAGGAATGAAATCTTGAATTGAGCCATTTAACTTCCTCTTCTCTGTAATTCAGAAACAGAATCTTCATCTGTTGGTTAATAAATGAAATAAGATGACTCTTTGAAATTATAAACTTAATGGGTTAAGAATATTAAATGCCGAGCAAGGGTGAGAGTGCTGACAGCACGAGGTACATGCTCATTATTGATAAAATCCTTGGCCAAGGTTACAATGCTTAGATTAAGCATTTTTTAGCTATCAAGAACCAGATATACCCTTGGTCAGAGTGATCTTTCTAGTTAGGAGTTCCCTATAGTGAAGGATCGACCAGGTAGTATAGGTTCTTGACACCAAGCTCAGATGGCATGATGATATTATGTGATCCTTTATTGATTACCCTCGTGAAGGGTCAAGTTTCTTCAGTTGAAGAAACATGGGAGACCAGTAGGTCTTTGGTTGGGTGGAAAAGCCCTTGATGATATTTCTTTTTCCCTTGATGACAAGTCTTGCTCAAGCATTCCAGCATGAAGCCTTCAGACTGTACTTTCTTGTAACTCTTTCTCTCTCTTAATTTCAGTTATATATACTTTAGCATGTTTATTTCATAGCTGTAATAAATGCTCTTTACATTTCGAAAGCAAAGAAAAGTTAGTTATTATCCTATTGTGATTTTCGGTTATATGTATACAGTTAATTGTCTCCTTTTCAGCTGAAATTGAAAACTAAAAGTTAGTTGATGAATTGATTATGATGTAAATGTTCAAATTGTTTATCTTTTCCGTTCGATATTGCAAAGGAAACCCTAGAATGAAAACTAGTTAGTTGCATTTCAGCTGAAACTGGTAGTTAGTTTCCATTCTTAAATAGTAGATTAGTTAGAGTGTTACAGAGGCACTTGGATTTTAGGGCCCTTTACACCTTAAAATGTGACGCTCAGCTCCATGGAGGAAGTTTGTATGGGTTTCAGATTACACTTTGCTGTTTTCTATGCACTAGAGGGACCGTACCATTCCTTGTAATGCTGGTCAAGTGATTTTTTGAGTTTGTGACAGACCTCTAGCTGCTGTCCAAACATTATCAGACCCTCATAATCCATTCCGGGAAGTGATAAGTTGAAAAGAGTGAGCTGGAAACATTGTTGCAATTTCACATTGGTCATTGGGCGCATCTGGGAGTGAATCATTGAAGATTTATGAGTCTTCATCTTGTTGTCCAGACTTCTGCAGTGAAGTTTCAGACCTGTTCCAGTCACTTATTTGCCATTGAGGTATAATTGTTATTACATTGCTGGGGTGGTTTGTTTCCTGAGATGGGGTTCATTTGTGGGTACTTTAATCAGCTTCATATCACTTTAATAGCTGTAGCAGCAGATATGTATTGATCTGTAATGAAATGTAAGAGCTTATCATGTAAGACTGGGTGGTAGTACCACCAGTGATTTCACTCTTGTTTCTTGCTGTTACTTACCCCACTGCATAAGTGATTTTTACTACTCACCCACTGCACAAGTGGCTTTGTACTCACCCCACTGAACAAGTGGCTTTGGCATTCGCTCACCACTGAAAAGTGGAAAAGCTTGTTTTACACTTCCTTATTGTATCAACTTTCCCACTGCAAAGTGAATGTGCTCAGCTCACCCCACTAAATAAATGGTTGTTACTTTCAACAGCTTATTTTCACATATAATTTTGTAATCCTGTACACCGTATGCTCTCACCTCGCCCACATTGAGAACTTAGTGATCAAAAAGTGGAAAGGAAGTTGCTTGACATTATTTTCAGTTTGGAGCTAAAAAGTCTATTTTTCAAAAAAAAATTAAGGGTGCTTATTACATCCTATTCTACCTGATTTTCAAAGAAAGAATAAAAGATAAAAGGGTTCAGAAATATGGGCATGTTTTGTCCCAAAACCAAGTTGATTGAATGCTGGAGATGAACCAATCCTGAAAAACCAGTCTTAGCTTGACCTACAGGTGCACAATCAAAGTCTTGATATGGTGCTATCATCAAAGGAAGAACTGGTCAGTGAAACCAGCATTATCATCCACCATATTACATGTGCACAATGAGAATTCAGACACCAAAGACCAGAAAAACATAGTCCAGACTAGGAAAATCACTCTACAAGACACAAAAACATAACGGCAAGTATACAAAAGCAAATTGAATTTCCAGCAGCCTCAAATGGCATACAGTTCAACCTTTTATAGAGTTTCATGAATCCAAAAAACAGGAAATCTCAATACAACAAGCAGTTGGAGAGTATAAATGACATAGGACAATCTAAAGTATTCTTGATTTTAGACGATTAGCTGCCCTATCCACATGCATCTTTATTCAGCTTCTAACAAAAGCATTCAACAAAGAAGAGCCTCGATATTCTCAAGCCCATCACCCTGACAGTAGGATATCTTGCTATGTTTAATTCAGCGAGACATTGTTTCAATCCATGACCTTTGTGTCTCTGTCACGTTTTCTTGGATCTGGTATTGATTAAATGTTGTTACTGAGTTTGAGTCTGATTTATCCAAGTTTGTACTCTCCAAGCATTCTTGGCCATATCCACCATTTAATGATCCGGCTAGCTCCTAAATCCATTCAAATGTTTGGCACTCATTCTAGTTGATTCAGCTATCATGAGAAAAATTGATTATTGTTACTAAAATAAGTCAATTCTTCATTAATAAATGATTTCTTGTCTCAGATTAATGACATTCATTTAAATTCAATATTTGTTCCATTTATATATGGATGGCACCAAGATGTCTCAAAATCATAAAAATTTGGGAATTAAATTCATGTGACAGACGTTGGGTCCACAAGAAGTCTCAGAATCAAGTTGGGTAATTCTAGTTTATCATGTGGTAGTCAAGGACTCAAGAGAACCATGTCGCTGATTACAATCATTGTTGTTATAGATTCATGATGACAAGCCATGGGATGATTAGCATAAAACAGGAGGCTGTCAAATTTATCCAC
Source organism: Sequoia sempervirens (assembly GCA_007258455.2). Taxonomy (NCBI): domain Eukaryota; kingdom Viridiplantae; phylum Streptophyta; class Pinopsida; order Cupressales; family Cupressaceae; genus Sequoia; species Sequoia sempervirens. The sequence continues at coordinate 409,839 of VDFB02265127.1, forward strand.
ATATCTAGGTCAAGTGGTAGTCTCATTGTAAGCTCATGGTGGCGGAGCAAACACACAGCAGCATCAAAGCAACAACACATAGGTGACATTTAAGTCAAGTGTTAGGGGCTCTAGGTTGATTCTGTCTATCAAGGATTGGTCATGGGAAATAATCGAGCAGAATCCAACAACATGGGGTTAATCACTCTTAATAACTAGCTCAGGCTTTAAAAGCCAATTTCACCTTTAAGAAATGAAAGGGACACATGGACAAGGTGTGTGTGTGCTGCATAGACACAAAACTTGGAGACAAGGATTTTAATATACAACACAGACTTGACACTCCCGCTTAAACAAATTAAACTGAAATTCTGGGTCTGGACTTCAAAGTTTATTTTTTCCAACATGATAGACACAATTGAGATGCATCATGGTAGGAGTAGTACTTGATCTTACACATGGCAGCACTAGAGTGACAGTGCTTCATGACAAGTTAGCAGGATGTTGGCACCTAGGCTTTCTACTAGTTTGGACCTGGCAGCTTTATACAACCAGACTTGAAATCTTTAGTGAATGTAATGCACTCATCTAAACAGGTCCGAAAGGCTCTCAAGGCAAATTCGTTTTGGAATCCATATGCAAGAAATCCAGAAATATTGATTTAGTTCAACTCCATCTGGGTGTCATGGAAATGTAAAAAGGTATGTTGTTGCGTTAATCTTAAGCCAGCTCCTCCAGTGAAGCCACATCATCTATTTACACCACCACAAGCTCACTTGGATTACAACTGCTAACATGCTATCAATGGGACTCTAGACTTGAAAGTGGACCAAAGCTTTCCAATAAACGAGAATTTATGGAGGTGAACAGGTCCAAAAGGTGGCTGGACTTAAAACATGTTTTAGTTTAGATCTTAGAGGCCAAGTGAATTCAGGATTACTTGCAATTTGAAGTATGTAGTCTATCTGCTAGGTTATCTAACTTGAACACATGAACAAGGCTTGCAAGAGACATGGATATACTCAGGAGGAGCACATGTATGTTGTGTGAGGACCGGACTTGAAATAGGAGATGTGAACACCTCACTCCAACGGATTTGATTAAAACATCAAGTCTGAAAAGTTCTCAGACATAAAACTCTTGAAAATGCAGATACAAGGGAGCAAGTCAACTCTAACTTACCGGATGTTTGAAGTTCACCATACATGAAAGATAGTGCCTCCAAAGGAGACACGTAGACAAAGTCCATGAGGGACATGTTGTAGCATGTGTGGAATACTCCAAACTTAACCTCTCCAACACAAATTTAAAATCTTCACTTGGTTAAATTATACAAGGATGCTCAAGTTCAGATATATTTCTAGATTCCAAGATTTTCTCCAAATGGGCGTGGGCATGCAAATGGAATACAACTGATAACAAATTTTGGGTCCGAGAAAAGGTAAGAAGATTATGGATTTTAAACATGTTTCAAGCCCGAACTTAATCTGCTTGCTCAAATGAAATAGGATAGGTGAGTGGGGTTCAGAAGAAGGCATGGAGGTAGGATTTGAACCTGGGAAACAAGCTTTAAGGCAAACTAGGTGCCATGAACACAATGCTATGCACATGACTGTGAGACACAACCCAAGAGACCTCTAAAATCAAAACCAGCCCGGATTAACAAGAATTAAAACATGATGAAACCAAAGTCTAGGTCAAGCAAGACAAAGCCACAAAAATCACAGCTAGTTCATGAACTCAGAAAAACTAAATCAATTATAAACAAGATCATGAACACCATGAACATATGATGCACAAAATTAAACTCGAGAGAATTGAAAAGCAAGATACTAATAAACAAGGGGTCTCATGATTTCCTTGGGAAATTAGGGCATGTTGCAAATGCAGCAATCGGTCCACAAGGACAAGGTGCCACAAATAAGAGAGATTATCTAGAGGAGTCGAAAAAATTTAAATAATTAAAGAAACTTGGAAACATTTCAAATAGAAAGGGGAAAATAAAGAACAAAATATACCTTCCAATGACTTTTAAGGTCAAGAATAATAGTTAGGAACCAAGTTGGGAGAATACAAGGAGCCTCCAGGCTGATAACATAATCGCTCATGAATATATCTCACCACATTCCTTTCACAATTCAGAATGGCAAACTATCTCAAATCACATTCTTCCTAAAGGTAGAAAATGAATTGCAATAACAAGCTTCCAAGAAAATCTTGATCACTTTTTGATCAATGAAAATTTGCTCCGAGACTTGAACTAGAAATCAAAATTCACTCTAATACCAGCTGTGACCACTCCCCTGCAAGTCTCAAGGCTAATTTTTGTATGCCAGCTAAAACATTGCTCACTAAAGATGGCTTCCGCAAATCAAAAAATCTAAACAAGACGATCGTAGAAAAAATCTTCTAAACAAGCAAACACACTTTGATACATTATACCCAAAATCCAACACACCAATCTGACCCTAAGGGGCAATCACATTTGCATTACATGATTGTCCACTGCAATGTGAAAAAAAATACTCAACGCCACTCACGATAAAAACTTTACAAAAACAAAACGATTAACGATAATGAAATTAAATCTGGAATAAATTACGCTCTACAGGATTATTATCGAGGAATTTACATACCAGCGGAAGCTTCAGCGGAGCATAAATTTAAATTTCAGTTATCCTTCGATGATTTACCTCCGATTTGCTCAACGGTTTCCTTTTACTACACGTTCGGAAAAATGCTACTGTAAATAGGTAATTATAAGCCTCCACATTTTCATTAAATAAGGGGAAAAATAGGTCACGCTGAAGCCAGCGTTGAAAGGAGATTAAAGATTTTTTTTTTAAACCAAACGAAAGAACTAAATTACTCCATGAAGTGCCATATGAAATTTTGTCATGTACCAAAAAACGGGCAACCACATAATTTGCGCCAGCTGATTCGAAAAATGCGCTCTTACAGTTTGCCAGCGTCAAATTGTAATGGAATATCTCCTTTCTAAATAAATAAAGCAAGGAGTATTTCCTCAGTGGAATATCCACACTAAAAAAGTCAGCTGGCCTTTATGATTCTAATCAAAAATTATATTAAAATGCTAGTCTTAGATTCAAAAAAAATAAAAAATTAACCAATATTTTTCTGTGATTTCTTTTTTTTAATTTATAAATCACTTTGTATGTTTTTGATATGAGTAAAAGCGTGAGACTTTTTTCTTTTGCCTTTTGATTGTTTTTGTAAAAGGGAGATTTTTAAAAAGTTCTGTTTTTTCCCTTATGTTTTTAAATGAAAAGTAACTAGCTTATCTATATTATAAAATAATCTATATAAATTAAGTCGAGATATATCATTTTAGAAGTGGTTTTTATTATATTATAATATAAATATTATAATCAAAATAATATAAATAACATAAATATTATATTATATAAATTATATTATGTAATATTATAAATATATTGATCTTATTATTATTATATTAATATTGTTATTATATAATAATATTATTATATTTATTTTATTTTATATTTTATTATTATTATATTAATATTATCATATTAAATATTGTATTAATGTAATTATATTTTATAATATAATACTAATATATTAATAATTATAAGATATTATTAACAATATATAGTTAATAACTCTAATCGCACAACACGTGTGGATTATTAATTATTTCTGAACATTTTGTTCACCCAGTGAATTATATTTCATAAGACTAGGCACTTAATTGTTTTAATTACCGTTCAAAATATGTTAATTCAATTTACCATTTGGCAAGATATGTTATATGTTATTCACAGCATGATTTCTGAAAAAATCTTTACCATGAGGATTTATTATTTTTCTGAGATTTATTATTTTTCTAAGGTCTTTGTTTACACAAAAGAATGCTGTTGTAGGCATTTCATCAAAACAAATACATAAGCTGAGAGATATAATTTTTGAGATTTATTGTTTAATCTATATATATTTTGAAATTCATACAAATGCATGCATTCGATAGTAATAAAAGAATTCTCAATGACAATAAATACTTATCAAAACAAAAATACGATTTACAATTTTGATGCAATGAAATGGAAAATGAAAATCCATAGCATTATGAACAGCATTATAAACTCATTATATTATTTATGTGGAGGTTTAAATTAGTAATGGTATCGATTCAAATAACATCCCATGGCCTATCAAGAGGCATAATTTCAACACAATTTCAAGTTTGCAAAGCACAAATGCAACTATCAAAAGAATGACTAAATATTTATAGAAGGGTTGTGATCTTCAAGCTCCTCTTTAAGCCTAAGCATTGCAGTACTCCTAGAATATTGCTTAACCTTACATTCAAGATAACTACATTAACATGATAATAGATTGCAATTTTGATTAACTTTCTGTGTGCTGGTTTTTTTATACAACCTGATGAGGAAATTCATCAAACAATTAACACACAACTACTGTAATGGTTATTTACCCTTACTAAAACCCCAAGACATTTTGTCAAGCGACTCACACACAAATGCAAACTGTTAGTTTGTTCTTTAGGGAGAATGTTACTATGAAGTTAGGTGCCATTTCTTTTGAGCAGCTTGATGCCATTTCTTATGGCTGCCTTGGGTACCACTTCTATTGAGTGTTGGGTGCCATTTTAATAACCACTCGGATACCCATCACCAATGAGTTGAGGGCACTATTTAATGGCGCTATCAGGACCATTACCAGCATGCTTAAGCAGCCCTTGGGTATCATATTTATAGCTTCATTTATTCTTTTATGACTTTAAAAAAAATCACTCTTATTACACTTCTCGATGGGTGTCATGACTGCAATTATCTTGTATTTGTGTGTCATTAATGGATCTGTTTTGGGCACCCTTATAGCTGGGCAATTGGGCATTAAGAAGTGTTGGGATAAATGTTTACTTGCACAATATTTGTGCTGTTAGTTTTTCTTTAGAAATTTTAACAAACAATTCTCAAGTTGTATGTACAAACAACTCTTACAATTATTTTATCAAATAATTCTTGTGCAATAATATTATTCCATTCTTAAAAAAAAATTACTTCAATTATTTCGTCAAACAGCTTGCAGCCTGTATTTATTCTTGTATTTCTAACTAATTTTCACTTTAGGAAATTTCCTCAACCAATTCTATCAACAGATGACTTCAGTTTTTTCAACTCATCAGATATTTCATCAAATTGATTGTACAGAAGGGTTTATACATAAAATAAAATAAAAATATTAACAGATTTGTGTGTATTTCTCACAATCTAAGGTAATTGTCATGCAACTTTTCTAGGGGAAATAGAAGCCTATATAGACAATCTTGTGAAAAATAGTAATGCATCACATATGCCTACTAGGGTTTATAGGCGTGAAAATATCAAAACTTAAGTAATGAACAATTCAGCAAATTGTAGATTGATGTTATGAAAATATGAAAAAAATATTTACACGGACCTACGCCTTTGTGTGAATGGAGATGGAGAAAGAAACATGTTAAGACTTGGGTTAGCTCCTTTGTATTCTTTCTTTTAATCTATGATTTTAAACATAACCAAAAATTCCAAATGACTGCAATACTAAGACAGATACACCCAAAAATACCAAATTAGTGGAAACAAAAGAGGCATTATACTACAAATTCCAAACAACTGGAATGAAAACACTGATTATACGAGAAAATTGGTTATGCTCAACATATCCTAATGACAGGAATACAGAGACTGAGTATACCGAATCAAAAAAGAACATGAGAAATAAAAATAAAAATTAAATAAATCGATGAAACGACTGACCTTGAGGTGCTGGCAGAGAGTAAGAAATCAATGGTTGAGGAAGGTGAGGAACCATCATCTTGTGAGGTTGCGCGGTCGACTCCGGTTATTGCCTTACAAAATCTTGCTATGCACAAGCTATTTTGAACTTTGTTGCGAAGACGGTTAGTCAGTTGCAGGAGGAAAACAAGATGAGAAGGGTGTACTAATTACTCTATTCATCCCGTTAATTTAGCGATTTATTCATGTTTCATTATAAACCGCCTTCCTCGTATTCGTAAAAGGGCCGACTTTTCATGCGTTTTCATACTTTTATTTTGGGCATGATACACATTATAATTAATATTATTATATTAAATGACCTATTTTGAATAATAACGGTGACGATTTAAACAAAGTCCGAGATTTATTCTAGAGTTTTTTTATACACGGATAAATGTCATTGTAGGAAAGCCTCTCGGCTTAATTATTGTGTGTATATTTTTTATTTACAAATCATTTTTATTCTGTATAATTGTCAAAAACATAAAAGTGATTTATAATTATTTTTTGAAAACATATTATAATTTCTTTTTATCCATATTAAAAATATATAAGTGATTTATAAAAAGGAAAAAAAAAAATACAATAGTTTATTTTTTAAAGATTTCTTTTTTACAAAAATAGTCAAAAGGCAAAAGAAAAAATCTCATGAACAATAAAATTAGAAATCACAAAAACAAGATTTTACTAGAAAAAGTAGGAGAAAAAGAAGAAGAACAAGAGAACACCAAAGGAACAAAAGTAGGAAACATAGAATTAGTTGATGTTTGCCAACTTTTGAAAGCCATTGGCAGCTTGCCATTGTCTGTTGAGGAAATTCGCTTTGTTGAGAAAGATGACAAGATCCAAGTTTTCTTTAGTATTTTTTATTTTTTCTTCCCACTTAGTAATTTGAGCCCTCATCCTTTGAGCAAGTCATTTTGTTTATTTTTCCTTTTGGCATTTTTGGAGTTCAATCTAAAGGACATACATACTAGTGGTTGAATTCTTTATGGTCTCCTTACTAAAGGAAACCACCTCAACTTGATTTTTCTTAAGTTTTCATTTTTGGGATTTCATTAATCCTTTTCTCTAGACCTTTCCATTTGTTGAAAGTGGCCACAAAATTTCTCACCTCCCCCTAGATCTCTTCATCAACTAAAGAGATTTTCCACTCCTTATTGGTCTTAGAGACATTTAGTTCCATCTCTCTAACCTTTTGATTTGAGTTTTTTTGTTATGTGAATAGTCATTTCATGATGTTGTTGTGCAATTGGAGTCTCTCTCTTTAAGATCCTCCCCCCTTTCCTTCAAGTTGTATTTCTAGCATTACACACTATATGCTAAAGTTGAGGGGTTGTAGGAAGGTTTTGGTTCCTCTAGGTTATACTCAAAAGAATTGGGGTTCTTGATAGAATTAGGGTTGGGAGGGACTCAAACCTTTCTTGGTTTGTATATGGGGTGAAGAGGGCTAGAGATCTTGTTTGATTCCTTTAGGTTGGGAGGAGGGGGTAAAAGGTAGTATAAGCATATATATTTTCCTTCATCTTTGTTAGATTAAGTAGGCTTGGATGAGCTAAGGGCACCAAAATTTTAACAAGGGTGGGGACCAATTTGTTCATCACAATAGAATTTTTACCTTTCTTAGTAGTTGAGATGGACCTAGATGTGGGGTCTTTAGCCAAATTTAGAGGAACCAAAAAGGGGTAGTTGGGGGTTAGGGATGGTGTCAAGGTTTTCACAAGATGAAAGCAATACAAGTAGTAGGTAAGTCCTTGGTGGAGAGGCAAATCTTTCTTTCCCATAATGACTTTGAAGGATAGAATCCTCTAAGTAGCTAAATATCTAAAAATAAAAATTCATCTTAATATTATGCCTATGGTGGTTAAGCGTAAGAAATAGGTAGGAATATAATATTTTATACCTATCTTCAAGCATTGTGTACCTCATCAAGGTTTATGTCACCTGCTTCTATCAACCTAGCAAGTCATCCCTATTGAAGTCATTTTGAAATATAGAAACATGTTCCACTCACCTTAAGAATGTATTTATGGTTTCTTAATCATGACTTTTATCTATTTTTTACAATTTCACACCCTCCATGCAGAGCCCCATAGTCATATTGATGAGGTCTTATATAACCTTACATAATATCCCTCCTGTGTACACAATTCCACTTTTCTATGAAGTAGCAAATTCAACTAATAGCAATAGGTCGTGACCATTAAGAGCTTCCAGAAATGAGCTAGGTTTCCCATACTTAAAATATTTTAGAATTTAGCATTATTGTGATCCTTCTCGCAACTAGACAATCCCACCTTATTAAGATCCCCCATATCAAAGCTTCATTAAAAAGCCTAAAAGTGCCCACATAACATAATTTGGTTCCTATTTCCAAACAATTTGTCTTTGTCCAATATAAAACTCTAAAATTTTGGTAGGTTCTTTCTTGATACCCTTAGTCTTCAATATAACATAACCAATGTTTACTCTATAGTTTTCACCTAAGATTTAAGTTATGAAGTGAATAATTCAATGTTTCTAAAAACATGAAAATAAAATTTATTTTTCAATAACATAATTTGCATACTGCATAAAGATCTTCATATAACATTTGCATAATTGAAATATCCAAACCAAACTTCAAGTAAATGAAACTCATCTTTTCAAATACAATTTATAAATAGAATTCATGATCATATATACAATTTTATAATTTATAAGAGATCAAGGTCAAAGTATCCTTATCTAGATTACTTCTTCTATTTCACAAGTCTCGGCATGCCTTCTACGAGAGGGAGAGCATCACCCAAGTGCTTTACCTCCAACCACGGGCCAACAATCCCCTGCACACTTTCCTACTAGAAGTGGCCCTGACCTTCGATGAAGAGTTTGATATGGGAACCCCTAGTATTGCCTATTTGAGTATCTAGTGTTGTGTCCTACATAACATGTATGATTATACAACTATAGGCATTCTCTAACTATGCATGACTCTACTGACAAGTTATGTAAATCTAGAGCACAATGAACCAACAAAGTGTAAGCAGTGACTTTTACACTTACTTTGGCCAAAGTTTGATAAATATAATCAATCCACTTTCTAAGGAAGTGGTGTCATAAGTTCACCCACCTCTAACTCAACTTGGAAATCCTACTGACCTGTGGTTAACTCTTCTTTTGGTTTGACCCAAAGGTTAACTAAATTAAACAAAATCTCTTTCAATAGTGATGACTCACTAATGTTGATTATTCAACCAAATAAGTTTGACTCATTTCTCTTGAATACCTTGTTACATACTTGTAACAATCTAGGTCTAGCACCTGCCTCTTATTCAAGTATTCCACCTAAATACAAGGGAATAATCTATTCTTCTAATTTTAAGGTCTTTGAGTTTTTGAGATCGTAAGTCCTCTCAAGATTAAATTACCATGCATAGGTAATATTAAAGTCTCTTGGTCTAAAACATAAGATAATAACTTTCAATAATAAAGACATATTCACTTCTATTAAACATTTCAGAACCTCTTACTGAAATGCAATATAAACTTGTTCAAAAACATTATAAATATAAGACACTATCTTATTGGGATAATATCATATTCCCATACTTAGCTTCTCTTTGCTACTTTAGTTTAACAAGCTAGCTGTTTTGGTTAAACACAACTTTAGAGAGAGTTTTAACCTTCCACTGAAGCTCTCTCTCTCAAATATATATTTATATATTAATTCAATTTCACGTAATTCAAACATGATTTAACCATGTATTTAAAATAAAACTACTTGATATACCCAACTAGTTTCCCTAGTTCTCTTTATCTCTTTGCATTTTAAATTAGCACTATGCATAAATAACTAAGCTATTCATACATGCACTCATATACTTTTCTAAACAACCATAATTTGTACATAAAAATGGCAAAAGCAACTTAGATAAATAAAGATCTTTAATTAGAATTTGAAAGAGCAGGAAAGAGAATCATTTTAATAAAATAACTTGACTTGATTCTTGGCAATCCTTGATTCAAATCTTGTCGATAAGGGTGTGGTTTGATGGTGAAGTCGCTTGGTTGTAGTGACAACTACCAGGGTTCAAACCCTCGCTAGGCCAAAGTGCTCACAAGCCTTGTGCCTTCACTGGGCCATTGCACTCACGGGTTTGGTAGTTTCTTGTACTCGGTTCATAGCTTCGGTCAAAAGCATTTACTCCTAATAATAAGGGTGCATTGCACCTTAAAAAATGAAAAAATCTTTGATTGAAATCTACACTATTAACTCAACTTTTAAACCTGTTGTCTTCTCAATTTCCAGCACTCAACTCTATTTTTGCACCTCTTTTTTGCTTCTTAACTATTAGGTTACATCTATTGAACAAACTTTGATACTAACAAACTAATCTCACTCTTTGGTGTATTGGAATACAAATTTCAATTGCTCTTCTCCCAAAGCTTAATTCTTCTCTCAAACTCATGTATGCAGCTATTCCAAGATTGTAAAACCAACGAACAACCAAATAATGAGCAGTTGCTATTCTATTTATGCTAAAAATGATTTACTAATAATAAAAATCAGTTAGCATTAGGAAGCTTAACCAATTCTAATGTTGCCACCACTCAAAAATTCTTCCAAGCGTGAGGCTGAACTCGTTGACTATGCCCTTTGGAATGCCATGACTAGCATTAGAACAAGTCAACATTGCCACCACTTATACATTGAGATGCAACACTTAAATAATGTAGATTTCAATTGAGAAATAAACTTCAAAACCAACTCAAATACCTCATCCCCTTGTCATGGCTTGGTTGGGCGACCCATCAATTTGTCATCGATGGTTTGTTGTTGTAAAATAAGTCTCATAATATGGCACATTAGATAGTCAAAATCTATTCAAACACTTTTACTTACCTTTTTCCCAAGTCGTGGGCTTGCATTTTAATAGCAACACATGCCTAAAACTCTCCCATTTGCCACCTTCATGTGGTTGTTAAAACAATTTTAACAATGCAAACACTCAACAACTACGTGGCAATGACATTGACTTGTAAAATCATATGGTTGCACCTATGTTGGCGTCCACTCCTTATTTAAATTTTCCTTTTAGTTGTATATACGTGGCATTATAGCCACTTAATATGGCTTACAAAATCACTTAAATATAAAAAAATATATAAATATATATATATACATTAATATATATATTCCATTTAATTGCCTACATATACATTACGTATATATGCATGAGTATACGTAGATATTATTGTTTGGGTATATTCATACCTACATACATCCATATATATGCTCCATCATATGTACACACACACATATATAACACACATATATATACATATTATATATATATACATATATACATATTATATATATATATATATGTATGTATATATATACATATATATATAATATGTATATATATGTGTGTGTGTGTATTCATATATTATTCAAATATGCATTATATGTTATATATGCTATTTACAAAGAGTTTTAGCATTTTAATTTAATTTAATTAAACAATCCAGGAGGAACAAATATGACAAAAGCGTCATTTTCCCTAGCAACTCACAAGCCCATCAACTTAGGTTCAAGACTTACCATTTTGAAGCTTAGACTGACTCAACAAGGTTCCACTAACCTATGCAAGTGAGTGTGCGCATCTACTTGGATAGAAATACCAAATGTTCCAATACCAATATCTTCTCCTAGGTGATACTCTCCATCCCCCACTGGAAGGTTCAAACTTTCTTGCATCCAACTTAGAGCAACATGTCTGTAGTTCTAAGCTGATAACATATATATCATATGCACAATATAACTTAAGCATCATTAAATATTTTAAAAAGTAATTTCATCATATTGCACATTCATACATTTTGTTCCACCATTGAATATCATCAAGACATAATCTTGCATTAAAATCATAATTGCTCATAAAGGTAAAACTATTGAGTAAATTAGCAACGGGGTGTAACATATCCTCCCCCTTAAGAATCGTCGTCCTCAATGATTTAAAGTATCAAAACATAAAATAATAACAAGATTTGTTTTCTAAAAGTTTTCAAAAGCTTGAACAATATGAGGAAATCTTTGCTTGATATCATGGTAATCCTCCCATGTACTAGAGTCTTTTGCATACTGGTCCCTCCGGACCTTGCACTAAAGGACCTCTCTATTACACAAGTGGAGCCTACGTGTTTTAAGCACTCTGAGAGGCTCGATCATTACCACTCTTGGGTCTTATACCTGTAATGCATTCCAATCAATAATATGATTACCACCTGGTATATACTTTTTAAGGTACGACACATGAAAGACATTATGCATCCTAGCAAGAGTTCGTGATAAATAAATTCTATATGCAACTGGGTTGACTTCTTCAATAACCTCAAAGGGACCTACATAATGAAAATCCGGTTTGGATAACTTTGCAAACTTAATCGAACTCTTATGAGGTTTAACTCTGAGCAAAATCTTTTCCTCCACTGAGAAGCATCTTGGCACATGCTTAGCATCCACATAACTCTTTTGCCTATCATTTTCTTCCGCTAACCTTTTCTTTATCAAATTAACCTACTCCTCAATTTTTGATAGCATCTCTAGACCAAGGCTAATCCTATCTTCTAGCTTATCCCAACTTATAGGATTTTGGCACTTTCTTCCATATAACGCTTCAAATGGAGCCATCTTGATAGTGGAATGATAAGAGTTGTTGTATGCAAATTGTACCAGTGGTAAATAATCTTCCCATTTGTATTGTTGATCCATGCAATACATTCTCAATAGATCCTCCAATACTTGGTTAACCCTTTTTGTTTGACCATCTATCTCAGGGTGATATGTTGAACTTATATTCAACTGAGTTCCAAGTGAGGAAAATAGGATTTTCCAAAACCTTGACGTTACATGAGCATTCCTATCTGAGATAATCTTCTCAAGAACACCATGCAACCTAAACACTTCTTGCACGAACTTGCGAGCTATGATGGGTGCCCTATATGTCAAATTTCCTTGTATGAAATGGGCTACCTTGGTGAACTTGTCCACCACTACTAATATAGCATTATGTTTGTTCTTTGACATAGGAAGACCTTGTACAAAATCCATAATAATTATTTTCCACTTCCTCTCTCAAATTTCATGGGGATACAACAGTCTTGTCAGGTGATGATGCTTTGCTTTCACCATCTGGCACTCTAGACAACTTGCTACAAACCTTGCAACATCTATCTTCATTCCTTTCTAGAAATATAGTGGCTTCACATCAGCCAATAACTTTGTCACTCTAAGATGTCCTGAATATGGTATAGAATGAACTTCCTTCTACACAATATTCCTTAACTTCTCGGAGTCTAGTACATACATCCTTCCTTTGAATCTTAGTAGTCCATCTAGTTCAAAATGGAATCCATCATACCTCCAACCTTGAGGATTATCCAAGAGAGCCTGTTTAACTTTCTCATAGTATTCATCTGCCTTGGTATTCTGCAACACTTGATTCTTGAAATTGGAATGGATAGATACCATCAAGGAGATATATCTCCTTCAAATTAGGGCATCTACAACTCGATTTTCTTAGCCCTTTATATAATTGATTTCAAAATTATAATCTGATATTAGCTCAAGCCATCTCCTTTATCGAGCATTCAGATTTGGTTGGGTAAACAAGTACCTTAGACTATGATAGTCAGTCTTTAATTCAAATGGTTTCCAAAGAAAATAATGCCTCCACATTTGTAATACATGAACAACTGTTGCTAGCTCTAGATCATTTGGAGCATAGTTTTATTCATGCAACTTTAATTTCTTGGACTCAAAGGCAATCACTCGCCCTTCCTACATTAGTACCCCTCATAATCCTTCCCCTAAAGCATCGGTAATGAGCACAAAATTACCTTTTGGATCTGGTACCTAAAGAAATGGAGTCATAGTTAACTTCTCCTTCAATTGGTCGAATGCCCCTTGACATTTTTCTGACCACTAAAAATTTTCCCTTTCTTTTGCAATGATGTAACGGGAAAAGCTATTTTAGAAAACTTAGCTACAAACTTTCTATAGTATCCTACCAAACCCATAAAGCTGCGAACTTTATGCACATTCTTCGGTGTAGGCCACTCTAGTATGGGTTTGATCTCAAATGGATCTACTACAATTCCCTTTGTTGAGATTACATGACCCAAATATTGTACTTTCCCCTAGAAAAAGGTACACTTTGAAAGCTTACCATAAATTTTATGTTCCCTTAGATGTTGGAGAACAATCTGCAAGTGTTGGAGACGATCTTCCTCATTTTTAGAATAGATTAGAATGTTGTCTAAGAATACTAGAACAAACTTATCCAAATAGTCTCTAAACACGTTGTTCATTAGGTTCATGAATGTTTTTGGCGCATTTGTCTATCCAAAGGGTTGGACTATGAACTCATAATGTCCAATACCTCATTCTAAAGGTTGTTTTGTGGATATCTTCATCCTTAAGCCTTAGCTGATGGTATCATGATCATATATTGATATTTAAAAGCAATGTGCCCCACACATCTAATCAAAAAAATCATCGATTCATGGTAATGGATACTTATTCTTTATCATTTATTTTTTAAGCATACGATAATCTATACATAAGCATAGTGTACCATCCTTCTTCTTGATGAAAATCATTGGCACTCCTTAGGGTGATACACTGGGTCTAATCAATCCTTTTAATAGTAATTCATGTATTTTAGCCTTTAACTCCATCAACTCAGTTATGGTCATTCTATATGGAGCCTCAGATATAGATTCAACTCCTGGAACTATATCTATAGAGAATTCAAAAGCTCTTTTAGGAGGGAACCCAAGCAGTTCATCTAGGAAGACATCCTCAAAATCCCCTAAAATAGGATACTTCTCTATGTTTGATCTCTCTTGTTCCATAATTTCCCCTTCTTCCACTTCTTGAATTTTCTAGGATTCATAATACATCAAGTCATCTTGAAAGATGAACTCTTTGTAATCATCCATCTTCTCCATCTTGACTGTAAAAAGTTGACATCCCTTTTTCTCAACTCTTTTCAATTGAATGGATGAGATTTTCCATAAATTTAATCTATCAGGTGCACCTTGCAAGTACACTCTATTGCCAAGGTTGTCAAGACACTCTACTATTTTAGCATAATAGTCAACCTTGGCCCTATGCCTCCCTAACCAATTTAACCCTAAAATGATGCCATACCATTCCAAGGGGGCTATGTACAAATTTACTTCTATTGAGAAACTCAAAAGTTCAACCCTTGCCTCACACAAACACTGCTCTACCTTTGCTCTTGTCTGGTTTGCATATTCTATTGACCAAGACTTTTCCATAAAACTAGTTTTTTTAGATAACTTTCTTGCTACTTTTGGAGAAATAAAACATTCAATAGCACCAATGTCTATTAAAATTGAAATTGGCATGCCAAGTAAAGTACCTGGAGTCTCAATTGGAGTAATTTGGCACTCCTCTTGATGATTATCTAGCACCACATGAATCCTTTGCTAGAATACATTGCTTTCTAGGATGGTAAAGGATTCCCACAAGACTGTGTCTCCTATTTATTGTTAGGACATTGGTTAGCGTAATGGTCACTGCCACAAGAGAATCACCCCCCGAATGTCCTCACCTTTTAAAAAGCTTCCTAGAGTTATCTTCACTCCTTTTGGGGTTGTTGTTATTGTGGCTCCTTCTATCACCTTTTGCCTCATTCGGATTATTTTGAAATCCTCTATCCCCTTTCTTCTTGAAGTCCTAACAATCACCCTTCTTAAACGTCTAGGAGGACTTCAACTTTTGTTCTTGCTTTATATCTTTCTCGTACACCTGGTCCATGGTGGTAGGACCATGAACATCCACTTCTCCTTTGATCTGGGTATTGAGTGTGATGTCCCTTTTTTTTAGCTAGAATGTTTTTGTGAAGTAATTAATTAAATATTTAAATAAGTCTTTATTTTTCCTTTTAAGACTTGCTAATTATTTAATTCATTGATTTTATTAATAAATGTAATGTTTTGCATTAAGGCTTTAATAATATTTTAGTTGTGGAAACTATAAGATGGTGAATAAATTGTAGCTCAGGAAATTGATTTCATCACAGAAATTGCATATTGATGGAATGTGTATTTTGGGAAGCTCTAGAAATGAGAACTCTTGGGATTCTCTGCTATGTTTGGACGGAAACCCAACATGGCATTTTCTTAGTGTTTTGAAACTCGAACGCATAATTTGTTAAGGGAGCCGTGTTTATCTTTAGGGGATACATGTTGTTGGAGTCACTTTGGTGTATGGTGAATATATGTTTATTGGTGTTGTCGCTGCCTTCTAGACTAGGTGAGTAATCTGTGGACCTGGGAAGTATGGTTATGCTACCCAATATAAATGATCGATATATGCTAGTGCCATGAGGATTAGTTGGGTACTTGTTATTCTAAAGTGATTCCTTAATCCATCAATAGTTATCATTTATACCAGAATTCAAGAAACATGTTCGAAGATATTAGTTGTTGAGTCTTTCATTGTTGAGTTCCCATATGTTAAAATAATTCATGGTTGATATGGTGGATTTGTGAAAAAGAATGCATATATACTCTTGATTGGACAATACACAGGTATGCATTTGAATGCAATTATAAATTTGGTATCATTCTCTACACATTTGAGTAATCCCTGTACGTATGAAATTATTTGCAATGGCTTGTTATGCAATAAAATGTCCTACTATTTTATTGGAATGATTGAATAGTATTGCCAAAGCATAGTTAATGTTAGAGAGCAACTATTGAAAGCTTATGTACGTATGTTGTATATACCTGGTGGCATTTTTACACAAATTCTAAGTTGAAATATCATCCACAAGTATATTGAGTGTAAATACATAAGTAAAATCATTTTAGATTGAAACAAGCAAAATTAGTTGATAAATAACATTGTCAACTTCAAATATCGACAATAATCTTGGACCCAAAGGTCGGGGTTATCACAATGGTATCAAATCATATAATCCTACCAGCCTAAGGGTTCATGAACACCAGTGACAGGGCTAGGAGATATTTTGAAAGAGAGCAAAGATAGAGGAAATTCCAAGTTTCCAATCCCTATCCTAAAGAGGATACTTTTTCTATCATATTAGCAACTTGACAATTTCTTGGTGTCCCACTAGAAATTGAAGCAATAGGGGATTCAAATCACGAGGCTTCTCATATCAGAGGCAATAGGAGAGAGAATGACAACATTCAGAATATTTTGAATGATCTAGCACGTGGCCAACAATAGATGATGGAACAATTTATGCAGTCCCAATAACAATTGATTGCTGCTATTGGATAGATGTCTCAAGAGATGAACATGTTGAGAGTGAGTCAAAATTCAGGAGAGGGAAGTAATGCTAGAAACAATATACCTAGGGGAACCAATTCAGGAGGAACAAGCATACCTTTCTAGCATACTTTTATTCCTAGGAATAAGGAGGAAGTGGCACAGATAGAAACAAATCCACCTTTGGTCGATGAAGAGATATAATTTTATGAGTAATATCACAATCTTCCTCATGCTATTAGGTAGGAGATTTCAATACATCAATATATGAACCATCGTAGGGATAGGAAGAGAGCACAAAAGGAACAAAGACCCCTTGGGCCTCACAAAGATTTCTAATATGCCTTGAGTAAACTTACACTTCCTAACTTTGATGGGCATGGGAAAACTATAGTTCATTCATGTATCCACAAGCTAGATGCTTTCCTAAATCTAAAACCAATGCCAGAAACATAAGCAATTAAATTTGCAACACTTCATCTAGAGGGTTCAACATAGGACTGGTGGCATCATGGATTGGTGATGTAGAATCATGCTCTAATCCAGTCTTATGAGGAGTTTAGCAGCAAATTATTTTCTCATTTTGACAGGAAAGATGAAGAGGTGTATTTTAGGGAGTTGGCCTTGATTAGAAAACATGGAAGCATTGATAGTTACATCAATGAATTTTAGAAAGTGGCAGTCATGGTTCTTGATATATCTAAGAGGAGAGAGGTAATGTTATTCACAGAAGGGTTGCATCACAATTTGAGAGGGTCAATGAAGGATTTTAAGCCAAGGAATTTTCAAGATGTTATCCAAATGGCATTAGATCTCGAGACTTCACATTCTAGTTCAGAGTCGTCGAAGAAATGTTTCAAGAACAACGAGCCATTCACTAAAACTTTTGACTAGCCCAAACCAAATCCTCCTAAGGTAGACCTTGAGAGCATGGATGAATTACTGTAACATGCCAAGCCTTCAATGAAGTAAAAATTTCTAAGTTTTTACCTTTTGAGTAAATTAACTAAGTAACAAACCATTGCAATAAAAAAAAATTCTTTTCTTTATTGATAATTTTCAAACAAGATGCATAACATAATACAGTTCATGGATTCCATTTCATTTCAATAACTTCATAAGTTACAACAATACAAGAAACCATACAATTACATACATAGCTCAATGAGCTTTGGAAAAAATAGTTGTAAGATGGTCTAGGATCCTTCCTTTCAAATCTTGGTTCTTCTGTCACCTGTTGTGGAGGAGAAGCATCACTCAAGCGCTTTTCTGCCAACCACAGACTCTTAGTGTGGTCCCTCGTGCATCTATAATTCGATAGATGGCCCTTCCCATTGACAAAGAGATTGGTAGAGTAACCAATAATGACAACCAAGTGAGCATAGTGTTGTGTCCTACATAACTAGAACTTGTAATCCCACAATCTGGAACTAGCATGTAATATTGGATCACAGTGAACTGATAGTGGAGCCAAAGGTCATCACACTACTTTGGCCAAAGTCTTTCATTTAGTATTTTCTACTAAGGGTCATCTATCACATACACTACTTAGGGCCGATTTGACTTAAGGCCATATTAAACTACACATAGGTATTTCCTTCAGTGGATAACCTATCATCCCAGAGATAACCTATCACCATTTTAATCTACTTGGAACAAACCTACTTAACAAGTAAGTACACAAGCTCCCTCACATACTGGATTAACTATCCTAGGAGTAAGCACAAGCTTTCCTAGTTAAATCAATAACTTAGCTAAGTGTATCACATGTGCCTGTCATGTTCAATCATACCTAGTATATAATACCTATGATAAACATCAAACTCCTATTATGGAGTACTTAAAAACACATCATGAAAACAACATAAAAGCTTTAATTTGCTTTTCAAAGACACTCTAATATCTCTAATGCACATACTATAAAACACAATTCAAGCATACATGGAAGACACATCATTCATAAGTAAAATAACAAAGAAGAAGAGATCCTCATATCGCTTATTCAAATAAATGGCAACAGTGTAGCCCTTTCCAACAACAACAAGCTTGATAATCAACTTCTCTAAAACGTCACAAGGAAAATCTATCTCTCAAGTTGATAGCTTACTTCTCTCAACAATAAACCTCCTCGCAAACAAAATGGAACTCTCCCCCTTTCTCTCTCACAAAATAAAATAGAGTATAGCTGGAAATAATGCAGTAGAAGGAATTGCAAGAAGAATGCAAAAGATGCATCCCTTCAAATGAAATGGCTTTTCTATTTATAGAGCAGCTTGGTAACTTCATAGCCTACAATTTAGGCATGATAATGGACAACAAGCTCCATGCAAAGCAACACATAGAACACAACAAAAAGGTGGTGAATTATTAAGTTCATACTCAACAAAATCATCTATAGGTTGATTTGCAATAATGACAACAATCAAAGACTCATTCAAATCTACATATGCACATTTCAAATTATCTTATGCAATAGACATCTACAACAATTGGGTTTCCAGAGGTGGCGCCAAATCCATCCACACTCCTCATTGTTGGTGTGGTTCTCCTTGCCATGAGAAATAGTCAACAACCAATTTGTAACACCAAGCAGTATCGATTTTCTTTGGAGATGAGTCAACTAAGATATTTGACAATGTTATCGATAGATGTATAAAACATGGCAGATATGTTTACCACTTGAGTCAAAGTTGATCGTAAACATAGGCATTGACTTAGTCCATACTTGTATCGACATAAGACAACAACTCAAAATGCAATATAAGTGTTTCATATTGCGTGACACTATGAGTGAGAATCGGCTTCACAAAATCATCATAAGCAACTTATATTCAGCCTCTATTCTTTCACTACGTACTCCACACTTTTCTCTTTGTGTGATGATATAAATGTTGCACCTATGTTTTGAACTCATATATGGTGCGACCTCCAAGTTTGGGAATTCTATGTTATGTAAGCACATATATGTATATGCGCTAGCTATATTGATATTACATCATGCACCATATAACCAACACTATGTATTTTAGCAACATATAATATATGTATGTATACAAAAGAATACAAACAAATAAACATTCTCATATCGAAATATATATAGCATCGACTATATATATATACATATACATTTACATATATATACATATACATTTACATATATATATACATATATATATACACATATATATACATATATATATACATATATATATATATACACATATATATATATATACATATATATATACACATATATATATACTCCCTTATACTCACGTATACATACGTATACATATTAAATATGTTCACCCATATATCAGGCTACCCTTATCATATCATATCCTCATCGATACATGCATTTGTTTAAGTGTATATATATTCATATATATAATTGATCCCTCGTGTGAGTAGGTTTGTAAGTATTCCTACTTACATATACTTGCATATGATTATGCTCTCAACATGGATCAATGTATGTATATACTCATATACATATATACTTTTTACGTAAATATGTATTGACGAAAAGCTCAAGATACATAAACCTCAAACACATTACAATACCATATGGTTATAAATATATACATTTATATATGATCTTATACACACACACATATATATGCATGCTTGATAAATAGTATTAACACTATCCCTCATATATATATGTATATGTGTATATATACTAATATATATATTTATATCCTATGTCAAACAAGTATGTATACATTCGATATACAAATGAATACAAACGAGTAACCATTCACACATAATAATAATATTATATATATATATATATACACACTCCTCTATTAAGATTTCATGCTTATGTGTGTATTTGTACATATATACAAACATATATATATATATATATATATATATATTATATAGCAATCATGTTAGTCAAATGATCCACACAATCAAGCACAAAAAGATAAGGAACTCTCAAGCTTAGATAGATAACATCACCCTATATTGCTCTCAATACTAAACGAGATCCTTACTAATGCACACACATCAAGCTAAGGATGACTTACCTACTTCCCATAAACTGACTCAACTCAATTATTCTACTATGGTGTGTATATGCTCAGATAGTTTACTTTTACTGGTTACCCGACCAAGATTTTCTCCTGAGTAATACTTCTCCTTCGCTTGGAGGAATGGAACATATACCTGCATCCACTAAAATATGCACACAATAGTCAACTGTTCATAAAATATGCATTTCACATAATACATCTCCATAGTTAGAATATTAATTCAATAGCCTTCCATTTCTCACATATGCATTTCTTTTCACACAACATCAGATGTGATAACATACATTCATAATGCATTGATAACCAAGCATAAGAATATTTTATTCACCATCAAAAATACAAATTACATTCACATTTACCCTACATAGTAATAGTAAATAGTAATTACACAATTTGGGGTGTAACAATTACATAGGAAGAAGCTATGCTACACTTGCAAGGAACCATGGGATCATAATCACTGATGCCTTTGGAAGTGCAAGGTGCACTATGGAGGAGGATACAATTGATATTAGTTTTGAAAGTGTACATGAGCAATAGATAGAGCATAACAATTCCACAATAGATGAGACCTAGGGTGCTATTGTTGCATTATCGGGTGTACCCAAGTATCACCCTTTCTGAGTAAGGGGTGTTATTAATGGATAGTGAGTGACTTGCTTGATTGAAAGCAGAGCTACACATAATTTTATTAATGAGGATTATGTAGCCAAGAGGACATTACAAGTGAAGGACTTTCTTGGTTTCAGTGTCACAGTAGAAAATGGCTTTAAGATGGGATGCACAACAAAGGTCCCACAATTGAGCATTCAAATGGGAGATTATATAGTCACTGACGATTTATATGTGGTTGGAATTGAAGAGATTGACATAGTGTTGGGATTTCAATGGCTACACTCTTTGGGAAAATACAGTTAGGATTTTCATAAGATGGAGTTAGAGTTTACATCAAGTGGTAAGAATATTGTGTTGAGGGCACTATTAGATGGTGCTCCTTAGATAGTTTCAGCGAAGCGTATGGAGGCATTTGGTCATGATTGGTATACACATGTGCGTGCTAAGCTTCAGTCGTGTGAACCAAGAGGCGATGAGCGTGAGTTTTTTGTGCATTCATTGATGGATGGTTGTCATACATTGAAGAGTATGGAGTTTCCAAGATATATGAGAGTTAATGATGATCCTATGGTAATATACATTTATCTTCCCACCTATAGTATGGGTCCTAGATTGATGTGGGATCCATGCATTTGTTTGATGAATGGATTGTTTCACAAATTGTTGCATTATGACAGGATGACTGATGATAGATGTATCAAAGTAGCACAACAAATTGGCAGAATGTTGTTCTTGAGATTGGTCTGGGATCC
This sequence comes from Sequoia sempervirens, assembly GCA_007258455.2. Classification (NCBI taxonomy): domain Eukaryota; kingdom Viridiplantae; phylum Streptophyta; class Pinopsida; order Cupressales; family Cupressaceae; genus Sequoia; species Sequoia sempervirens. The sequence continues at coordinate 432,364 of VDFB02265127.1, forward strand.
AGGAATTGTCACAATTGCTACGATTGCTTGAGGGCAAGCAATCTCCAGGAAGGAAGAACTGTAAGGTCCCCATTTTTTAGCCAGAATGTCTTTGTGAAGTAATTAATTAAATATTTAAATAAGTCTTTATTTTGTCTTTTAAGACTTGTTAATTATTTAATTAATTGATTTTTTTAATAAATGTAATGTTTTGCATTAAGGATTTAATAATAATTCAGCCGTGGAAACTGAAAGATGGTGAATAAAGTGTTGCTTAGGAAATTGATTTTCATCACAAAAATTGCATATTGATGGAATTTGTATTTTTGGAAGCTCTGGGAACGAGAACTCTCACGATTCTTTGTTATGTTTAGATGAAAACCCAACATGGCATTTTCTTACTATTTTGAAACTCTAACTCATCGTTAGTTAAGGGATTTGTGTCTATCTTTGGGGGATACATGTTGTTGGAGTCGCTTTGGTGTATGGCAGATATATGTTGCCATTGGATTCAATTTTTGATTGTGGCATTTAAGGAGTTGTTTGTGGCCAACATACTCATTACTCGTGGCTTTATATACTTCATGCATCATTGTTAACAAAGGCAGAGGGTTAACATGATAACAGTAATACATAGACATGATTGATCGGGAGCTATGTGCACAAAAGATGATGGTGGAATAATTCATGGATGCGGTCTATCCATTATGCATTAATTTTGATCGACACCATACAAACAGGGCACATCTCACCTATGCATTTGCGTGATTGTCTTGCATTCAGAGTGAATAAAACCATTAACTTGATATCAAGACAAAGGTGGCTGCTTATTATGAACAACAGTGCTAAAGATTAATCGAGTCACCCTTTAATATTGTCAGGATAATCTTTATTGTGGTCAGATTTTGAATGTTGTTGATGTCATAGTTTATATGCTTGAATAATCTAAGATTCTAAAGGTATCGAGATTATTCATGAAAACCTTCATTTCATTACATAAGCATTATGTTTGCTAGTGTTGTCGCTACCTTCCAGACTGGGCGAGTAATCTGTGAACCTGTGAAGTATGGTTATGTTGGCTAATATAAATGATTGATATCTACTAGTGTCGTGAGGATTAGTTGGGTACATGTAATTTTGAATCAGTTCCTTAATCCGTCGATAGTTATCATTTATACCAGAATTCGAGAGATATGCTCGAAGATATCAGTTGTCGGGTCTTTCATTGTTGATTTCCCATACATGCTCAAAGACTTCATGGTCGATATGGTGGATTTATGAACAGGAATGCATATGTACACCTGATTGGACAATACACGGGTATGTCTTTGAATGCAATTGTAAATTTGGTATCATTCTCTACACATCTAAGTAATCTTTGTACATTTGAAATTATTCACAATGGCTTGTTATACAATAAAATGTCCTATTATTTTATTGGAATGATTGAATAGTATTGCTAGAGCACAATTAATGGTAGAGAACAACTGTTGTAAGCTTATATAAATCTGTTATATATACTTGGTGGCTTATTTACACAAGTTTTGAGTTGAAATATTATCCACAAGTATATTGAGTGTAAATACAGAAGTGAAATCATTTCAAATTGAAACAAGAAAAATTAGTTGATAAATAACATTGTCAACTTGAAATACTGACAATAATCTTGGCCCTAGAAGTCGAGGTTATCACATTGATTCCCATAATGAATTTCTTGATTTGAAACCTCTTGTCCTTCTAGTATTGAGGTATGTACTTCATAAGGTGAGTAAAAATTTTCCAATAGTCATTAACAGTTGAATCTCCCTACCTCAAGTTTTGAAAATCCATTAATCTTTTTATTGAAGTACAACTATTGAAACCATCAATGGAAGATCACCACGAACTCATCCCAAGTTAGGCTTAGTGAGCTAAGACCTAGCTCCATTTTCTTATTCATCCACCAAGTGGATGCTTCTCTAGATAATTGAAATGCTCCCAACACAACCTTAGTTACTTCAGAATAATTCCTTATTTCGAAGTACTTTTCCATTTCTATGAGTCATGCCTCTGCGAAATCCCCACTCACGTCTCCTTTCATATCTCTTGAAAGTTCTTAGGCTAATCGATTTCTTTTGTCCATTTCAGATCTTGACTCTGATTCATCTTCCCCATGCTCACTTAGGGTGGTAGGGTCATTCATGTTCTCATATTCTCCTTCATGAGAGGCCTCCTACTCAGGTCTACCCTTACCCCTAACCTCTTGTTGAGGTTTCCAACCCTTTCTCTCACCTCATTTACCATAGTCAATATCTGATCTAGCTTGGCTTCAGAGTTTCTTGAGGATTGTCCCACTTCCTAGCTTCCTCCAAGGTTAGTTTTAGTACGAACCATACTTTAAGATATTATTCCACTTGAAATTTTTATTTATAGGATATAACTATTTCCTCTAGTTGTTCTTCCAATCATAACATTTAAGCATTTAAACATTCATTCAATATTCAACAAAATGTAGGAGAGAAATTTTTGCACAAGTTTTCAATCTTTTCTTTTATTATAATACTATGGATTTCAATCATCCTTATTTAATGTGTGGTTATACATAGGATGACTTATTCGTTATGGTTGAGGGGGTTATATCCCTCAAATTCACTATCAGAAACTATTACAATGATTTCAAGAGATGAAGGCACACACAGGTGCACTTCTATTCCTTCCCACCTAACCAAAGGGGTGCTAACACTGCATTCAATTGGCATGTCTCTCTCTCAAGATAGTTGGTCAAAATCAGCTAGGGAATATAAGCTATGGACTTGTTTGCATCCTACATCTTCTTCTTCTCCAGTTTAAAGCAGTATATGGCATTACTAAGAGTCTCATAATCTCCAAGCCATATCTCTTCATTATAGTTGGTTCCCTTTATGGTCTTTACTATAGCCTCAAATTCTTTCTTGGCCTTCAAGTAATGCTCATTGCCAATCACAATTTTTTTGGCAATCATCTTGAGTCGCACCATCCTGACACAAGAATTCCAAACATTATCTACTATTAATGTTGGAATATAGGCTACCATAATAATCTCATAGGTTCTAGTGTTGAATCTAGTAGCTTTGATACCACATGTAACATACCCAATGTTTACTCTATAGTTTTCACCTAAGATTTAACTTATGAAGTGAATAATTCAATGTTTCTAAAAACATGAAAAAAAAAGTTTTCTTTTTCAATAACATAATTTGGAGATGGTGGTTATTGGTTGTGATGCCATCATTCGGCATTCTGGTAGGCTGGAAAAGAATAGGGAAAAAGTGCAGGTTAAAGGTTTGGATACAGAAGAGGAGTTGTCAGACAACAAAGATAGCAGGGTTGAGGAGGTGTCAAAAGGTGAGGAGGATCATGCTAGAGGACCTAGCTCCATCCTTGATTTGGGAAAAGTTTAGAAGGAAGTTTCGACCTCTCATTATTCAAAACCATTGGATGTTGAGAAGGTTGATCCCGACAACACTGTTGTTGGTGGGGAGGAGCTCTGTGTGTTGAAGGAAAGATTGGAGAAATTCGACAAAAAATTATGTGGTTTGACCTGCTTCACGGTTAAGCTGATTCATTGTGTCATGAGTACCCTGTTAGGAGTAATGAAGGATGAGATGGACATGAAAAGGACTAAAGACTATCAAGAATGGGTCAGAGATGATGTTGTCCATTTCCTGTATAAGAACTGGGAAGATGTCAGGTAGTCTGTCGTTGGTCCATTGTTTGTCTGTGTGCTATTGATCCATTGTGTCTATTTTTTTATGCTTTTTTGGACTTGAACTCTTTTGGCCCTTGTGGCTCTATGTGAAGGGTACAACACCCTATAAATTTTGCTTACTTAATCAGAAACATAATTTGCATACTGCATAAATATTTTCATATAACATTTGCATAATTGAAATATCCAAACCAAACTTCAAGTAAATGAAACTCGTCTTTTCAAATACAGTTTATAAATAGAATCATGATCATATATACAATTTCATAATTTACACAAGATCAATGTCAAGGTATCCTTATCTGGAATACTTCATCTATTTCTCAACTCTCAACATGTCATCTACAAGAGGGAGAGCATCACCCAAGTGCTTTACCTCCAACCACGAACCAACAGTCCCTTGCACACCTTCCTACTAGAAGTTGCCCTACCCTTCAATGAAAATTTTGGTATGGAAACCCCTAGTATTGCCTATTTGAGCATCTAGTGTTGTGTCCTACATAACATGTACGGTCGTACAACTATAGACATTCTCTATGCATGAACCTATTGACAAGTTATGTAAGCCTAGAGCACAGTGAACTAAAAAAGTGTAAGCAACAACTTTTACACTTTGGCTAAAGTTTGATAAATATAATTTTTAACTACTGAAATTGCACCCTGTTGAATATGAAATTCAATATTTTAGTGTAACATGGGAAGACCTCTCAAAGTGTGGGATCTAATAAGTAGAGGTCAACCTTCGGAGAAGGTTAGCTTCCTCTTGGTTCTCACCTAAATCCTACTAGTTTTTGTTGGGGAAAAGGGCAAGAGATAACATAAAATGAAAACTACCTCCTAAGGTGATACACCAAAATATTACTTAGACTTGAAACTCAAATTTCATACACTTGCATACAATGATTGGAAAAACAACCTGCACAACCTATTTCTGTGTGCTTTGCATAAGTTTTTTATAAAATGGCCTTACTGCTTGAGCTCTTAGGAGGAAAAGACTTCACAGCTAGAAGCAACCTGCAATTTTGACACAGATTATAACCTACAACATCACACTTCTCTAAAAAAAGGTACTAAAGCCATGAGACAAAGATAAAGGAAATGAATATAATCTCACAATAACTTAATCAATCATGTGAAAATACACAATACTACAGTAACAATAAGGAAAAAGTACACCATTCCATGATACCCAAGGTCTACACTGTATTTCATGTCAAAAAGAGTTACAAAAGTTTGCAAAAATCTGACAGAGGACTTTAAAAGTCGCTAAGTCAAAAATACATATCAAGAACTGACTCAAAAATGAATCAAAATGAGAATATATCTATCCTTCCAAGTAGTTCCACCAAAATAGGCTCTAGAAATAGTTGGGTCGGATGCCCTCAAAAAGCCTATTTTTTAGCAACTAAAACCTCACTAAAAGAGCTCCAATATGTTGAAACAGTCAACCTTGACCAAGTCTATCATAAAGGCATAAGGAATTGACTCCAAACTTGGTCAAAAAGGCCTAAATTCCCTCCAATGTCTCTCAACCTCCCAAAAAAAAAAAGTAAAACCCCCCATATGCTCTCCCCTTGTTGGCAACCTTCCTCAACTCCCCTATATGCTTGCAAAAGCAATAATATAGCAAAATACATCATTTTGCATTTAAAAATAGCAAATTGATTAAACGGTTTATAATTACACCACTTAAACAAATGCTTTAAACTTGTAATTTATTCAAAATCAAAAGGTCATGTTTCAACCATGTTGAGGAAATGAAGAAAAAAGGCATAAATTAAGGGATACCCCTAACTACTCAGTGCACATACAAGGTTGAGGTATTAATTATATTGCAAAAACTTAAAATAAAAGGTAAAATACCTTTTTCTTAAGTTGTCGGGCTATCTAGGGTTTTCAAACCCTAAAAAAAACCCGAGCAAACTTAGACAATGCATTCTCATTTTACACTTGCAACTTCTTTGTCCATTGAGAGCGCCACCACTGAAGGTTTATTTGGAGCTTCCTGTAGACATGAACATGGTGGATCTTGATCATACAGAGGCATAATACTTACATTTCCTTGGAAAAAACTTAAAGAAAATTCCAGGTAAGCTTTGAAGGCATTTTAATCATTATATTTCCATTTCTGAAAGATGAAAGAGCTCATTTCGAGCCTATTTTCAGAAGTATGATTATTCTTGAATTCTTCTGTAGATTTTCTAATCTTTGTCCTTCAATTCTCAGCCTCTGTCTTACAGTAGATTTTCTATATTGTGCACTCATATGCATCTCTCCTTTCTCAATGAATCTATGATGATTTCTAGAAAAAACCCTCGAGGTTTTCTTTATCTTTTTGATGTAGTTTTTGTAAATGAAGTCCTTGTACTCTTGTTTTTCACCTACAGGAAAATTAAAGCTTCATCCTGTAACAGACCACGACTTCTCTTTATTTCATAATCTGAATTTTCCTTTCAAAAACCAAAATATGGCCATATTCTTCACTGCAAACACTACTTTCTCAAAATTTATGCGCCTCCATTCATTGTATTTGATGCAAAACACTCAATGTTCTTTCTGAAAAATACTCAAATTTTTACCTCCTTCAGTTTTCTACATTGCATACAGAACCCCAAAAATAGAACGCTCAAGCTTGACCTTTGAGTTTTTTTGGGTTTCTCCTGTAAGGCTTTATCTTGTTTCCAAAACCCTAGCTCGAGAGTCTTTACGTCTGCACTTTCTATGAACTCAATCTCAACTCCATTCTAATCATTTTTCAGTATTTATGCACAAGTCAAAATTTCACCTTTTATATTGTATTGGCTAAGAGTTCTCTACAGGTCGTGGCTCTGATTGGTATTGGGTTCCACTTATATGCACAATAAATATTTGTATGTTCTTGTACACTTTTAATTTCATGATATTTTTACAAGATCTAGAGGATCTCATGCATTTGTGATAAGATCAATGTACAATCTAGATCTATTAACATCACTATCATGGTGCACTTATCATGATAATAGCTTTACTATATTCTTTAGATTAGAGTAGTCCCCATAACAGTCTTAATGATTGACCTAAAGACTTCAGACACATGCATTGAATCATAGTATAGTATATTGCACATTCTTTATGAAATCTTACCGTACTGTTGCACTCTCCAAAAATGTCACTTTGGCTATCTTTCATGTTGGTGATAGTCCTGAGCTGTGTAAAAGTTCCTTTCATTGTGAACCGGTCATGTCTCTTACTGATGCTTAATGGTACTTATTTGTATTCTGGGTGGATGTTACTTTCTACCACAATCATCATTAACTGCATTAACATCTGCTTTCATAATATAATTGCCCTTACTAACAGTATGTTGCACCTTGACTATACCACTTGTGCTGCCATGATTATCATCAATGATTGTTCAATTACTCAAACAAGTGACAAAACACTGAATTCTAGCTCTTGTACCATAGTCAAGTCATATAAAGCTATCAATTCTTGGTTTCATTTGATGTCCTTTGATGGGCTTCTGTATCTTCCAGTATTGCATCTTGAAGTGAGAATTGTGCATTTCCATTACACCGCACCTTTGTAGTTGTCACTGCAGAATCCCATTTATACATTACATTTATGTTTTACTGCTCCTATTTTCTTGAGATTGTAATTGGACTGGACTAATCTTTCATGATTTACCTATTTGATGATGTGTCCTCCATGACAACGACCAAAAATCTCACTATTATAGATGATATATGGTTAAACAAATAAACCATGGGGAGTTTACCTTAGTTCAATGCCATGCCAAAACAAACTTGATAGCATGTTGACTCAAAAGACTATAATCTTGAATTGTACACTGTCAACTTGTAAGTCGCAATCATTTTAACTGTTGTCCTTCATATGCACGCTGAGCTCAACCCTTGTGGGAGCCACATTTAACCCACGTGCTGAAATTTGATGCAACAGTAACATTGCTTTTCCTGTATCTGTGCATGAAACAAATAGTTAGAAAAATATGTGCATATGATTGATGTGCTTGATGATCTAGTTGCTTTTCTTGGAAATTTATAGTTTACATGTTTGTTTAATGCACTTGAGGGTCAATTTATACATTCATGGGTGCATGTACATGTAGTGTTAGAAGCCTTCATTGCTTGGAGCACTTCTATAACATCTTTATAATTTCTAGATGTAGGGACTAGGAACATGGAGCTAAGGAGGACACAAGGCAGCTCAAAGTAGGAGACAAATCAAGGAGACAGACACCAAACCAGTCATCAAGCAATGACTGGCCTCTTCCCCTATATGTGCATTTTGTTTTCTTTATCCATAAATGTATAAATTGTTCTTCATTTTCATTGAACAAGTTAAGTCTCACAACTTGTGTGAGACAAATATGTACTTTTGTATCAATAAAGATTACTTTCAAAAATATTTGTGCAAATATTTTCCATATTGTATGCACTTGTATAAATGCAAAAACTTGTAATCTCTTTGATTTTTTCTATTTATACAATTGAATGCAATATAGGGAAGATAGATAAGAAATGCACTTCACTCTTAGTTTGTAAACACTCTAAACTCAATCAATTTGAGCAAGTAAGAAAAATGGGTAACAATAATCAATCCACTTTCTAAGGAAGCAGTGTCGTAAGTTCACCCACCTCTAACTTGACTTGGAAATCCTACTAACTTGTGGTTAACTCTTCTTTTGGTTTGACCCAAAGGTTAACTAACTGAAACAAAATCTCTTTCTATAGTGATGACTCACTAATTTTGATTATTCAACCAAATAAGTTTGACTCATTTCTCTTGAATACCCTATTACATGCTTATAACAATATGGGTCTGGCAACTACCTCTTTTTCAAGTATTCCACCTAGACACAAGGGAATAATCTATTCTCCTACTTTTAAGGTCTTTGAGTTTCTAAGAACATAAGTCCTCTCAAGATTAAATCACCATGCATAAGTAATATTAAAGACTCTTGGTCTAAAATATAAGACAATAAATTTCAATGATAAAGATATATTCACTTTGCTAGCATGAGTAGTGCGGTTGGATTGAGGCTCTGGGATGGCTCCTCATGGTCTTAGGTTCAAATCACTCTCAGGCTAATCTGATGCATGGGTTGTCGGCTCCATGTGTGCCTCCAGGGACTAGTTTCACCTCCTCGCTCGCCTCTAAGTGACGCTAGGTGGGGGGTCGCGGGGATACCCTGGGATAAAAAAAGAAGAAGACATATTCACTTCTATTACATTTTCAAAACCTCTTATTGAAATGCAATATAAACTTGTTTAAAAACATTATAAATATAAGACACTGTCTTATTGGTATAATATCATATTCCCATACTCAACTTCTCTTCGCTACTTTAGTTTAACAAGCTGGTTGTTTTGGTTAAACACAGCTTTATCTAGAAAGTTTTAACCTTCCACTGAAGCTCTCTCTCAAATATATATATATTAATTCAATTTCACGTAATTCAAACATGATTTAACCATGTATTTAAAATAAAACTACTTGATATACCCAACTAGTTTCCCTAGTTCTCATTATCCCCCTGCATTTTAAATTAGCACTATGCATAAATACCTAAGTTATTCATACATGCACTCATATACTTTTCTAAGTAGCCATAATTTGCACATAACAATAGAAAAAGTAACTCAAATAAATAAAGATCTTTAATCATAATTTGAAAGAGAAGGAAAGAGAATCATTTTAATCATGCTTGGAATAAAAAAAACTTGACTTGATTCTTGGTAGTCCTTGCTTCAAATCTGCAATATTAACTTAGCTTTTAAACCTATTGTCTTCTTAATTTCCAACACCCAGCTCTGCTCTTGCACCTCTTTCTTGCTTCTTAACTATTAGGCTACAACTATTGAACAACTTAACTTTGATACTAACAAACTAATCTCACTCTTTGGTGTATTGAAATACAAATTTCAATTGCTCTTCTCCCAAAGCTTAATTCTTCTCTCAAACTCATGTATGCAGCTATTTCAAGATTGTAAAACCAATGAAAAACCAAATAATGAGCATCTTCTCTTCTATTTATGCTAAAAATTGTTTACTAATAATAGAAACCAGTTAGCATTAGGAAGCTTAACTAATTTTAATGTTGCCACCACTAAGAAATTTTGCTAGGCGTGAGGTTTAACCTATCAACTATGCCCTTTGGAATGTCACTACTAGCATTAGAATAAGTCAACATTTCCACCTACTTATACATTGAGATGCAACACTTAAATAATGTAGATTTCAATTGAGAAATAGACTTCAAAACCAAGTCGAATACCTCATCACCTTGCCATGACCTGGTTGGGCATGACCCATCAATTTTTTGTTGGCGGTTTATTGTTGCAGAATAGGTCTCATAATATGGCATGTTAGGTAGTCAAAATCTATTCAAACACTTTTAATTGCCTTTTTCCCAAGTCATGGGTTTACATTTTAATAGCAACACATGCCTAAAACTCTTCCATTAACCACCTTCACGTGGTTGTTAAAATAGTTTTAACAATGCAAACACTCAGCTCCACTATGTGGCAATGACATTAACTTGGTAAAAGCATATAGTGGCGCCTATGTTGGTCTCCACTCTTAATTTACTTAAATTTTCCTTTTATATATATATATATATATATATGGCATTATAGCCACTTAATATGGCTTACAAAATCACTTATATATATGGCATTATAGCCACTTAATATGGCTTACAAAATCACTTAAATATAAATATATATATATATATATATTCTATTTAATTGCCTACATATACATTACGTATATATGTATGAGTATATTTAGATATATTATTGTCTACATATATTCATACCTACATACATACATATATATGCTCCAACACACACACACACACACATATATATATTATTCAAATATGCATTATATGTTATATATGCTATTTACAAAGAGTTTTAGCATTTTAATTTAATTTAATTAAATGGTCAAGGAGGAACAAAGACGGAAAAAGTGTCATTTTCCCTAATGACTCATAATCCCATCAACTTAGGTTCAAGACTTATCAATACAAAGCTTAGACTGACTTGACATGGTTCCACTAACCTATGCAAGTGAACGTGTGCATCTACTCAGATAGTTCTAATACCAATTGTTTCAATACCAATCTCTTCTCCTAGGTGATACTCTCCCTCTCCCACTAGAGGGTTTAAACTTTCCTGCATCCAACTTAGAGCAACATGTCTATAGTTAGTTGATAACATATATATCATATCCACAATATAACTTAAGCATCATTGAAGCATTTTAAAAGCAATTTCATCATATTGCACATTCATAGATTTAATTCCACCAACGAATATCATCAAGACATAATATTGCATTAAAATCATATTTTCTCATAAAGGTAAAAGTATTGGGTAAATTATCAATGGGGTGTAACATTCAACTTGTTGATCATCATTAGATATATCATTTCTCCTATCATGTGCATGTCAACACCACTCCTAATTAGTAATGGTGGCCAAAGTTTATTTTTTATCCTTGCTTCATTAATATTATTTTTTATATTTTGAAGGAGAGATTCCTTCCCTTCCTACTGTTTAAAGCCCATGATATTGCCACCTAAGTTGGCAAGAAGATCCACAAAGGCATTTCCCTCCCCATATATGTGATTTTATTTTGAATTCTCAAAATACTTAAGGGTTTTCTTATAGCACTCAACAATGATCTTATAGGATTAGTTAGGAATAGCTTTGAAGTGTAGCATTTCAATAATGTTTTTGGAGTCACCTTTAATTATCAAATTGGTAATACCATAGTACCTATCTAATATTATACCATGCAAAGTAGCTATGGCTTTAACATAGTTATTAATCTGGACCTCTATGTTCTCAATGAAAACACCAATTAGCCTAAAAATTTTGCCCCTGATTAGGCCATCCCCACCCACTTAGCACAACTTACCCTTCAATGAACCATCAAAAATTAGTTTGCACCAACTAGGGTCAAGGGGGGACCGTTTGATATTTTTATTTTTAGGATCTTAAAGACATCCACATTTTCCAATTGATAGCTATTCATTTTTTTCATATCTATGGGAGGGATTTTAGGTTTTTTATTTTATTTTAGTTACTCCAACATTTTTCTAAATATTATATATGATATTTTCAAGTAGGTCATTGCAAGGCTTGTTTATGCTCCTAAAGATTCAATTATTTATTTCCTTCCATATGTTCCAACCAATGTGAGGTAGATCCTAGTTCTAAATTTATATAATTAAAAGGTGATTAAATGGGGGAACCCAACTATATACCAATTGTGTCACCGCATTTTTCCAAATCCATTGTGTTAAATATGTATAATACATTTTTCCTGATCTTCTAGGAGTATGGGAATTCTATTAACATGTGGTTCATAGTTTATTTTGGTTTGCATAAAATACATATGTTGGTCAACAAGAATCCATGAGCCTTTAGGTTATCAATTGTCATGTAATTTCCCCATAATTAGTAGTCTGCCAAAAGAAATTGATTTTAGGGATGAGATTGTAGTTCCAAATTTGGTCCCAACTAAAATACAACATCTTAGTATTTTCTAGTACTTTATACCATGTCTTGATTATGTACAAGCCCTTTGGGTTAGCAATTCAAATAAGACCATAATGTATAGGTGTTAGGTTGAACCTATTATTGCTTATTTTAGAGATTAGATTATTTAAAGCCCCATAGTCTATTACTTTAGTCATATTTGAGAAGATTTTCTATTTGGTTTTTTATTTTCCTATTCAATATAGTCCTTAACAAAAAACCCAAATTGTAGGCCACTCAAAACGTCTTTAAGTTTGGCATAAGGATGCAATTGATCCAATGGGTAATCAATAATCTAGTGATCCTCCCATAATATGATAAGTTCTCTATTTCCCACCATCCATTTCATCCCCTTTTCTTAGGACTTGTCTCAATTTTTTGATGTTGTTCCATAGTTTTTATCTAGCCATAAGGTGTGGGAGGGAGAGGAGGGATTGTCCTTCCTGATTGCTCATATATTTTTCTTTCATAATTATGCTTCAATAATTGTTGCAAGTCATAAGTTTACATCTAATTTTTCATAAGGGCCTTGTTCATGTCTTTGAATTTATGTATTCTTAGGCCTCCCTTGCTTTATGCTAAGAATTTTTTTCCCAAGACACCAAATAGAACCCTTTCTTGTCCTCTATACCCAACCACAAATATTTTTTGTATCTATTAATTTTTTTCAACATAGAATTCAAGAATCTTGAATAGGGATAGAAGGTAAACCGAGGTGCTCTAGAGAGAAGACTTGATCAATTTAATTTTGTTGGAATGACCCAAGTAGGTTACCCTTCCATACTACCAACTTATTCTATATTATTTTAATTAGTTTATTTTATGTGTTATTATGAATTCTTCTAGTGCTCAAATACATTCCAAGATAAGTTGCTATAAATTATTGTATGTTGTAGCCTAGGGTGTTCAATATATGATTCTAGAGGTTGGGAATTATGTTGAAGAAAATACCCCACTCTTGTTTAAGTTTATTCCTTTACTTGAAACCTTTGATTAATGTGTTAATGTTTTTCTAGCATTTTCCCTCAATAATAGTAGCAGTCTTGATAATATACTATCATCCACAAATCACTAGTGTGAGCTAGGACTTAAGGATGACATTGGTTTAAAGCCTTTGATATAACCCATGTTATTTAAAGGCTATGTTTCTACCCAAGCCTTCTATCAATATGATGAACGAATAAGAGGAAAAGGGGTCTCCTTGTCTAAGCCACCCTTAGAAGTGAAGTGCCCATTGGGGCTATCATTGACTATTATCAAATAGGTGGGGGGCAATGAAGCAATATTTTAATAAATTTAGCATTTTATATTTGAATTGAACTTCTAGAGAACCTTTAAGAGAAGATTCCAAGAGACCTTATCATAATATTTAGATACAATCTAATTTCAATACCATGCTTTCTTTTTTTTTTCTCTCCATTAAGTAAAAATTATCCTATACAACTACATCAACATCTAGGATTTGTTTGCCTAGGAAAAATCTATTCTAGTTTACATGTGTAATATTGTCTAGGTTTAGTTGCGTCCTCAAAATTAGTAGCTTAGCCAAAATTTTATAGATTGTGTTATAGAGACTTATTGATCTAAATTCATACACGTTCTTAGCCCCACTATTATTGGGTAAATTAAAACCAAAAATGTGTTGTTTTTCTTTAGGAAATGGTCAGTAGAAGAAAACCACTCTTGAGCAACCATAGTGATATCTTTTCCAACAATTTCCCCCAAAAAAAAAAAGTTGGGGGAAATTCATTTGGGACTAGAGCTTTATAGGAATCTAAAGAGAAAAGAGCACCTCTCACCTCTTCTTTAGAAACAACCTTTCTCATCTTCTCCAAATCATCTTCAATTACAACTAAAGGAATAACCCTCAATAGGGGCTCTTCATTTGAGATAATAGTGTAGGGGATCTGATTGAGAAGTTCATGAAAGTTCCTAACCCCTTCAACCTAATTTTCCTCATCCTTAGTTATACTTGTTCCCTCATTTTTTAGTATCTACAAGCATAGGTTCTCTATCAAATGACATATACACATTTCTAGTGGTGTATATGTTCTATGTAACAACATGCCCACACTGTATTTGTTATTCTCTTAAATTTTATAAGGTTGTTGTTACTACCACACATAATTAAAAAGGTCCTTTTGACCTTTTTGTGTCATATTATTGACCATTTTGATATAACTGTGTTAGTGTAAGACCTTTCATAAAATATTACTACATGTTGTAGGTTCATTTAGCCAAGATATAACCTTGAGACATATTATTTTAATTTGATTTACTTTTATAAGGGAAATAATCTTGTTTATTAGGCTTATTTGGACAAATTTGTGCACATGATCTTCCCTCACACTACAAGGTGATCTTGAGAATCAAAAGCACTACTTGTACTCATTTTCCTTCACACTTCATATTGTATTTACTTAAGGTAGATGAACTTGATTTCCATTCTTGTGTGACTTAGGAGTGTCTATGATCTCCCCTCACACTATAAGGTTGATCTTGTGAATTAAAAACATTCATTTCATCACTTTTTTCTTTCCCCCAAAAGTTAATCTATGTATGTTATTTCATTGCATTGAAAGGTGATCTTAGAAATAAAATGATTAGTCTTTTTACTTTATTTTTTTTAGTGGTTCCACCTTGGATTTCATCACCAAGTGGTAACTCAAAAATGCATGTTTTTATGGGGTATAGAAATTATGGAGAGAATAAAAAGACTCTCCCTTAGAGGTGCATTTTTCATTTTAGGCTAAGATTGCAAGAAAATTTTTAAGCTTTCAAGTGAAGTAGAAGAGTGGGTTACCCTCTTGTACCAATCTATCAGACATACACCTTGCTTCATAAAGTCATGCCTCAATACCTTTAAAGGTATATCAAGGATTTCCCTTAGCAAATCTTATGTAGGCCTAACATAGTGAACCCATCAACCATTTAGTCTTTGTAGTGCATCATTAAGTAGGTAGTCTCAATAAACTACACACATTATACATCCATAAAAGGATTCGTAGGCAAAAAACAAAAAAAAAATCAAATTTATGGTTAGTACCTCGAGATCAATAGGCCATACTATCTATGACTAGGTCAATATATATTTATGGGCCTAAAAGACCAAATACTCCTACTTGAATAACTAGGTTGTTCCTTTTCTTGATTTGTTTGCACTTTTGAAAACCCATTTAAAATAAAAACCCAAAAAATCAAAAGGTAAAAAAAACATCTCAAAAAAACTTCTATAATCCAAAGATTGAAAAATTCAACACTATATAAGCTGCACACGAAGTCCATAATCCTTAGATCTTACATGAGAATCAAACATACCCCATTCAAAAATAAAAACCAAATCCCAAACATCTCCCATCCAAAAAACAAAATGTCAAAACTAAAACCTCTAATCCAAAAATATCTAAACTCAAATTCAAATTCAAACCTAAAACATCTTCCAACATCCTATAATAAACCACCCTAAACCAAGTCATTTAAATTTTAGATCTTGAAACCAAAACTCAAACATCAAACCATCCTAATCTAAGGAAACAATCTAATCATTCCAAGGTCATTGAACTTAATCCCAATCAATAAATGAAATCCACCCATCAAGTTACCTCAATCAAATTCAATGATCAAATCATACTAAGGTTCTTGAATTAATCCAAAATCAAAAGATCAAATTGAAAAATTAACCCCATATCATGCTACTTCAATTAATCCACACTAATCAAACAATCATCAAGTTACCTCTAAATAAATCAATCTCATCATCAAATTACTCAAGGTCCTTGACCTTTATCTAAAATCCGTCATCAAGTTACTTAAAGTCCTTGACCTTCATCCAATCCATCATCAAGTTACTTGAAATCCTTGATTTTTAATCCAAACCCACCATCAAGTTGCAAACCCAACATAAAAATTTATGTCAAAAAAATTGAAACCAAATCACATCTTATCACAAAATAAAATTAAACACTCTCCATTGAATACCGAACCATCTCCATATCCCCTCAATCATGCAATCACAAGTGTGATTGAAAATGGAGTTCAATATAAACAACCCATTTGGATCGGGCTATCTACATGCTATGGTAATTTAACACCATGGTTTCTCCAATCACATTAGTGGTAGTGAAAGTATTCAATCCAAAGTGAGTACTCACTATATCTTAGAGACTTATTTTCATTGAAAAATACATAGCCATGATGGATCAACTTCTCAATAAAAATAATAATTTATTGCTCTAACCATGCATTGAATTAGGGGACAAAACCATAGTTATAACTTGGATAACCTAAACAACATCATTCTTCTTAAGCTATCTACTCGTGACTTTGAAAATCCATGGGCTAAAAATTCCACTCACTTAAATCGAGATTTAACCACTTGCCATCTAGACCAAATTCACAAGGAGAGTGCCTAAGCACTTGCCACTCATAACACCTTATCCAATGATCTACCTCATCGAGATTAAAAAATGTCCATCCTCAACTAGTTTAGTCATAACTATCGTCCCAACTAATATACCACTACAATCAAAACTAAAATCCAATCTTAAATAATTTAGCCAAAAATTTCACACAAGCAAATTCCTAGCTAAGACAACAAACTAATCCACCCCCAATCATACAATACCAAATTATTATGTACCCTCATCATTTCATCACACACTCCCAAAATATTCCATGCTAATGTTTCACACTTCAAGTCAGTTTCCAATCCAACCCATATTATTTCTACATCTCATTCCACCACCAAATCTTGATAACCCCTTCAACCAAGAGTGGAAAGAGATGAAAAAAATCAATGGATATCAAATAGGGATACTTAACCAACGAAAAAAATTCAAGAAAATTTTCCTTATCCCTTTGATCAATCTATCTCCCAAATACCCTTTCTTCTTTATTTTTAGGTACCAAAATTCAACAAGTATAAAGGAAAGGGCGACCTTTGTAACCATGTCAAAGGAGTTTTTCATGATGTGTCAGGAGGCCTCTTACTATGAAATATAATTTTTGAGGCTCTTCTCTTGATTTTTGGAAGGAAAATTCTTAGATTTGTTTCTACATCTCCCCCAAGGCTCTATAGCAACCATTTCCAACTTGATAAATAAGTTTGTCACATATTTTCCTATAATATCAAGCGTGAGATTATTATGTTGGATCTTTGCAATGTACTGCAACATAATGGATAAATATTCTCCTCCTTCCTATGTTGTTAGAGAATTCTTGCAAGTCATTTTCCTTGGCCCATCCCTAAGAAGCAATTTGTACATATTTTCATTGTAAAACTAAACCAAGAATCAAATTTTCACCTTCAAGTGTGTTATTTCAATACATTTTATAAAATAATGAAAAAGGGGGTACATATTAAAAATAGCCTCACTGAAAAAGGTTTGGTCAAGATCTTCACAAAGAATTACACCCAAAATGATAAACCTAAATTTAGGGCCAAGAATAAGAATGTTATTGATATGGAGTCACCAACTCAAAACAAATCCAAAGTGTCAAAAAATTTCAAGAATCCAAAAGTTTCCAAAATATCCATCAACCTACCAATGTCTCTATCCCATTAAGCTAAACCAAACCACCCACTCAAATATTCCCATACATCCCCTCGAGGAACCATGGTGGTCATATTCCAAAAACTTATCCAAGATAATATGATTATAACATTTCCCCTTACCAAACTATTTGATGACACCAAACCCAAGATTACATGGTACAAATAAAATAATGATGTGATTACCATAAAATCAATGGCTGCACTAGCAAAAAGTTTATGTAGGTTTAAAACTACATACAATACCTCATTTACTATAGTAATATAGAGATAGAAGGAGACACATCCACCTCACTCAACACATAAATGTGAATATTCTAGAATCCATTTCTAAAGAATGATCAAACACATGCCTCCACAATTAAACTAGGCCAAAAATATGACCATCATACTTATAACATCCACTTTGATAAATCCCTCATTCCTATAATTTGATCATAAGAATTGTTGCCCAAGATGACATACAAATTACCATCATAAAAAAATTAAATCCTTTGGTTGCATCATCACCATGAGGATAATAAAAATAACCTCATTAAAATATTAATGTTCACTAAGATATATTAGAATGCACCCTAAAAGAGTTGAGGGTTCTTATCAACATTGACTCACATCATTTCTAAGCCCTCGTGGGATAACTATCCTTCACATATAATTCATTAAAATTAATATTCTACTTCTTGACCCATCCCATAATCATCCCATCCATATAAAATAATTTTTCTCCAAGAACAAGGTCAAGATATTCCTTTTAGATAATTTATCCAATTTAAATATATGCACTTTAAGACTAGTCAAATAATTGGGCTACTCTAATATAAATCTAGACTGGTATATCATTACCATCAAGACTTATGACAAAGTAGAGTGTGAATCAAAAGGAATAGTATGTCTTCCCATCTAGTTTGGGCTCACCTTATAAAAAATAGTGTGTTATTTTATCAATCTTGACTTACCCTACAACATCCTCTTGTGCCACTCATGGATCCATGCCATGCAATTCATCCCATATAATTACCACCAATGCTTAAAATTACCTAATTTTGGTGTGGAAATTACCATTCCCATCATTGTCTACCTAACAAAAGCAACATTGAGTCACATGGAAAGTCCATATTAGAAAATCATCATTATCTTGGTACATATATTGCCACCTCTCCCATAAATTCACCATCTTTAATATTCATTGATTGCAAGGATCTTGTATCCTCATCTACTACTCCCCCTCCTAAAACACAAGTCAAGATCATTAATACCAAATATAGAGACTAATATTTGCATCATGTATTTTATAGGAAATATCACTCTATGACCATAGTCTCATGGTCGCCCTCATCCACAACTGATAAGGACACACAAAACTATGTAGTTTGACACCACCACATTCATGCAACATGGGTTCGTAGCCAATTATTCAAAGAGATGTACCCTATAACACTCCATATCTACAAGAATATGAACAATAATGGTAAATGTATTTGGCTCCATGAAAAATGTGTTCTCAATTTGTTTATCATCAAGATAAATAACAAAAATTGAGGGCTAGGATATATACCACCTAGTGGGGAAACCAATAAAATTAATGACACTTATATGCTTGTAGAAGACTCCTCCCTTGAAATTGAAAAGCATTAAGGAAGGGTCCATCATCAACACCTTTACTAACCTCATCATCATGAATCTCTTCCATGAAGCCTCTATTTGTACCATCAACCTTCCAATCACCTATCCTAAACTCATTAGTTAGGACCAAAAATATCCTGTCTCTAGACACATTTTAGAATGATGAGGTTATGGCTGAATTCATGGGGCTTTGTGATGCTATCCCTACCAAAAATTAGACTTTGAAATCAACCTCAACCTTGTAGCTTATTTTGGAGAGTATATCAAGTTTCTTAGTCCTAAAATCCAAAAAAATCAAAGTCCCCTAGTGAAAACCTCATTGAGGCACTATTGGACATATAAAGAGAGAAAAAATGGAATGCATATCAATGGAAACCTCTATGAGGTGTCAATAGATGAGGAATTTGACTTTCCCCAAGCATCTATATAATGGTAAGATTGATCAGTGATCCTAGTTGAAGATGCATATGAGAACCAAAACTAATCCAAAGAGCACTTACATTACAACTAGCTTGGAACCTACAAAACATGAAATCGCCATCTCCATCCTTATGAGTACCACTAACATCTTTGCATGGTCATGGATTTTCTTAGCTTAGAGTTATCCTTGGTAGTCCATCATCTTTTTTCACATCCCAACACAAAACCAATTAATAAAAATATGCATCCATAAATCACTCTCTTGGGCAAGGAAGAGTTACAAAAATTGTTAAATTTTGGTTTCATCTTGTAGACACCTAAAACTATCTTGAATGGTATTACACATTTAAATTCAATATATTAACATGATTTAGTCCTGAAATCCATCTTTTCATTTATTTGATTAAATTAGCCTAGCTATTTAATTAAATGTCTCATTTTTCACCTTTTAGTCTAATTGACCTAATTGGGTTAATTCACCCCTTCTCACACTAACATTTCATCTTGTTTAGTTAAATAATGCAAATTATTTAATTTAAACCGTAGGTCTTCTTATTTAATTAAATAACCCTAAACTATTTAATTAAATATCATTTTGCGTTCCCCTTTTCATTAAATAAATCAGTAATTTAATGAATACCCTATTATTCTCCATCTTGCACATTTAAATTTAGTTTTAATTAACTAAATTGATAATTATCCTCGCCTTCCCACTTGCAAGGGAATATTGTTGGAATATTCCTCCTTTGCACATTCCTCCAAAAGAAAATATTCCTATGGAATATCCTCTTTTGTGCACTCATTCCTCCAAAATATCTCTTAACCTCTTCCTAATTCTTAGGAAGTGTGTTTGTTGAAAGCTAATTTGGACCATTGATTAAATTAATTGATCCTTGTAAACTTTCAACCTTGACCATGGATTGGAATCCTCAATCTATGTTTCATCCTCCTTTCATTGTTGACCATTGATTGATCTTTTCAATCTAAGCCCTTGATTTCTCATTTGTAATTTAGTTTTAGTTAACTAAATTGCTAATTATCCTCACCTTACCACTTGCAAGGGAATATTCCTCCTTTGCACATTCCTCCAAAAGGGAATGTTCTCATGGAATATTCCTTCCCTTTGCAAATTAAAATTTGGTTTTAATTAACTAAATGCTAATTTTCCTCTCACACCCACATGCATGAGAATAAAAGGGAATATTCTTCTTTGTAACAAACTTTCAACAAACTTCTTGAGCAAGCTTTGAAAGTGCGCTTCTTTGCATAATTGTGAGACCTTGATTAAATATCAACTTGCATTTTCAGCCCTTGATGGGAATCCATGATCCATTCCTCCATCTTCTTTCCATCCTGACTGTTGATGAATTCTTTCAATCTTGACTATTAGTTTCTCATTTGCTCTACTATAAATAGATCACTATTTGGAGACAAATGGATCCATCTTTTTAATAGTAAACTTATGCTATTAAAAATCACACTCATCTTTCATACATTTAGATTTTTAGTTTAAAATCTTGATCATAGTAGGTTAAAGCATCCATTAATGGCTTCCATGGTAACTTAGTTTCATCCATTTAGCATATTTTGGAATTAGGACTCGTATCTTTAAATCTTGCATACATTTAGAATGGATTTGAATACACTTACTTCAAACATCCTAGCTTTCATCATGTTAATTTATCTTTTATCATGCTTTCATTCATCCTTTTCATCAGTTTCCATCAATTTTAATCAATAAAATCGATTGGAAAGGCCCATATTATTGAAGGGATTGGGAAGGGTCACTATTCCACATCAATGCGACACCACTCCCCCAATAGGATAAGATTCAATGGCTTAGAATAGATGTTTTTCAAGCTTTCATGTTTTAGAATGTTAGTTTTAATGGCTTCTTCACTTTTTTTACATTGAATATCTTATTGGGATTGATCCTTAGTGGATTAAATATGCTTCAAATCTATATAGATCAAGTGTAGTTAACCTATACTATGTCATTGGTCACATTTTGGTGCTATAAGGAGGGCTCTACTAATTGAATTTGACAAATTTCTTGTTAGATTCCCATTTTCTTGGTTTTGCAGATACAATGACACTTTTGGAAGTTATCAGGTTTTATAGATTTGGACAATAAAATTTGAAGTGAAGGAGCATATCATCATTTGATTATATATTGTAACAAGTGTTTTTACACTTATGGGGCAATTATAACCCATTTTATGATGTTTTATTTCATGTTTTAGGACCAATTAAATCTCCCTTTGAATTTAAAATAAACTTTCAAAGTTAGTTAAAATTGAACCCACATATCCTCATTTTGCAATATCAGGTTTAAAATTGAACAAAAAAATCTAAACACTTCATTTGGTGCTTAAAACGAACTCACTATGCTTGTCAAGGTTAAAATGAACGTGTGTCTAATTTGCTTACGTATACTTGTTGTTTGTATCCTCTCTCCTTGCGCTTCGTACGATCTTGGGTGAAGAAAAACACACAAGTATACTTTTCTTCTTAGAAGTGCCTATCCTCTCCCCTTGCACCTTTTGGCAATCTTGGGTGACGAAAAGCATTTTAAGCTTCACAAACTGTGTTACCTTTAGAGGGACTGCCTCCCAACTTGTGAGAGGGAACGGCCCAAGTTGTGCTTTCATTTCGGTCTACTATATAAATAATTTGGGGTGACTAAAGTCATTAACCAAGCTGGTGTTGATGTCCTATACCAATGAATGTCTCCCTTAGTATCCATGTGATAATTCAAAACCCTTAGATATTTCTAAGGGTTGGGAGGCCTCTTAATTGAGTGAATTGTCACATGTATAACACCGATTTATCTCAAATATGGTCATTAAAAACATTGTTTGTAGTGGATAACCAAGTCCAATTCTAAAGTTTATTTTGAAGTAGTGCATTGGAATAACACCATTCTAAGAAGTCACTTACCATGTCTAGTTTTTGGTTGAGGCAATAAAGCAAATAGGGAAGGGACTCTTTTGCTTGGTGTGTCAAGACGCTACATTTCCTTGACATAGCCTATTTATCCATTCCATCTTCATGGATTAATCTTCTCTTAGGGGATGATGGTAAGCCTACTAAGAAATACACACCCATTTGAGCTAGGATTGTAAATGCTTGTGAGTCAATTTGATACTTGCTTGGTTCCAAAATATTGCAAACAAACATCAATGATCTTTCTCTAAATTTCAAATCCTTTGGCTTAAGCATGGATATCCTTTGAAAATCCTTGATATTGATGCTTGTCCTAAGGATTTTCATCCTTAGAGACTTCTAAATATCTTAGCTTATATGTCAATCCATACTTCCCAAAGTTAAGATAGGCAACTATGGCTATAACTTCATGATTTTCACATAATAAACCTTGTGAAATGAATGATGTTTTTGACACAGACATTTAGTTTGAAACTTAAGCAAGACAAAGTGTTTGTGGTAAAAAGAAACTCATTAAGAAAGATAAATTTACAAATTGAACCCCACAAATTACCATTTGGCATATGATCACTCCAATAAAACAACCAAACCTTACACTAGCTATCATACAACCAAACTTTGAAATAATTGAAGGAGAACAAATAGATATAATCAATAGTTTGAGGAGCTTCACTTTTGAAACAAAGGAAACACCAAGCCAATGGAGAAACACAACAAACATCTTAGACAAACAAGAGGAAAAATCCGATATTGAGGTTGGAAGGCCCGTATACCACCTCCTGCATGGTAATAAATATCCTCTTTTTCATGATCTTGTGTTTGTCTTAATGATATCTCACAAAATCAAAATCCCCAAGATAAGGTCCACATTCTATCATTTCAAACTTAGACATCATAGCTCAAAGTTCATTAGGAGATGTATCTTAAGGGATCACCGCAAACGAAACAAATTAATAAGGAGATTTTATCTACGGTCTTTAATAAATGAACCAGATCTACACATTTCACAAGCACTTCTTGTTTTAAATTATTGAGTTCTTAGGGTTTGATCACTTTACAGGTATAGCATGTTTATCACCACCTTGGTCTTGCAAAACAAAGGTTCACTCTAGGTTAATGCTGGTCAAACATTTCATCCATCCCTCATAAAATTTCAAACCTCACTTCACCAAACTTTGCAAACTTTTGAACACACCAATGCTTTGTTCTTGGACATCTATCAACCCAAACCCTAACTTAGCTTCTTTGTATGTGAAATGAATCCTTTTCCTTGCATTTATTTAAGTTAGTTATCATTTTTTGGAGTAGTTTATCTTGAAGGTCACAAGTCTAACATCTTTTATCCCAACATCAAACATCAAAATTTTAACTCAAAAGTGTTGTCCCAAAATGTTTGCAAGTATCACTCTCCCCGCATCACTCACATTTTCATCTCCCATTCTCACCATTGCTCCAAAATGAATTAGAGTGTACCTTCTACCAAAATTTGAGTCAACTAGAGAGTTTAAACATTACAAATCTCAACATAACTCTCCCATGGGTGACCCACAATTTATGGTAACAATAAGATCACAACACAAGAGAATCATGGAATAAACCAAAGTCACATTCACCACAAGTGATGCCAATCCCCATGAATTTGATCCAAGAAGTCATTCTACCCCCTCACAACAACCCCATACTCCATCGGGACCATATGCGATAGAAGATGTCATGAAAAACCCGTTTGGACTTACTAAAGAAGAAATCCTTGAGTACAAACAAGAATGTCAAGCCTTAGAAAAAGTAACTCCAATTCCCCCATCTTTTCTTGCACAAAATTCAACACAAGGCTTGACCTCATCCACCATTCAATCAATTCCATCACTAGGGCTAAGTCAAACACAAACTCCTAGTCTTGTGATTGGTCTTTCTAAAGACTTTGGCCACACTCCTATGAAAATAAACACACTTGTGGGTACTTTTAACACCAATTCTCCCCAAAAAACCACTTGGACACAACCTTTGGTGCTCCTCCCATTCCAAAACATCCCCTACATTCACATAAGCCACTTACAGTACATCACTCTAAAATCACCTCAACATATCGAGTACAACCATCTTCATCCATCGCCACAAGTACCACAAGTGTGCCCAATGTCATGCAAGGTAGTGTAGACAAACTGTCTCAAATAGACCAACAAGGGGGTGATCCCACAATACTGGTTTACAATTTTTGGCCAAATTGGACAATGAACTGATTTTTTCTAACTAAATCTTCACTTTTTGTTCACCTATAGCGGCTAAATCATGAGGAATTTGAAGATGATGAAAACTAGTGATTTGTGACATTTTGTTTGTAGAGGATAAAAATAAAATCATGATTGCCAAGATGGATAAACACAAAGTTGCATTCACTTGTCCATGGGGAACATATTGTTGGAACATGATGCCATTTGAGATGAAGAACGTAGGAGTGACCCATCAAAGAGCAATGAATCTCATCTTTCATGACATGATCCACAAAAAAATCAAAGACTATGTAGATGATATCTTGGCCAAATCAAAGAAAAGGAGTGAGCACATAGGGGCATTAGGACCCATCTCTGAGAGGCTTAAAGAGTATAAGGTATGACTAAACCTAAAAAAGTGCCTTTGGGGTTACATCAGGGAAGCTTCCTGGCTACATCGTGTCATAGAGAGGGATATAAATAGATCCAACAAAAGTGAAAGCCATCCTAGACATGGAACCTCCACAAAAACTGAAACAAATGAGAGAGCTACAAGGAAGATTACAATGCATTAGAAGGTTCATAGTGTACTTATCAGATAAGATCCATCCTTTCTCACATATTCTCCATAAAGGAATAACCTACAAGTGGGATGAGAAGTGCAATAAATCCTTCCAGCAGATCAAGGACTACCTATTGACACCTCCATTGCTCATGCTTCTAATACCAAATAAGCCATTGATCCTATATATCACATCAACACTAGCATCACTAGGTGCTCTTCTAGCACAATATGATGAAAACAGAAAGGAAAGAGCCATCTATTACATCAACAAGACCTTGGTAGGCTATGAAATGAATTACTCATCCATTGAGAAAGCATTCTTAGCAGTAGTTTTTGCTTCACAAAATTTTATACATTACATACTGTTGCATCAAATCAAGCTTATTGCAAAGATCGACCCATTGAAATACCTATTATCTAAAGCAACCCTCATTGGGCGAGTTGCCAAATGGGTAATGATCTTGACTAAATTCGACATAGAATATGTGGATCATAAGGCAATCAAAGGACAAATAATTATGGACCAGTTGGAAGAAGAAGCTATCTATGCAGACAACCCTTTGATATCTGAATTTCCTAATGAATCAGTGTTCTTTGTCAATATGAAAGATTAGTGGAAAATGTACTTTGATGGATCCTATACCCAGCATGGATCAACAACAGGTATCCTCTTTATCACCCCTCAAGGTGATTGTATTCCAAAGTCGCATCAGCTATCATTTCCATGTACTAACAACATTGTGGAATATGAATCCCTAATAATAAGTCTAAGGATAGCAGTTCAATGGAAAATACAAGAGTTCAAAGTCTATGGGGATTCACAACTGGTCATCAACCAAGTCAATGACAACTAGAAAACTAAGGATGATAAAATCACTCCTTATAAGAAGATGATAGAAAGTCTCAAGGAATTTTTCATCAATATAACTTTTGAGCAGATTCCTTGCATGAACAATCGAGCAGTAGATGCCATGACGATAATTGGATCATTGTTAGACATGCCACATAATGTCCTTCAATGTGAATTCTTGGTAGAGAAACTTCTCGTGCCAGCTTTCAAAATCCCAGAATCTAAATTTGCATGACATGTTGGTCTTGGTTCCATGAGGTATAATGATATATTCACCTACCTTAGTAGAGGAACCCTCCCATCTAATATCATCTCCAACCTTAAAGATACCTTTGTTAAAAAGGAATCCCATTTCATGATCCTAGGTGATACCTTATACTATCGTAGCATCGAGGGGACGTTACTATAATGTCTCAATCAAGAGGAAGCCTTGATCGCCTTAATAGAAGTAGATAAAGGAATTTGTGGTTCCCATTCTAGTGGTATAAATTTAACTAAGAAATTGTTAAGGATGGGGTATTATTGGCCAACCATGGAAAGAGAAGCCTATCAATACGTGTAGAAGTGTCTCCAGTGTCAACATCATGGAGATCCGATTCATGCTCTAGCTTAGGAGTTACAACCAATGGTCACACCTTGGCCTTTCACATAGTGGGGGCTTGACCTCATCGAAAAAATCACTCCCACCTCATGTAATGACCACAAGTTCATCATAATAGCCACTGAATACTTTACCAAGTGGGTCAAAGTCATCCCTATGACTTACACAAAGGGGAAGCAAATTGCCAAATTTATCTTGAATTATCTTATTTGTCGTTATGGTGTTCTGTAAGCCCTTATCTCTAACAATGGGACAATCTTTAAGAATCAGGATGTGAAAGATCTATTCCAAATATTGAACATCCAACATTGGTTATCTACCCCATATTACCCCTAGGTCAATAGTCAAGCTGAGGCTACAAACAAGACTATTCTGAAAATCCTAAAGAAAATGGTCAATGAAGTTCTTCGTGACTAGCATCTATAGTTAAATCCTGCCCTTTGGTCCTATCGAACTAGTATTCACATGCCTACAAGTGCAATCCCTTTCTCCTTGGTCTATGAATCAAAATCCATCCTGCCCATTATGGTTGATCTTCCCTTGCTAAGAGTAACATTGCAGAATCTGATCATTGATGAAAAGTATAGGGTATCTTGGCTAAATGAGCTAGAATTCTTAGATGAGTGTCATCTTGACACCCTAAATCACTTGCAAGTGAATCAAAACCGACTAAAATAGAGCTATAACAAGAAGATCAAGAGTCAGTCTTTCTAGGTAGGGGATCTTGTTCTAAAGAAGAATCAAAAAAATCTTCCAAATTAGGACAATAAAGGAAAATCTGAGCCTAACTAGTTAGGTTCATTTGTCATCACAACAAGCTATGGATATGGAGCATACCAATTATCAATGCTTTAAGGTGAACCCTTGCAGGAGCCAACCAATAGCCTACATATTAAAAAGTTTTATGCCTAGGCTTGAAGGGTGTAAATTTGAAAAAAAATCAAAAAATAATTAAAAATCTAAAAAAATAAGAAAAAGGATTGAAAAAAGTAAAGAAAAATAATCATCCTCTAGTGAAAACCACTTTGGTTGTGCTTTGGGCAAGTACCTTGGTGAAAACCTGGCAAATAGATGCCTTGCGTAAATAAAGCATCTCCATCTATCTTTGGATATGTTAGCTTATCATTCTTTGCATCGCATCATTCATCCTATTTATTCCATCACCCATTCATGTCTATATCATAGTTCGATATTGTGAAGTATCGTATCCCCTTTCGTACTACTTGGCATATTCCTAAGGTCAACTTGTCCTGCCTATATTGAGGAAGTCTATTGCATCACACTGGTGGAAATTTTTTTTGGATCAGATTGGGTTCTTGTATATCTTATGGTTATTGGAAATCTCATAAAAAAAATCCAAAAAATTCATAAAATCTCATCAAAATCCAAAAACACTTGCAAAATCAGAAAATCCAAAAAATTCAAAATCCTGTATAGCTAAAATCCAAAAACATTCAAAAATTATAAAGTCAAAATCCAAAACATCCAAAACACATAAAAAATCCCTAAACATGTCAAAACATCGAAAATCCAAAAATAGTACCTTATCGAACTATGTTGTCTCTGAGCTTGAACATAGGCAAGGCCATCATTAATGTGCTCTCGAGACACTTTAGGTCAATTCATCATAATAAACTAGCAATCCATCAGGTGTCTATATCTCCTCAATAAATTGGTCAAAATCATTTGAACTACGTGGTCTCTGCGTGTATAACATAGGCAAGGCTCATCTTTGATAAGCCATTGAGGCCCCTAGGATAATCTTTTAGGTTAGGTTCTTGGTCAAAATATCAGAAAATTCCAAAACATTTGAAAATCATGAAAACCCAAAACAGTGGAAAACATTCAAAAAATCCTAAACAACCTCAAATAATCAAAACAACCAAAACATTCACATAAACTTTCAATAAGACCAAAAACAACCTCAAAATATTTTCAAAATTCCAAAAACATTCAAATATTCTAGAAAATACCAAAACCATCCATCCCATTTCACTTTCACCCACAATAAACCTTCATACATAATAAATCAATCATCACACTCACCCTTTGGAAAAACAAATGGAAAACAAGTACAACAATCATCAAAAGTAGAACCTTTAAACACAACAAATCAAACTCTTGATCATCATCAAAAATGCCAATGAAACCCTACATCATAGGCCTTTCAAACAACCTATCAACCCGCCAACATCTTATAACAGGTCCTAGGATGCATCCTTCCTATAATGGGCATTATCATTGGCAATCACTATGGATATTTATCCTCAACACACATTACCTTTGGCAAGAGATATAGATAACATTGACTATTTATTTATTTGTTTTATGATTTATCTTGTTGACCCATTCCATGGACCTCTCAATGATGTCTATCAAAAGAATTTAGAAAGATAGGAATGGGGCATCAATCATTATCTTTTGTTTGTTGTGCTTGTGGGGCATTCTTGTAAAATAATCTTGGCGCATACTTTCTTAGTTGTGTGTAGGGAGGTTGTTTGGAGTAGATTTTTGACTATTGTGTGTGGTTTGGTCCGAGATATTCTAAACTTATAAATTACATTCCAATGAGGTTTCTGTATGTCAAGGTGTGAACAAGAACTATCCTATCTGTTTGTAGAGTCAAAGTCCACCGCATTAGATACAATATCCTGGTTTTCAATACCATGATTCATCGTGTCTATGTGTTATATCAAACATAAGGAATGACAAAGAGTCCCAATCCTAAAATATGAGCAAAATTATCCATCTCATCACCATGATCTAGTAAAGTTTCGATGAATCATAGGCTTGTTGGACTTCTGAATTAATATCAAAATTAATGGTCAAATCCATTCTTCTTATTCTTCTATCTTTACTAACATTTCTATCCAAGTATCAAATTTGTGTGATATATCAAAATATACATGAGGCTACCCATGGCCAATGACTATCTATACATCATCAAATTTGTCTACATTAGACATCTGAGTTTTCTAGTCCTCTTTGAGCTAAACCTATATTACATCTTTTTCAAGAGATCAACCCAAGATTCAAAATTTATGCCTGATCTCTCGAGGGGGTTAGGGTACCAACTTATTTCCTTCTGTTGGGGCAACAATGGGGCATCCAAAAATTAGATTCTTTTTTCACTTTTTGATATGAACAACAATTTTAATCCAAAAAGCGTTAGTCTTTGAACCAACGTAATAGGTACCTCACTTCAAAGAGAGGAAAAATGTAGACACTTAAAAATGTCATGAATGGTATTACACACTTAAATTCAATATATTAACATCATTTCATCTTGAAATCCATCTTCTTTTCACCTATTTGATTAAATTATCCTAGCTACTTAATTAAGTGCCTCATTTTTCACCTATTAATCTAATTGACCTAATTGGGTTAATTCACCCCTTCTTACATTGACATTTCATCTTGTTTAGTTAAATAATGCAAATTATTTAATTTAAACCCTAGGTTCTCTTATTTAATTAAATAACCCTAAACTATTATAGACATGTAAAATTGACTTAACACTTATCACAAATTCATAATGTCTCAGAACGACCCCAAAATGACTTAGAACAACTCTGAATCAACTCAGAACCACCCCGAAATGATTTGGAACAACTCTGAATCAACTCAAAATGTCTCGAAATTGGCTCGAAATGTCTCAGAATGGGCACAAAACGACTCAGAACAACTCTGAATCAACTCAAAACGTCTTAGAACGACCTCGAAATGACTTGAAACAACTCTGAATCAACTTAGAACGTCTTATAACGACCCTAAAATGACTCAAAACAACTCTGAATCAACTCGAAACGTCTTAGAATGACCCCAAAATGACTCGGAACAACTTTGAAGCAACTCAAAACATCTCAGAATGACCCCAAAATGACTCAGAACAACTCTAAATCAACTCAAAACGTCTCAGAACGACCCTGAAATGACTTAGAACAACTCTAAATCAACTCGGAATGTCTTGGAATGACCCCAAAATGACACTGAACAACTTTGAATCAACGCAGAATGTCTCGAAATGACCCCAAAATGTCTCAAAACAACTTTAAATCAACTCAAAACATCTCATAATGACCCTGAAATGGCTTAGAACAATTCTAAATCAACTCGGAACGTCTCAAAATGACCCCAAAATGACTCAGAACAACTCTGAATGAACTCATAACGTCTCAGAACAACCTCGAAACAACTCTAAATCAACCCAAAATAATTCAGAACAACTTTGAATCAACTCAGAATGACTCTGAATCAATTTGAAATATCTCTAAATTAACTTGAAACATCTCGAATCATCTTTAGCATCATCCCACAACATCTCATAATGCATCGAACAACATCCAAAACCCTATTTCCTCTATTAATTAAAAAATACAAGATTATTTAATTAATTCACTTTTTCATCATTTCTTGACAAATTGAATAAATACCGTTTATTTAATAAAGTCTTGAAAACCCTA
The DNA here is from genome assembly GCA_007258455.2 of Sequoia sempervirens. Lineage (NCBI taxonomy): Eukaryota > Viridiplantae > Streptophyta > Pinopsida > Cupressales > Cupressaceae > Sequoia > Sequoia sempervirens. Next base: position 463,851 of record VDFB02265127.1, read on the forward strand.
ATTCTACTATTAATCAAATAAAACAACATTATTTGATTAATTCACATTTCATCATTTTTGACCAATTAAATAAATTACATTTATTTAATAAAGTCCTAACCTAATCTTACTTAATCTTAATTAGTCAAACAAGGCCAATTATTTTGATTACATCACTAATTCACCCTATTCCTCAAAATTAATTGAATTATTAAATCATAATAATTTAGTCATCACACTTTCCCTCCAAAATTTGAATAATTAAATCAAACTATTCAAATTATCAAAAATAAAAATCGAAATGGAATTAATTAATTAATTAATATCCCTCACCCACTTTTTGATTGATAAAATCATGGATTGCTAACTAAGAAATCTAATTTTGCTAACTCAACCATCTAATTCCTAACTCAACCCTAACTGATCAATCAATTGCTAACTAAGCAATCAAAATCCTAACTAGCCAATCTATTCTTCAATCACCCTAATTGTGCAATCAACTTTGCACAATCTCCTCATGTCTAAATTATCTCAACTCATTTTGACTATTGATTTGGATATTCTCCAATGCGATCTTGATCGTTGATTCAAAATTTCTTTTTCTATAAAACAAGCCTCTCTCTTCACAAATAAGGATCAAAATTTCAACTTACCTTATGCAACGAGGTGTTGTCGCAATCACCATTGATAGAGCTTCAACCTTTTTAGTCAACCAAGCATTGATCATCAAGCTTATGCATGTAAGCAATGGAGGCTTTGCAGTGATATGAACAACCCAACATCATGCAAATACACTCCAACATGGGATGGCAATATCTTATTTTGTTGTTTGAATTGGTTTTTAATATCTTAGGATTTCATTTCATTCAAATAGATTAGATTTGCACATTTCATGAGTGATGGAATAGGATAGATTAAGTGTTTTGGATTAGATTAGTCTTTGCTTTCAATCTTGCATTTGATCTTGCTTTCACATCATTTTCTTGATGGTTTCCTTCCCCCTCACACATTCTGGCACACCCGGTGGGACCTAGGTCCTCCTTACTAACATTTTTTATGACCTAAGTTGAAGTTACAGGTTTCCCAACAAAAGCTCGCTTTTGACTGGCAAGAATTTTGAGCATTTTCCACAAAATCAATGCTTTTTCCATGGGAATGGTGCCTTTTCTTTAAGATTGGTTCTTTTGCTTCTTTATGGGTTTGCACCTGTATGGAAAATTTGAGCTTTTGCAAAAAAAATTCTGAGCTTTTGATTTTTCTTCTGAGCATTTGCTTTGGAAGACAAGTGCACAGATCATGCACTATTGTAATGACCTTTCTTGCTAACATATTGGTTGTTTTGAATTAATTAATGGATTTTTATGTAGAATTGTGAAAGATACTAACTTGTTTTGTGCAGAGAAGATGATCGGTCCAAGTTTTTTGGAGATATCATTTAATTTTGTTTATTAAATTAGGAATCTCCATTTGGTGCTTAAAAATGATCAACACAACTCTCACATTTCAAGTTTGGTTTTTTTTAAATGAACATTTTGAAGCTTTCTAAAGTAGGAATCTCCATTTGGTGCTTAAAAATGAACAACACAACTCCCACATTTCCAATTTAGTGTTGTTAAAATAAACATTTTTCAAAGCTTTCTAAAGTAGGAATCTCCATTTGGTGCTTAAAAATGAACAACACAACTCTCACATTTCCAATTTGATGTTGTTAAAATAAACATTTTCAAAGCTTTCTAAAGTAGGAATCTCTATTTGGTGCTTAAAAATGAACAACACGACTCTCACATTTCCAATTTGGTGTTGTTAAAATAAACATTTTCAAAGCTTTCTAAAGTAGGAATCTCTATTTGGTGCTTAAAAATGAACAACACGACTCTCACATTTCCAATTTGGTGTTGTTAAAATAAACATTTTCAAAGCTTTCTAAAGTAGGAATCTCTATTTGGTGCTTAAAAATGAACAACACGACTCTCACATTTCCAATTTGGTGTTGTTAAAATAAACATTTTCAAAGCTTTCTAAAGTAGGAATTCTCTTTTTTGGTGCTCATAAAAAGAACATAAAACATTTCAATTTTGGGCTCTAAAAATGAACACATTTCATGTTTTCATAATTAGGAACCTTTAAATTTGGTGCATAAAAAGAGCGCAAAACGTTTTTCATTTTATTGACGCATGTACGATTTATATTTGTTGACCATTTAATGACCAGGCCTGATTTTCTTAGAAAGATTTCAATTTTGGGCCTTAAAATGAATAAAATGTTTTTGTTAATTTCACACCATTGCTATCTTAACTGCTTGATGTCTTGAAAGTTGGTGTGAATAAGTCTTGTACCTAGTTTATTCCTTTTCTAGGGACTTAGGGGACTTAATTCACATGTTAAGTTTACTTAGGATATTAGTTGTCTTATCTAGACTTTACACTTTCCTAGGTAGTTATGAGTTAGTTGTCTCATGTGATAGGATTAAGACACTTGTCATGATCTTGTCTTATCCTATCTCTCATCCTTGCCTTTATAAGCAAGGCATCTCTAGCATATTTTGCATTGTATTGTAGAGTATTGCATTAATCATATTGTATCATATTGCAATCCTTTTTTGGTGGAATAACATCTTCCATTGTTGCTTATCTCTATCTCTTGTGGAGGTTATTTGGTGTTGCAAATTGAAGATCTTGGGTTGATCACTTCAACATGGTATCAGAGCTTTGAATCTGGCAAGCCCCTTCCATTTCTTTATTAGAGAGTTTCCATCAAGAATTCTATTGTGATTTTGAGTTTCTTGTATCCTATATTGCATGTTTGCATTTTGGTGAGATCTGGTGATTGCAACACTTTTGGCTATAGTGGTAGTATTTTAGGTTGTCCCATTGTGTCTAGGAGGCTTGAAAAAGTCATATTTGGCTTTTGTTTCACTCAATTTGGTCACCATTTGCATCTTTGGCAAAGAAGGGTTTGGAGCTCATATTTGGTGAACAACTTTTTAAAGGAGCATTTTTGGAAAAAAAAAAAAAAAGCCTGTCATTGCGTTTGGGTGGCCGTTTCTGAGTTTTTTGATATATAATTTGCCTATTAAGCAAAAGTTGTTTCTGGGGAAAAAAAATTTAGCTGAGGAGCCGCATGACCCCCCAACCTATGAAGGTACGACGTCATAATTAATTTTTTTAAAAAAAATTCTCCATTGTTTTTTAATTGATGACTTTTTTGATTTTTTATTAATTTTTTTTTCAAAAAAATAAATATTTATTATGCGCTTTAAGCGCTTTGTAAAGGGGAGCGACCTTTATTTAAAAATCCGCAGACTTTAAAAAGTTTGTGGACTATCCTTTAAGTCATGGGCTATGTATTAGCCACCAACATCTCAGCTCTTAGACCCCCAGGTAGGTGGTGAGTCCACAAACTGTCGGTGCTAGCTGAAATTGCCTGGTTAGAAGCATAGCCGCTAGCATTCAGTGTGACTGCCAAAGGAGAAAAGCGGTACATGTGACCAGCAATAGTGAAGCCGCTAGCAGTTACCGGAACCTGTGAAATTTTTCCTTTAGCCCCGCGTAGGGTCATATGAGCGATCGGGAGCTAAAGCTGGAGGTGCTTAATTTTTGCCTCTTGTTAGCGTTGAAGGTGCCTAATACAGGCCTTTTTTTCATTTTTGCATAACTTTTTGCCACAGTGTTGGATTTTCGAAAACGAGATATTGTCGGAAAACTGGTTCAATGAGCTTTGTAGTGGTGTAGGTGATTTTTATATATTTTGAGAATTTTTTCCAATTTTTTTAGCTTGAAGGTACAAGTGCATTTATTGCTTGTAATTGGCATAACTTTTGCATACGAAGTCAAAATTTGGCAATTTTTTTTTTGAAATTGCTCAAAAAATCACAAGGAATCTGTTTGTAACCTTATTTTTCAGTTTTGGAAAGCTCTTTTTTTTGAAAATTGTAAAAATCACCAAATGGTTGATTTGAGCTTGTCACTTGTACAAATTGCAAAATTTATTCGTTGTAATTTGTTGGGGGGGTTGCAAATTGAGTTTTAATACATTCTGGGGGGTGAAAGGCATAATTTAAGTGCCCCATTTTATTCTTTCTTTTGGTGCTCATGGTGGATCTAAGGCAAATTGAACCACTCACTCCACACAATTATCATACATGGAAGCTAAAAATGACTCAATTGTTACAGTCTAAGGGTCTATGGCCAATGTTAGATGCAAAACAACCTGAATGTACAAGGGATTATGAAAAATTTGTCCATAGATGTAAAATGGATGAAGCAAAAGGGCTCATTGGCTTACATGTATCTGATAATTTGTTGTTTCATATTTTAGAGTGTAAAACACCTAAGAATGTTTGGGTAAACTTGAAGAATTTTATGGTAAAACAAATCATTTCAAGGCCTTGCAACTTCAATTAGATCTACAATCACTCTCTCCAGATGCATTTCCTTCAATTCAAGATTTCCTTGCACAATTCAAGATGATTATGTCACAATTGAAAGGATGTGGACATGATATATCTACTGATGAATGTATCTTCTTGATTCTATCTAAGTTAAAGGGCCCTTATCAAGTGTTTTCTTCTACTTTCTATTCAACTATGGATGCCATGGGGAAAGATTATAAAATGCCTACTTTTGAGTTGTTTTGTGAGCATCTTACTAGGGAAGAGGCCAAGTTGATTCAGTTGGATGCACTACCTAATTCTAAGAATCATGCTCTAATGGCTCAATCATCCAAGGGTAAAGGAAAGAACAAGAAGAATCCCAAAGTAGAATCATATTCAGGTAGTGAGAATCCCTCCAAACCAAAGCCGAAGAACAATTAGAAGTCCACTCCATCTCCTTCTTCTTCTACCTCTAGAGTTTCTTCTTCCAAGTCCAAGAAAAAGAAAGGAGATCCTTGTTCATTTTGTGGAAAAACTGGGCATGATGAAACTCGTTGTTTTAAGAGATTAGAGACCTTGGAGGAAGCTATGAAGAAGCACAACATTTCAATGGCTAAGCCTTCTTCCATGGGAAAAGGGAAAGCTCTTTCAGCATAGGCCATTCATTCATCTTCAGACAACTAGATTCTTGATTCAGGTGCTTCACATCACATGACCAATTCAAGTGATGTTCTTGATTCCATAGTTCACACTTCTACTTCTTAGATTCCAATTGGGAACTCTTCACAGATTCTAGTTTTAGGGACATGCTCCATTCAGATGCTAGATGTGTGCATTGAGGATTTTCTTCTTGTTCCTGATATTTCAGCAAATCTACTTTCCATATATCAAATTTGTCAGTCTAGAGATGGGAAGTTAGTTGAGTTTACTCCACAAAATGTGACTATTAGACAGTTGCAGGATCATGAGAAGGTTGTTGCTACAGGGATAGTTGATCACGAGAACCATTTGTATCGATTTGATGGCTTTGAGTCTTTATTGGGTTCATGTTTTGTTGCTCATGCTAATTTGATGAGCAAGCTTTGGCATGAAAGATTTGGGAACTTGAACTATAGATATCTTTAGCAGATGCAAGTGCATAACTTAGTGGTTGGTCTTCCAAAGATCACTTGCACGGATGGTGTTTGTTAAGGTTATGTTCTTGGCAAGCAACATCAAGATCCTTTTCCTAAGGGTTAAGCTACTCATGCAACCACACCCCTTGAGTTGGTCCATAGTGATCTCATGTCATTCCCAACTCCTTTTTTAGGGGCTAAGTATGTGCTAACATTCATTGATGATTTTTCTCATCGAATATGGGTCTATTTTCTTAAGCTCAAGAGTGAAGTCCTCACCAACTTCAGGACCTTCAAAAAATTTGTGGAGAAGCAGTCAGGATTTTGTCTTTTCCAGATATGCACAGATAATGGGGGGAGTATGTCAATCAAGCATTTCAGGTTTTTTATAGTGAGCATGGTATTCTTCACCAACACAGTTCCTTATTCTCCTCAGCAGAATGGTGTGGCAGAGAGAAAGAACAAGACTCTCAGGGAGATGGCCAATTGTATGATTTAGTCTAGGTCCATGGCTCTAGCATGTTGGGCTGAAGCTATCAATTGTGACAACTATATTCATAACCGCATTCCTGACAAGGCAATGCGAAATATGACCCCTGAGGAGGCTTGGCCTCATCGCAAGCCAAATGTATCCTTCTTCAGAGTATTCAGTAGTGAGGCTTGGGAATTCATTCTGAATGGTTAGCATAAATCCATGGAGAAGAAGAGTCAACAATACATCTTTGTTGGCTATTGTGAGGATGTGAAAGCGTACATATTATTTGATCTTGAAACATGAGAGGTTCATTTCAGACGTGATGTTTAGTTTTCTAAGACCTTCACCCAGTCAGATCCTCCCTCGACTTCTTCTTCATTACAACCTACTCAATATTCTTTAGTTGATTATGCTTTGCTACTTAAGGAATATTTTGATATGGTCTTGATGCACCTCCTCTTCAGTCAACTACTAGGCCACGATGGGCTCGAGTTACTCTTGAGGAGGATGGTCCTCTTGTTGGCGATCCCATAGACACTTGCCACACTTGTTCTCAAACTTCAGGAATTAGTCTTTTGAGTTATGCAGTTTTAGATGATCCTTAGAAGTTTTTAGATGCTTCAAGTATTCCAGAGTGAGATAGTGTTATGGCTGATGAGTATTCTTCTTTGATGAAGAATCATACTTGGGATCTTGTGCCTCTTCCTAAGGGAAAAAAGTTGGTTCAGTGCAAGTGGGTGTATCGTACCAAGTATGCAGCAAATGGTTCCATTGACAAGTACAAGGCTCATCTTGTTGCAAAGGGGTTTTCTTAGGTTGAAAGGATTAAATATTTTGAGACCTTTGCTCCTATTTCCAAGGTGGATTCTATTTGCCTTGTCCTTGCTATAGCTACATCATAGGGATGGTCAGTGTATTAGATGGGAATGAAGAGTGATTTCTTGCATGGGGATATTCATGAGGAGATCTATATGGAGCATCCACCAAGATTTTTGCAGGACTCTTACTTGTTTACAGGCTTCGATGTTCATTGTATAGTCTCAAACAGGCCCCTCAGGCTTGGTATGAGAAGATGGATAGTTTCTTGCTTACTTTCGGCTACACTCACTACCATTTTGATCCCACAGTTTGTACTCAGAGACATGGAGAGGATTTACTCATACTTGTGCTCTACGTGGATGACTTGATTCTCACTGGGAGTTCTACTTCCATGATTCAGAGTACACAATGAGCATTGATGGAGAAATTTGATATGACTAACCTTGGTCTTTTGCATTACTTCCTTGGTCTTTAGGTTCATTAGACTTCTAAGGGGATCTTCATTTTCTAGCAGAAGTACATGCTCTTGATTTGCTTCAGAGGTTTGGCATGGATGATTGCAAGCCTGCTCCTACTCCATTCCAGTCAGGTGTTGTAATGTCTACCAGTTGTACTACTCCTACAATTGATCCTACCTTGTATCAACAGTTGGTCAGCAGTCTTTTGTACTTGACACATAATTGTCATGATATTTCATTTGTGGTTGGAATTGTCTCTCACTTCTCACGGGAGCCTCATGAGAGTCATTGGAAGGCCGCCAAACGTATCTTGAGATACATTCAGGGCACTACACATTTTGGCATTCACTACACTTTAGGTGCTTCTCAGATTGTGGGCTTCACTGACTCAGATTGGGATGGTGATGTCAATGATTAGAAGTCTACTTCTGGATTTGTCTTTTGCCTTGGTTATGGTCCAATTACATGGTCATGCAAGAAGCAGACTGCTATTACATTATCATTGACAAAGGCTAAGTATTGAGGTGCAGTGTTGGCTAGTCAGGAGGTTTTGTGGCTTCGACAGTTGATGACTGAGTTTGGATTCCCTTCCATTCAACCCACTAATTTTTGGTGTGACAATCAGAATGCCATACATATCTCTCACAACCCAGTGGAGCATCAACGTACTAAGCATATTGAGATCCACATGCACTTCATCAAGAAACTCATCTAGGATGGTGTTCTTAGCTTGGAGTATTTGCCTATAGATCAATAGGTTGCAAACATCTTCACTAAACCTTTGGCATCGCCTTGTTATCTTCAGTTGCAATCGATGCTTAGGGTGAAGGAAGTTGTCCTTGGGGGGTCTTGAGGAGTCCTCCTTCCTTCTTCAGTTTTTAGTTTCTTTTCAACTTTTTCTCTCTTTTGGAGAGGAGTTTTCTCCCATAGGGTTTTTCTCCTTTTCTCCGCTTGTGAAGGGTTTTGTACATGGGTACCTCATCAGGCCTTGTTAGCAGGACCCATCTTTTTCTTGTTTTCATTGGTTTGTTCCTCCCTAAGTTGCACTTAAGGGGGGGTGTTCGTGTGAATAACTCTTGTACCTAGTTCATTCCTTTTCTAGGGACTTAGGGGACTTAATTCACATGATAAGTTTACTTAGGATATTAGTTGTTTTATCTAGAATTTACACTTTCCTAGGTAGTTATGAGTTAGTTGTCTCATGTGATAGGATTAAGACACTTGTCATGATCTTGTCTTATCCTATCTCTCATCCTTGACTTTATAAGCAAGGCATCTCTAACATATTTTGCATTGTATTTTAGAGTATTGCATTGATCATATTGTATCATATTGCAATCCTTTTTTGGTGGAATAACATCTTCCATTGTTTCTTCTCTCTATCTCTTGTGGAGGCTATTTGGTGTTGCAGATTGAAGATCTTGGGTTGATCACTTCAACATTGAACACTTCAATTGGTGCAAAGATAAGAAGAACATTTCATTTTTACTCACATATTCTTCGGGATAACACCACTTGAGGTGTTTGAAATGAATCAATTTGTAATGAATTTTCTTATGTGCATGCATTGATTGGCAAGCTGAAGTGTTTTTTCTTCTCCCCTCGCACCATTTTGGTGATCTTGGGTGAGTGAAGAACATTTTTGAGCTTCACATTTTTTTTAAATTTTACCTTCTTAGAGGGCCTGCCTATTGAGACACATCATGTGCTAGAGAAATCATAGGTGACCCAAGCGATACTTTCATTTTGGATCGCTATATAAATGTTTTGTGAGTGTGAGGAAAGTTCATCACTTGCCGGGTGTAGATGTCCTATACCAACGTATTCTTCCCCAGTATCCTTGTGATGTGTAAAAACCCGAAAGGGCTAGAAGGTTCTTAATTGAACAAAATGCCACATGTGTAGGTGCCCGAAAATAATATCCCCAGAACATGACTAAGAGCCAATTGTTTTAGAAGCCACCCTATTATCCAAAACATTATTTGAAAGTGGTGCATCAAAATTTACTTCCGATAAGTTACTTGCCAAGTCTGACTACAGGCCCGTGCCATAAGTCGCATGTAAAATAATCTCTTCAAAGCATGAGGAAGGCCCACCTAAGAGGATGGTTTCTCTCCACTAGGGTTGTAATTTTTTGTTAATGTTAAACTAGCCCAATTACATTCAAAAACAATTGTGAGATCAAATTTTGTGTTTGACTTAAAGAAAAATAACACATCAAAAAAAACATTGAACAGGATGGTCAAACCACAAACCCTTTGAGTTAGTGTATACTTGTGAAAGAAGCCTTATGTTTGCACTCCTTGAAAGGATTTATCCTTAAAGGTTTATGAACATTTCAATTTTTATTTTCAAGTTTCATTGATCAAAGTAAACACTTTGGTAACTATGGCTTGGGTATTGTGATTTCACAACTTGAGCTATAGACATTTAGGTCATATAAATTCCATGCTTGTGAGTCAGTCCAGTGCTATTATATCATTTTCCATATTCAAGAACATAAAGGAAACAAACACAAAGAGGTTAAAAATTTCCATTCCAACTCACAATATTTTTTCTAAACACTTAGGGGAAAAGAAACTGAAATTGCTTATAAGATCATTACTTGAACAAGATACTTGGAAAAATAGATTGGTCACAAATTCTATCACTCATTATTCCCATACTACTTATTTGAAATCAAAATCCAACAAAACATTAGGATCATTCCTCTAGTCAAAAATTCTATGATATCAACAGTTACTTGGAACTCACAGATAGTTCAAGTATCTTTCCCACAACATATCCTCTAGATTTGGAAGTGGAATATCGACCCTAGTTATTTAGCATTTTGATTTCTGAAAAGTAGCTACATTCCAAAACAACACTAAAACTTTAAGGTTTTTCATTTTCATAACAAACCACTCCATACCACCACACCTTATGACTATTTGGTGACCCACATCTCCTATTCAACAACCAGGCCTTGTAGCACCTATTATTCAACCTAGCCTTATGCACTTTGAAATTTCCCAAACTGACATCATCAATAGTTTGAGAACGTTCATTTTTGAGAAAAATGAAACACCCCACCAATTTTTGACTGCATCCATCATCTTAAACGAAGAGGAAGAAAAGGAAAACATAGCAGTTGGAAGATCCATATTACTACCTCCCACCTAGAAATAGGTATTGAGTGACCTTATGATAGGGTATTGAACACCATAAACCACCTCACAATACCCTCATATCTTATGTCCATCTGGAGACCCACAACTCCCATTCAACAACTAGGGCTAATTGCACCAATGTTTCAGCCAGGTAATACACATATTGAAGGTGCATAAACCGACATCATAAGCAGTTTGAGAATGCTCATTTTTGAGAAAAATGAAACACCTCACCAATTTCTCACTCCATCCATCATCTTAGACAAAGAAGAAGAGAAAGCAGACATAGCAATTGAGAGACTTGTATTACCACCCCTCGCTTGGCAATAAACATCCTTATTCATCCATGATCTCACACAGAGTTAGGATCCCAAAAGTAAAGAATAAATGTTGTTATTCTCGACTTAGACATCTTAAACCAAAATCTCTCGGGAAACACCTTGTAGTGCTATACAAAAACAAAACAAACTGGTGGAAAATTTTTATTGATGTGCTTCTAGGAATGATGCAGATTTGTACATGTTCTTTTTTGGTCAAAACCCAGGTATTTTTCACGATACTGAACTTCTCTAGAGAGGAAAACTAGATTCACATACCTAAATCTACCCTCTTATTTAGGTCAACGTTGGATTTAAAAACTTTAGAGGTCTAGCACCATTTTTTCTACCTTGAGATCCAAATTGTTTATGACAACCACGAGGTCACAATAAAGAAAGAAAATGGAAGCAAACAAAACCAACACTAGCATCCCACCAAGCAATGCCATAAATGATGAAAGTATCCCTTGGGGCTATACGCCAACTGATCTTGAAACACCACAAAAGAGGCCTATGTATAGAAATACCTTTAGTGAAGAGGAACTAAATCGTAAATAAAAGGAGGTAATTGAACAAAACAACCAAGACCCAAACATAGTAGTTATAGATGAGGTAGACACAGATGAAGAAATAAATGAGGATGAACTGTTCAAACATTCCAACAACCCCAAGGTTCTTAAACTAATGGATAGGCTGTTGAGAAAGGATCCAAACTCCTATTTCTTTAAGTTAGCACAAAGTGGTGCTAAATTACTGGCAGATTTCAACGTAGAAGCTCTCAAGGATGCCAACCTTATTCCCTTAGGGGGTAACTCAGTTGTAAGACAAATAACTAAACCTCTAGAGATGCCAAACATGCCACCTTATTCTCACAAAATGATGGTCAAACCAAAGAGAACCCCTTATTCAGAAGACCAACTTAGGTTGAACAAGCAACAGTAGCACAACTATATCAAGGAGGACTATCACAATATGGACCAACAAACAACAATCCTCCTCCCAAACAGTATATACCTCAGAATACCTCAAACGTTGAACCATCCCAAAACATTCAATACCTTCAACAAGGTGGAACACTGGGTCCCCCTCCCAATGGTCAATACCTTGAACAGGGTGGAACACAAGGTCCCCCTCTAAACAATCAGTACCACCAACAAGGTGGACCATATGGTCCCCTTTTGAACCAAAAATACCAACTGCAAGGTGTACCGCATAGCGCCATTCCTCAATAGTCCTACCAACAAGGTGTCTCGATAACGCATCAATAGGGTAACCTTCAGTTTAGTCCTGCCCAATAGCAAGGTGTGCCACAGAGTGCCCTTCCTTAGTTAAATCATCAACAAGGTGTCCCGATAATGCATCAATAGGGTAAACTTTAGTTTAGTCCTACCCAACAACAAGGTGTGCCACAGAGTGCCCTTCCTCAGTCATCCTACCAACAAGGTGTCCCAATAATGCAACAACAGGGTAACCTTCAATTTAGTCTTTCCTAGTAGCAAGGTGTGCCACATAGTGCTCTTCCTTAGTCATCCTACCAACAAGGTGTCTTGATAACACATCAACAAGGTAACCTTCAATACACTTCATCTCAGCAACAAGGAGCTAACCCTCCTTACACCCATCAAGGACCTAACCCAATATACAACCAAAATGGTTACCAAGGTCTCATACCTTCACAATATCCGATATACGATCCAAACATGGTGAGACAACAAGGCTATTATACATGTAACTCACAAACAAACATGCCAAAAACATACATGGAAATGAAGCTATAAGCAGTCACCCAAAAGGTAGCAGGCATGCAAGCCAGAAGACAAAATAATACCTATACTATCCAAGAGATATGCCCATTCCCATTCAATCAATCTATCACTACAATACCCTTTCCAAAGAATTTTGAAATACCTAGGTTTGACAAAAAATATAAAGGAATAGGGGATCTAGTAGAGCATATACGAGATTTATCGGTATCATACATGGAAGTATGACACAATGAATCATACCTCATGAGACTATTTCCATGTAGCCTTATGGGCCATGCTATGGAATGGTGCACCCGTTTGACACTAGCAATCAAAACCTTCGATGAATTGTCTAACAAATTCATAAGTCACTTCTCCTTCAACATTGAACAAGATGTCACCATTACAAGCTTATCCACAATCAAACAGAATCAAGGAGAATATTTTATCTCCTACCTACAATGATGGAGACACAAGGCTAGCAGATGTAAATGGCCCATTCCCGATAAGGAATTGGTAGACATATTCATTACCAACATCTTACTTGAGATCAATTATCGACTCAAAATGTTATGTCTAGTAGAATTTGAAGAAACCATTGAGAAGGGATTAAATATCAAAAGGGTCCTCATTGCAAGAGGTGCCCTTAAAATAAATAGCTCAAAAGACAGTCTATTTACTTCAAATGAGAAACCTAAATTATGGGCTAAAAACAAAAACGTCACAAACGATGGAGTGGTCAATTCTAGAACACTATGGTCATCACAAAACATAGTTCAAAACAAACAACAGGTAGCACAGACAAGCTATGTTCCAAACAACACACAAAATAAACAAAATACCTATCCCAAGAACAATGAAGTTGTGAACCCACAAATGAATCAGGGAGGACAACAAAGTCAGTGCAATCAACCAAGAAGGCAATTCATAGTTCTAGGTGAGTCATTAGAAATAGTCATGCGCAAACTAGTGCAACAAAACCTCCTCAAAACTAATGACCGCCCAAACTATGAGGAACCTAGTTTCAAAACACCGTGGTATAATGAGGACTTGTGTGACTTCCATATGATCAAAGGACACACCACAAACAACTGCATGAGACTCAAGCACCTTATCCAAGATTTAATAGAGAAAGGGGAGGTAGATGTCGAACATCATCATGGGAATAAGGACCTGCAAATATACACAAACCCAATCCCGAACCATGCCAAAGGGAATGAAATAGGAAAGAAACAAGAGTACCATAACACCAATTACACTTATGAGGACACAGTTTTAGGAACCCTCTCACAAGTTGATGATAATATGGCAAATGTAGTAACTCTATGAGGAGGAGACAATAACTGTAACATAACCACCCGCCAAGGAAGAGTTACAATTTAAGGAACATCACCCAAACCTGCAATCAAGTCACCAAATGACTACAATATTGTGGAGAAATTAAAGAAAACACCTGCCTTAATCTAAATTTTAGAGTTGTTAAAACTATTGCTTTCCCATAGAAAAATACTTGAAAAAGCATTGGAAACAATAGTCCTTGATGACCTCAATCCTAGTCCATTCCAAGCTCTGGTTGGTAAGATCACACAAATTAATCACTTAATCTTTTCTGAGAAAGATATACACCAAAGAACATTCCATAACCAAGCCCTCTACATAGAGGTTGGTGTTCATAAAACCATGGTCAAATGGGTACTGATAGATAATAGTGTAGGTTTAAACATATCTACCTTAGAATTTTTCAAATAGCTGGGGTATTCTGATGATGTGATTGAAAAAGGAAAAAGTATCACAATAAGGGCTTATGATGATCTAGAAAGAAATTATGAAGGAACCATCAGGTTACCAATATAGATAGGGCCATCCTTAAGAAAAACTAGTTGTCAAGTATTGGACCTTGATTTTCCATACAACCTTCTCCTAGGACGCCCTTGGATCCATGCATTACAAGCAGTCCTTTTCACTTTTCATCAATGCCTAAAATTCCCCAATGAAGGAGAAGAGGTAACACTATATGTCAATCCTAAGCCTTTTCATTTATGTGCCAAGTTAGAGGAGAAATACAATAAAATCCAACATGTGCCTATAAACGACATAGAATTCCACTCCTTTTCTTATGTTGAACCTTCAACACTTCCATCCACTTCAACCAGGAACACCTCAAGTAACCAACCAAAAGTGGAAGCCAAGATTCGGGTACTTGAGAAGGGTAATGGGAATTACTTTTTCAGCCAAGAATTTTGCATCGACATGCTTCCACCAACACCCAGAGCATATGGAGTTCCAAAAGAGATCAAGAAAGTATAAATGATTTCCAAGCCCACTATTTTCACTAGGTGGGGAGATATGCAAGATGAAGAAATATTTGAGGATTTTTTATCTATGATATACAAGGAGGACAAAGAAGAACTAGAAAATCTGCAACCTAATTTTGACCCTACTACTAGAGGTTATCAATTAGTTAAACATATGGGATATAATGGAAAAGGTGGCCTTGGGCTACACAAACAAGGCTGGTTAGAGCCTATTATAGTAGAACAAAGGAAGAAGAATATGGGGCTAGGTTATAAACTAAAGGATGTGGTTATTCTGAAAACTAGACAACCTCTTGGAAGAAGCGAGAAACTTCTGCTAGCATCAAGGCACTGGATACCTATCATACCTTAGATAATGATTTACTTGTTGAAGACTTATTTGATAACTTTAGCATTGATAGGTTCCCTCCAACATATTCAAACCATTCCCAACATCTACTACAATTTTGGTACAAACTCTAATGAATACGAGTGTGATTCCCCTTCCTTTGTCACCAGATTTGATTCTCCCACTTCTAGCAATGACAACCTAGAAACTCAGTGGGAAAAAGACATCCAAGCAATACCGATGCTTTGATCCACTTCCATAGGCTTTGCAAATCAAGATGATAACCTCCCACTCTAGTACTCACAACTCATAGATTGGGATCAACAACAACATGCACCTATTCTGGATCAATTCTAGAACAATGAGGCAATCACGAAGTTCATGGGACTTTGAACAAACATACTAGTAGGAGACCATAAAGAAGGATTCATCATGGAACTGGAACAAGAGGCATACTTTGGTGGAGAGATTGAATCTTTCAGTCGAAAAAATGAAAGAAAGAACATAAAATTATGGTCCCCTAGAGAAAACTACCTAGTGGCTCTATCAGATCCTGAAAAGAGAAAAATAAAGGACGCATCTGAATGTGAAAACCTCTGAGAGGCACTTGAGGATGGAAGATTCAATCTCCCCATATCAAAATATTAGGAAAGATCAACACTGCTAGTAGAAGAAACAAAACCCATAAATGTTGGCATAGTAGAAGACCCCAAGATAACCTACCATTCTGCATCACTAGACCCAGAAGAAAAAGACAATTTCATAGCTTTCATCAACACTCGAAAGATAAATTTTGCATGGAACTATGCTGACATGCCTCTACTAGATCCAAAATTAATGGTACATCATCTAGTTGTAATGCTTGGAGCAAAGCCTATCAAGCAAAAACTAAGGAAAATGCATCCACAAATAACATTACTAGTAAAGGTAGAACTAAAGAAATTACTAGATGTGGGTTTCATCAAACCCATCAACTATCCACAATGGATATCAAATCTAGTACCGGTGTCCAAACCTATTGGGGGCATAAGGATATGGACAAACTTCAGAGACTTGAACAAAGCTTGTCCGAAGGACGACTTTCCATTGCCGATTATCAACATGATTGTAGATCTAACAATAGGGCATGAGATGCTATCCTTAATGGATGGTTTCTTTGGATACAACCAAATAAAGATCTCTCCAAATGACCAACACAAAAAAACATTTACTTGTGCTTGGGGAACATTTTTTTGGAATGTAATGCCCTTTGGTCTAAAGAATGTAGGAGTGACATATCAAAGAGCAATGATGACAATACTTCATGATATGCTACACACAATCATGGAGGACTATGTGGATGACATTCTAGTAAAATTAGTCAAAAGGGCAGACCACTTGACAAACCTAGCCAAGGTATTTGATCATCTTAAATAGTACAATCTAAGACTCAATCCTAAGAAATGTGTATTCGAGGTAACATCTGGAAAGCTGTTAGGGTACATAGTATCAAGAAGAGGAATTGAAGTAGATTCAGACAAAGTAAAAGCAATAATGGAAATTCCTCCACCAAAGACATTAAAATAGTTAGAGATCCTACAAGGGAAACTACAATCCATCAGGCGATTTATCGCACAATTGGCGGATAAGTGTCACCCTTTTACTCATCTCCTACATAAGCACATCACGTTCAAGTGGGATGGGAGATGTGACTAGGAATTCCAACAAGTCAAGGAATACCTACTTACTCCTCCTGTACTCATGCCACCTATCCCAGAAAAGGAAATGATACTTTACTTATCTACCACACAGGAAACACTAGGAGCTCTCTTGGCCTAGCTAGACGATAACAATAAAGAAAGGGAAGTCTACTATATCAACCGAACATTGGTGGGATATGAACTAAAATACTCACCCATTAAAAGAGCTTGTCTCTCAGTCATGTTTTCAACACAAAAGATGAGACACTACATCCTGAACAGAAAGGTCAAGTTGATTTCTAAGATAGACCCACTCAAGTACTTACTAGTAAAGGTAGCCCTAACAGGCCAAATAGCAAAATGGGTAATGATCCTAAGTGAGTTTGATATAGAATATGTAGATAGGAGAGCTATCAAAGGATATATTATAGCAAACCAATTGGCTGAAGCACCCTTAGAGGATCATAGACCTCTCATAGTGGATTTTCTAGATGAGAGTATTTTGATGACAAAACAGACAAACCAATGGACCCTATACTTTGACAGGTCCCATACTCAACATGGATTTGGAGCCAGTATTCTATTTCTCACACCACAAGGAGATAGTATACCCAAGGCCTACAAGATTGCATTCCCATGCAAAAACAACATATCATAATATGAAGCTCTTATCATAGGGTTGAAAATGGCTATTGAATGACAAATAAAAGAGCTATAGGTCTTTGGAGACTCTCAGCTAGTGATCAGACAAGTGAATGATGAATACCAAACAAAGATGAAAGATTGTTGCCATATAAAAGGATGGTGGATATCTCCAAGGAATACTTTGTCAGAATAACCTTTGATCAAATTCCCTGAATCAATAACAGAGTTGCCGATGCAATGGCAACAATAGGCTCACTACTTGATATTCCACAGAATGTGCCTAGTATGAGTTCCTCGTGGAACAGTTGTTGGTACCAGCGTTTGACATCCTAGAATTATAATTGTTATGTGTTTTTGTTGGTCCTAATTACTAATGGTACCAAGATACCTTTGACTACATCCAACATGGTACCATACCCATTGACTTAACAACCACTCAAAAGAAAACCTTTACCCATAGAACTTCTCGTTTTACCATCTTAGGAGATACCCTATATCACCATAGTCCAAATGGTATGTTACTTAGATTCCTTGATGTGGAAGAAGCACAAAAAAATATTACAAGAAGTTCACGAAGGTATTTGCGGATCCCACTCTGGCAGACTTAACCTAGTCCAAAAACTACTTAGAACTGGATACTACTAGCCCTCCATGGAACATGAATGTATACAGTATTCTAGAAAGTTTCAACAATGTCAGCAACACAGTGACCTTGTTCATGCACCAGCATAGGAATTGAGACCTATAACCACACCATGGCCTTTTTCACAATGGGGATTAGACTTGGTAGGCAAGATATCACCCACTTCATCCAATGGGCACAAATTCATTATCACAACAAGAGATTACTTCACTAAATGGATAGAGGAAATTCCATTGACCTATATCACCGACAAGAAGATATCAAAATTTATTTTGAATTATCTCATCTATAGGTATGGAATTCCCCAAACAATAATAATAGACAATGGAACCCCATTAAAAAACTAGGATGTTCAAGAGCTCTGTTCCTAATTTTCTATCCACCATTGATTCTCCATGCCCTATTAACCCCAAGGAAATAGTCAGGTTGAGGCATCTAACAAAACCATACTAAAAATACTCAAAAAGACTGTTAATGAAGCCGACCGTGATTGACATTTGTAGCTAAACCCAACCTTATGGGCCTACTAAACCAACATTCACACACCTAGTAGCGCCACACCATTTTCCTTGGTCTACGGATCAAAGGTTGTCTTACCTATTGAGATCGAAATCCTTTCATTGCGAGTTTCATTAAAAAACATGGTCAACAATGAAGAATACAGGGTATCAAGGCTGAATGAATTAGAACTCCTAGATGAAAGACGTTTGAGCACGTTAAACCATCTGCAGGTTTATTAGAATCAACTCAAGCGAAACTATGACAAAAGGATCAAGGAAATTTTTTTTCAAGTTGGTGAATTAGTCCTCAAAGAGAATAAAAAAGTACAACTAAATCAGGATGACAAAGGAAAATTTGAACCCAACTGGTTAGGCCCATTTGTCATCACAGCAAGCTACGGCTGTAGGGCATACTAGTTAGCTACTCCTAAAGGAGGACCTTTAGCTGAACTGCTGAACAAAAGCCACCTCAAAAATTTCTACACATGAAGTATGTTAGAATACCCTAGGCAAAAGGGTAAAAATCCAAAAAAAGAAAGAAAAGGATAAAAAATACAAAAAATTAAAAAGAAAGGAAAATAGTAAAGAGAAATAAAACGTTCTTTGAGTGAAAACCACTTTTTGGCGCTCTTCGAATAGGTACCATAGTGAAAACCTGGAAAACAGACATTAAGTTGAATAAAATTGCATCATTATCTATCGGTACTATCCACAACATCCACCCATTCATTTCAAAACAAGATATCTGACCATGGCTTGTCACTGATTAAGGAAATTCATCTTGTCCACAACTGGGGGCAATGTCAAAATGTTGGTAATGGGTTGGATCTTTGAGTATCCTATCATGGTCACAGAAAACAACAAAATATCAAAAACATCAAAAAGTGAAAAATCCAAAAACATTCAAAAGATACAAAAGCCAAAAACATATAAAACAACAAAAAGAACAAAAACATTTGAAAAACATAAAAAATAAAACAACATCGTGGAATTATTCCTTCACTCAAATAGTCTAAGATATTTTCTCGAATCTCACAGCTAGTTCAAGTAGATTTCTTGCAACATATCCTCTAGACACAGAAGTGGAATATCAATCCAGATCATCAATGTGGTTTACCCAAAAATAGTTTATGCTTTGAGTCAAACGGTTGAACTACGTGGTCTCTACATGTACAATGTAGGCAAGGCTTATTATCCCCCAAGACCCTAGGTCAGTCCCCTTAGGTTTTCAACATGCTTTATTTCAACTTAGTCAAAAACCACAAAATCCGAAAAATGATCAAAACATAGAAAATCCAAAAACATTCACAAAACAAAAAAGGTCAAAAACACTCAAACCAAGTGAACTACAAGCCTCTCCGTGTACAACATAGGCAAGTATTATCTTTGATGAATCCCCGAGGCCCTAGGTTAGTCCCCAGAAAATGTCAAAAACAACATCATAAAACTTAGAAAAATTAAAAAAAAGACCCATGTCCTCCATCACAATTTGCAATAAAACACCACCCATAATAAATAGATCATAACACTCACCCTTTGACAAAGCAAGCAAGCATCAACAACGAGAACTTTCAAGTAGACAATCACAGAAGAATTTGATCGCAAAACGAACTAAAATAAAGCCAAGTATCAAATACATATTTTTTTGACAAGACCGAACAACATCTTGGGATATGTCTTAATGGATCCGTTCCTACGGTAGACATGATCAACACCGGATAATAGACCCACCCCAAATAGATATGGCAAGTGATATAATGGAATTGTTTTATCTTTTGTTGTCTTATTTTTTTATGATTTACATTATTGACTCATTCCCAGGATCTCTCAAGGATGTCCATAAGGATTTAGAGAAGAAGGAATGGGGGCAATTGAGCGTCATTTCAATTTTTTGTTTGTGGATAGTCTTGTTATACTACCATGGCGAATACTTGCTTTGTTTTGTGTGTGGAAATTGTCTTTGAAACATTTCGTGTAACAGTGACATGTTAGGTTCTTAATACCTCTTGTGTTACTGGTCTGACATGTTTTTAAAGCTTCTCACCCATACACTCTAATAGGGTTTTCGTATGTCTGATATGAGCAATAATAGTCCTTGTTTGTAGATTCAAAGTCCATGCAATAAATACAAAGTCACCTTGGTCATTAATACCCTAGTGCATCATATTTATTTGCTATATCAAAATGGATTGTTCAAACTGAAAAGTCTCTAAAGCAAAGAAAAAGCAACTCATCAACTACTAATTAACATCGCATTTCTATCTATCATCCATATTTCTTCTAAATTATCATCATATTTCTATCTATCATCAATATTTCTTCTAAATTAACATCATATTTCTATCTACCATCAATTTTTCTTCTAAATTAACATCACATTTCTATCTATCATCAACATTTCCTCTAATTAACATCACATTTCTTCTGAGTAAAATCTGCATAGCAATATCATTAGTACCATTCTACATCCACAATATCGGCAACATACATCATGATGATATTAAACCAATAAAAACATCATGTATGGGGCATTCATTCATATCAACATCATATAAACATACATCATCATATATTGTCATTATATGAGCATAAAATGAGAATGAATCGAAGAAGGTATATATCATATATATCATCATCAAAAAGGAGAATACATCATCAATGTGATAGGATATACAAAATAATATCTATACGAGGTCTCAACTAGGCCGATGAGTATAGGTATACAAAATAGATGTCTACAAAATGCCTCTAAACAATGAACAACATAAAGATCAAGTACCAAAGTACAACCCTAATGGGAAAGACAAAACCTTATAGATCACCAAGACGATCTGGCTATCTCACAGACTGATCACCTCCACCACCAATTGCACCATCACCACCCATAGAACTAGGCTCTCCAAACTGTGGATTCCAAGCACCCCTGGGAATAGCAGCCTAATATAAAGTCTGATAGTAGGTAGATCTTCGCAAATAATGATCACTTTCTTCCCTGAGAGTATCTCTCTTTGTGGTCAGGAACTTTACAAAAGCCTCTGCAGCATATCGTCAACCACTCTTGCTATCCTGCTCGGCCCTCAAAATATCTATCTGAGCCTTTGCATCCTGTCATCTCACTATCTCTGCATCTCTACCAATAGTCATCTGAGCTAAAAGTATGTCTCCATCCCTAGCTAGTGGAGGAGGATCCAAAGCCTTCCTGCAAACCTGCACCTGAGGTGGCTGATCATCCTGATCACCCTATGCTCCATTATGACAAGCTCTACCCCGAGCTCTATCTAACTTCTCTGCAAGGACCTCAATATGCTGTTGCTCCCCACGATGACCTGTAATACCTGATCTACCTAAAGCGGGAGTACACCCAGGAATTGTGAGTCTTGAAGGCCTATGGCGAGACCACTGCTCATCATAGTCATCAGAGGTGCTTGGATTTGCTGGACCAACTAACCAACCCCAATCAACTAGGGAAAGTGCTCTAAAATAAATAATAGCAATATCTATATTTGGCTGGAGACCCCATACATGAACCTCCCGTGTCCTCTGACCAAAATGAGCCTCATATGTATCAAGAACTCAGCCCTGTCTCTCCCTAAACTGATGACATACTCGGTCTAGTAGATAATGCTCTAGCACAATATTAGAACAACCAAGCAACCAACAGGTCTATCAAAAATAGACAAGGTAATCTGCATCCTCTGGCCAAGCATCACACCCCAAATATGGTCTCCACACAAAGCTGGGAATATCATCGAAAACTCAATGCCAATAAGGAAGATTTCCAGGCAGGGTGTAGTGCACAAAATCCCCATAACGATACGAGTATGAATCATCAAGATGATGATCTTGTATCCCATTTGGCAGAGTAACTGCAATGTGCTCCCATGTCCAGACATGCAAAAGTGAAACACCTACAGAAATAGATTTCCCGCCACAATACACGACCTCGTGCATATCTTTGTACAAGTGAGCGAGGAGACATGGACCCAAAGCATATCTTGTCCCATGCTCAAGAATATTCTCAATACACACACCCCAACATAAAATAAATTATCGACCTTGGCTATCAAGAACAACAAGTCCTAAAATCAAACCACATAGGACAAGCAAGATAGGATCTGCACTATCAGAAAAATCAGATAGATCAATCTTTGATTGATGTACAGTCAAGTGTCGAGCACCTAACACATGTTGCATAGTGGGGATACCATGTTGAATATGATACATAACCAACTCCCCATGAATAGGAAGACAAAGTATCCTCCATATGTCCTCAAGGGTGATGGTCACCTCTCCTATAGGTAGATGAACCGAGGATGTCTCTAAATGCCACCATTCCACCAATGCGGTCATCATGGCAGTATGAGTCCTGATAGGAGGCATATAACAAATGTGCAGTAGTCCCACAACATCAAGAATGTGATGCTATAACACAACAAAATGGGCAATGGGATCAAACAAATGTCGTGAATGTCTCTCCCTCAGTTGTAGTACACTAAGGCCAACCTGCAAACATTTTCAAACTACAATGTTAGAGTTTCACTCTAAACAAATGGGAGACACAATATAACACAAAACATGATGACAAATGACATTTAGGATGAAAAATGAACACATGCTAGGGTTCCAAGAAAAAGCTAAAGTCAAACGCAATAGAAGGAGTCAAAAACAAGGGTTTTGAGAAAATGCTCAGAAAACACAAAACAAAAGCAAGCTTTTCAGGCAAAGGTGAGGAAACAAAGGCATAGAAATATGGCAAAGGTGAGCTTTTAGGACCTCAAATAGTCAAAGGTGAGCTTTTAGAGAAAAGGCGAGCTTTTAAAGAAAATGCTCAAAAATAAAGGCGAAGATCCTAAGCAAAGGTGTGGAAAATAGGCAAAGGCATGGAAATATGTCAAAGGTGTGGAAAACAAGAAACTTTTCTTTTGACCTAGAAAACTTTGTACACACAAAATGAGAATGAAACAAGATGCAAGTGAAAAAGAGAGAAGGTACATATCGGGCCACTAACATCTGAAGGTCATCCAACCTATCGAACAAGCTCAGAACAATGTGGGACTCCATCAAAATGTGACATTGCTCCTCGAAAACTGACAAAACAAGAGAACCAAAGACAAGAATTAGCTATAGAGTCAAAACACAAATGAGCTATCTACAAGACAAATTGCCTATATAAGCCTCAAGAAAACCCTAATTTCTACTTAGGGAAACTTCCTTCTTTCAAAATAGAAGCTCAAAGAAACATTAAAACAAGAAATGAAGGACCTATACACCTAATTCTGTGACCTAAACACATCAGAACATAAATAAAATAGAGTCATGAGCCTCACCTCAAAACTTGAAATTCTTGGTCAACCTCTCGAGGGGGCAACATAGAGTCATACCAATCATTCCACGAAACACTGGGGCACAGTCCGGCATAATTTTTTTTCAAAAAAACTTGATCTTAAAAACAAAATATTTGAAACAAAGCAACCAGTACTTTGTATCAAAGAGGGGAAAAATGTAGACATGTAAAATTGACTTAACACTTATCACAAATTTAGAATGTCTTGGAACGACCCCGAAATAACTCAGGACAACTCTGAATCAACTTGAAACATCTTGGAACGACCCTGAAATGACTTGGAACAACTCTGAATCAACTTGGAACATCTTAGAATGGCCTCAAAATGACTCAGAACAACTCTTAATCAACTCAGAATGTCTTAGAACAAACCTAAAATGACTCAGAACAACTTGAATCAACTTGAACGTCTTAGAATGACCTTGAAATGACTTGAAACAACTCTGAATCAACTCGAAACATCTAGGAATGACCCCAAAATGACTTAAAACAACTTTGAATCAACTTGGAATGTCTTGGAACAGCCCCGAAATGACTCGAAACAACTCTGAATCAACTTGAAATGTCTTAGAATGACCCCAAAATGACTTGAAACAACTCTGAATCAACTTAGAACGTCTCAAAATGACCCCGAAATGACTTGAACAGTCTCAGAATGACCCCGAAATGACTCAGAACAACTATGAATCAACTCAGAATGACCCCGAAACGACTCAGAACAACTCTAAATAAACTCAAAATGTCTCAGAATGACCCTGAAATGACTCAGAACAACTCTGAATCAAATCTAAACGTCTCAGAACAAAACCAAAACAACCTGAAACAACTTCAAATCAACCCAAAACAATTCAAAATGAATCTGAATCAACTTGGAACGACTCTGACTCAACTTGGAATATCTCTGAATTAAATCAAAACATCTCAGAACATCTTTGAAACATCTCAAATCATCTCAGAATCATCCCACGATATCTCACAACGCATCAAATGACATCCAAAACCCTATTTCCTCTATTAATTAAATAATACAACATTATTTAATTAATTCACTTTTTCATCATTTATCGACAAATTGAATAAATACCGTTTATTTAATAAAGTCTTGAAAACCCTAATTCTACTATTAATCGAATAATACAATGTTGTTTGATTAATTCACATTTCATCATTTTTGACCAATTAAATAAATTACATTTATTTAATAAAGTCCTAACCTAATCTTACTTCATCTTGATTAGTCAAACAATACCAATTATTTGATTACATCACTAATTCACCCTATTCCTCAAAAATAATTGAATTATTAAATCATAATAATTTAATTATCACACTTTCCCTCCAAAAATTGAATATTTAAATCAAACTATTCAAATTATCAAAAATCAAAATCAAAATCAAAATGGAATTAATTAATTTAATTAATTAATTAATATCCCTCACCCACTTTTTGATTGAGAAAATCATGGATTGCTAACTAAGCAATCCAATTTTGCTAACTCAACCATCTAATTCCTAACTCAACCCTAACTGATCAATCAATTGCTAACTAAGCAATCAAAATCCTAACTAGCCAATCTATTATTCAATCACCCTAATTGTGCAATCAACTTTGCACAATCTCCTCATGTCTAAATTCTCTCAACTTATTTTGACTGTTGATTTGGATATTCTCCAACGCGATCTTGACCGTTGATTCAAAATTGCTTTTCCTATAAAACAAGCCTCTCTCTTCACAAATAAGGATCAAAATTTCAACTTACCTTATGCAACGAAGTGTTGTCGCAATCACCATTGATAGAGCTTCAACCTTTTCAGTCAACCAAGCATCAATCATCAAGCTTTTGCATGTAAGAAATGGAGGCTTTGCATTGATACGAACAACCCAACATCATGCAAATACACTCCAACATGGGATGGTAATCTCTTCTTTTGTTGTTTGAATTGGTTTTGAATATCTTAGGATCTCATTTCATTCAAATGGCTTAGATTTTCACATTTCATGAGTGATGGAATATGATAGATTAAGTGTTTTGGATTAGATTAGTTTTTGCTTTCAATCCTGCATTTGATCTTGCTTTCGCATCATTTTCCTGATGGATTCCTTCCCCCTCACAACTATTTAATTAAATATCATTTTGCATTCCCCTTTTCATTAAATAAATTAGTAATTTAATGAATATCCTATTATTCTCCATCTTGCACATTTTAATTTAGTTTTAATTATCTAAATTGCTAATTATCCTCACCTTCCCACTTGCAAGGGAATTTTCTTGGAATATACCTCCTTTGCACATTCCTCCAAAAGAGAATATTCTTATGGAATATCCTCTTTTGTGCACTCATTCCTCCAAAATATCTCTTAATCTCTTCCTAATTAATGTCATTAGATTTCCACAATCCATAAGAATCAGAGCAGCTATTTCTGGATTAGATTGTGTGAGCTTTTTTGGATCAACGTTTCGGATCACACTCCGTGATCCATCATCAGGATAGAGAGTTCAAGGAGATGAAAGTGGTTTGTTGCAGACCCAACAGGTATAAAAAGAGGCAGAAAGATGAAAGAGGTTCCAGAAGGCCCAAGGCCCAAGAGATGACAGGAAATAAATTACCAAAAAGATATATTAATATATCAATCTATTTAAATGTATCAATCTATTTAGTAACTTAACTAGATTAGTCTATTATTAATCTATTAGTAATTAACTAGATTAATATATATTGAAAGATTTGTAAGTGATAATCTATTTGAATTTATTAAAAAGATTGATATATTTCAATAACTTAATCTATGTGAATTATATGTTTAGATAGATTGATCTATTTAAAATGTATATATGTGTATTTAATAAATATATTAGATAGATGATTAAATTTAAATAGATTAATCTATTTAAATTAATAAAAGGATTGCTATATTTAAAAAATATTAAAAGGTTTGAGTGATTTAAATATATTAGGATTGATTTAATAAATATATATATGTGTATTTAATAAATATATTAGATAGATGATTAAATTTAAATAGATTAATCTATTTAAATTAATAAAAGGATTGCTATATTTAAAAAAGATTAAAAGGTTTGAGTGATTTAAATATATAAATCTATTTAAATAATTTAAATATGCTAATCTATTTGAAAAGTTTAAAATTATTAATCTATTAAGATGATTAAAAAATATTAATCTCTTTAAATGTATATCGAACTATCAATGTGTAGAAATATATTAAATATATATATATGTTTAATAAATTAAAATATTAGGAATGAAGATATGTAACTAAGGAAAACATAAAATTAAATAAGTTATTATAAAGATGGGAGATAATTTAGATATATTATATTCTTATTTAGATAATTCTATTGAAATTAATTAGATAGATGATTATATTTAAATAGATTGATCTATTTTAAATTATTAAATAGATTGCTATATTTAATTCGATTAAAAGATTTGAGAGATTTAAATATATTAATCTATTTAAGAATTTTAAAAATGTTAATCTATTTGAATAATTTAAATAAATTAGTCTATTTAGATGATTTAAATACATTAATCACTTTAAATGTATATCGAAACTATCAATGTGTTGGAACACATTGAAATATATATGTGTATTTAATAAATTAATGTATTAGAATTGAAGCTATATTACTAAGGAATGTAAAAGGACAAAAAATGAAAAACACTTAAAAGAAAGAGAGCTTTAAAAAACACAAATACAGGAGGACCAAGCGAGAGAAGGCGATCACAAACCTAAAAGAACGGGTGATGAGGGGGAGGAATGAGAAGACACGAGGTACAAGATGGGGGAGGGGGAGAGGATGGAAGAAAACGAAGGGGCAAAGAGGAAGAAAAGGAGGAACCGAACAAAGGTAAGCAACCTCAGAGCTAGAAGAGGGGATGAATGGGAAAAAAGGGGAGGGCGGGGAGAGGGAGCAAGATCGAGGGAGTTAAGATCTAGGGAGAGAGGGTCAAGATCGAGGGGGATGGTGGTTTTTAAGCAACGACAAAAGAGGCTTCCACGAGAGGCTTAGACTCCACCCTTCATCGCGGTTGAGGTTGTTGGGGTGATTGATGATTTGAAAGGCTTCTTTGAGTTTCCTCTTCCGCAAGAGGAAACTCAAAGAAGCCTTTCAAATCATCAATCTCTTCCGCAAGAGGAAACTCAAAGAAGCCTTTCAAATCATCAATCACCCCAACAACCTCAACCGCGATGAAGGGTGGAGTCTAAGCCTCTCGTGGAAGCCTCTTTTGTCGTTGCTTAAAAACCGCCATCCCCCTCGATCTTGACCCTCTCTCCCTAGATCTTAACTCCCTCGATCTTGCTCCCTCTCCCCGCCCTCCCCTTTTTTCCCATTCATCCCCTCTTCTGGCTCTGAGGTTGCTTACCTTTGTTCGGTTCCTCCTTTTCTTCCTCTTTGCCCCTTCGTTTTCTTCCATCCTCTCCCCCTCCCCCATCTTGTACCTCGTGTCTTCTCATTCCTCCCCCTCATCACCCGTTCTTTTAGGTTTGTGATCGCCTTCTCTCGCTTGGTCCTCCTGTATTTGTGTTTTTTAAAGCTCTCTTTCTTTTAAGTGTTTTTCATTTTTTGTCCTTTTACATTCCTTAGTAATATAGCTTCAATTCTAATACATTAATTTATTAAATACACATATATATTTCAATGTGTTCCAACACATTGATAGTTTCGATATACATTTAAAGTGATTAATGTATTTAAATCATCTAAATAGACTAATTTATTTAAATTATTCAAATAGATTAACATTTTTAAAATTCTTAAATAGATTAATATATTTAAATCTCTCAAATCTTTTAATCGAATTAAATATAGCAATCTATTTAATAATTTAAAATAGATCAATCTATTTAAATATAATCATCTATCTAATTAATTTCAATAGAATTATCTAAATAAGAATATAATATATCTTAATTATCTCCCATCTTTATAATAACTTATTTAATTTTATGTTTTCCTTAGTTACATATCTTCATTCCTAATATTTTAATTTATTAAACATATATATATATTTAATATATTTCTACACATTGATAGTTCGATATACATTTAAAGAGATTAATATTTTTTAATCATCTTAATAGATTAATAATTTTAAACTTTTCAAATAGATTAGCATATTTAAATTATTTAAATAGATTTATATATTTAAATCACTCAAACCTTTTAATCTTTTTTAAATATAGCAATCCTTTTATTAATTTAAATAGATTAATCTATTTAAATTTAATCATCTATCTAATATATTTATTAAATACACATATATATATTTATTAAATCAATCCTAATATATTTAAATCACTCAAACCTTTTAATATTTTTTAAATATAGCAATCCTTTTATTAATTTAAATAGATTAATCTATTTAAATTTAATCATCTATCTAATATATTTATTAAATACACATATATATTTATTAAATACACATATATACATTTTAAATAGATCAATCTATCTAAACATATAATTCACATAGATTAAGTTATTGAAATATATCAATCTTTTTAATAAATTCAAATAGATTATCACTTACAAATCTTTCAATATATATTAATCTAGTTAATTACTAATAGATTAATAATAGACTAATCTAGTTAAGTTACTAAATAGATTGATACATTTAAATAGATTGATATATTAATATATCTTTTTGGTAATTTATTTCCTGTCATCTCTTGGGCCTTGGGCCTTCTGGAACCTCTTTCATCTTTCTGCCTCTTTTTATACCTGTTGGGTCTGCAACAAACCACTTTCATCTCCTTGAACTCTCTATCCTGATGATGGATCACAGAGTGTGATCCGAAACGTTGATCCAAAAAAGCTCACACAATCTAATCCAGAAATAGCTGCTCTGACTCTTCCTAATTCTTAGGAAGTGTATTTGTTGAAAGCTAATTTGGACCATTGATTAAATTAATTGCTCCTTGTCAACTTTCAACCTTGACCATGGATTGGAATCCTTAATCCATGTTTCATCCTCCTTTCATTGTTGACCATTGATTGATCTTTTCAATCTAAGCCCTTGATTTCTCATTTGTAATTTAGTTTTAATTAACTAAATTGCTAATTATCCTCACCTTCCCACTTGCAAGGAAATATTCCTTGAGAATATTCCTCCTTTGCACATTCCTCCAAAAGGGAATATTCTCATGGAATATTCCTTCCATTTGCACATTAAAATTTGGTTTTAATTAACTCAATGCTAATTTTCCTCTCACGCCCACTTGCATGAGAATATTCTTTGAGAATATTCTCCCTTTACACTCATTCAAAAAAGGGAATATTCTTCTTTGTAACAAACTTTCAACAAACTTCTTGAGCAAGCTTTGAAAGTGTGCTTCTTTGCATAATTGTGAGTCCTTGATTAGATATCAACTTGCATTTTCAACCCTTGATGGGAATCCTTGATCCATGCCTCTAATATTCCTATGGAATATCCTCTTTTGTGCACTCATTCATCCAAAATATCTCTTAACCTCTTACTAATTCTTAGGAAGTGTATTTGTTGAAAGCTAATTTGGACCATTGATTAAATTAATTGATCCTTGTCAACATTCAACCTTGACCATGGATTGGAATCCTCAATCCATGTTTCACCCTCCTTTCATTGTTGACCATTGATTGATCTTTTCAATCTAATCCCTTGATTTCTCATTTACAATTTAGTTTTAATTAACTAAATTGCTAATTATCCTCACCTTCCCACTTGCAAGGGAATATTCCTTGAGAATATTCCTCCTTTGCACATTCCTCCAAAAGGGAATATTCTCATGGAATATTCCTTCCCTTTGCACATTAAAATTTGGTTTTAATTAAATAAATGCTAATTTTCCTCTCATACCCACTTGCATGAGAATATTCTTTGAGAATATTCTCCCTTTACACTCATTCAAAAAAGGGAATATTCTTCTTTGTAAGAAACTTTCAATAAAATTCTTAAGCAAGCTTTGAAGTGTTCTTCTTTGCATAATTGTGATCCCATGATTAAATATCAACTTGCATTTTCAACCCTTGATGGGAATCCATGATCCATGCCTCCATCTTCTTTCCATCCTGATCGTTGATTAATTCTTTCAATCTTGACCATTGGTTTGTCATTTGCTCTCCTATAAATAGATCACTATTTGGAGACAAATGGATCCATCTTTTTAATAGTAAACATATGCTGTTAAAAATCACACTCATCTTGCATACATTTAAATTTTTAGTTTAAAATCTTGATCATAGTAGCTTAAAGCATCCATTAATGGCTTCCATGGTAACTTATTTTCATCCATTTAGCATATTTTGGAATTAGGACTTGCATCTTTAAATCTTGCATACATTTAGAATAGATTTGAATACACTTACATCAAACATATTAGCTTTCATCATATTAATTTAGCTTTTATCATGCTTTCATTCATCCTTTTCATCAGTTTCCATCGATTTTAATCAATAAAATTTATTGGAAAGGCTCATATTATCAAAGGGATTGGGAAAGGGTCACCATTCCACATCAATGCGACACTGCTCCCCCAATAGGACAAGATTCAATGAATTAGAATAGATGTTTGTCAAGATTTCATGTTTTAGAATGTTAGTTTAATGGATTCTTCACTTTGTTTACATTGAATATATTATTGGGATTGACGCGTAGTGGATTAAATATGCTTTGAATATGTATGGATCAAGTGTTGTTAACCTATACTATGTCATTGGTCATGCACATCTAACCTATAAAATACCTAGAATGGATCTCCAATAATATCCCTATCAATAAGAAACCCAAGGGAATCGATATGTGTATTGGTTTTTAAGATATAAACAAGGTATTTCCAAAATATGTCTTTCATTTCCTCAATATCAACATGATCATTGACCTCATGATAGGTTACAAGATGTTATTACTCATGGATAGTTTATTTGGATATAACTAGATATATATCTGTTGAACACATTAGATACTAAGAGGGGGGGGTGAATTAGTATCTTCAAAACTTAAAATCCTTCGAAACTTAACACCTTCAACATAATTAAAACTTCTTAACCAAACCAAAAAAACTTAATAGATCAGCAACAATTTCATCCTTAATCAAATCAACAACAATGAAAGATAGAACAAGGAACACACAGGTACAAGATGATGCCTAATTTAATGGAAAACCCAATGAGGGAAAAACCATAGTGAGAGTTAACTCATAATATAGAAGCTTAGTGCCAAAAGACTTGCAAACTAAGGCACACAACCTTAGAGCAAGATACAAGGGATTTGCAGAACTGAAGCACACAACTTCAGGGGAAATAGACAAGGATATGATGAGATTCACTATCTCAGAGCACAATACAAGAAGTTTATAGAAAAATTACAATATTTTCCAACACAACACTCTACTAAATGAGGCGTTATCACACATATAATCTTTCTTTCACACACTTTTACACTTTCTTCTATGAGATATTCAATTGCAATCCATACAATCACACACACTTTTACACTTATCTTGCATCCAAAATGTTCTTGTATTTATATACATTGCAAGAACTCAAAACATTAATTAGGTCAGCTAGGAAAGAATACAAACAATGATTTCACCAAGTCGGCTACATAAGCCTACTACATTCCAATCCCGAGGATAGAGAGGGCCAAAAAAATATTATTACATCTTCCAAAGTAATCTAAAATAATTGACATGCTTGTGCACATCAACCCAAGTTGGCAATAGGGAAACATGTAGATGAAACATGAAGCACAAAACTAGTCGACCCAAAAACATAAATTCAATTGAATTTACTTAATGTGGTTCTAACCAAGATAGGTCAGGACCCAAATCCACCTTAACACAACTTCATATGCTAGCAAAAACCCTTAAGCATAAAGGATAAGCAATATGACAAGCCCTATCAACCAAATATCCATAAATTACCCAGAAGACCAACTCAAACACAATGTAAAACCAAAAGAGATCAACCACAACTGTGCAGATGATAAAGGGATGTTCCTTAAACATGAACATCCAAAAACATATCCAGATACTTCTTTTATACTATCATGCAACCAATAGCTACCACAACCCAAAAATGAGCATAATACTTCTTCCTAGAAACATAGAATGTACAATCATGAGTTGTTAAAAGGTTTTGTTCCTAGGATTTGTTGATAAGACTATTTTGGATAACACTTTACATTCCTCCACTGTTGTAGATATGGTCTTGCAGTTTGGGATTCAAAGTTTGTGTTATGTGGATGTTGCACTCCTATCTTTGCAGGTCACCAGTGTTTTTGAGGAGGTTTTTGTAATTCGTAGAAGGTTGGAAATGTTGTTGGTTATCTGGACTGGTCCAACAAATGCTCCACATTTCTCCATATTGATGTCTCTACTCCCGAGGCTTGTTGAATGTGCTATCAATTCATATGCAATGTCTTAGTTTTGATTTCATTTGTTGAAGTGGCACAATATAGGAATAGGTTCATCATAAACCACCTTTACATCCTTCAAGTTCCACTTCATCCAAAGCACCTAGGTGCAACAAGATGCTACAACAATATACTCAACCTCTACTGTGGATAAGGACACTGAGTCCTACTTCTTACTAAACCAAGAGATTGTAGGAGTTTATGGTGAACTCCTCAACACCCTAGGACCACCTACAAGAAAAAATGACTTTCCACAAGAGAGAAATAGAAGAAATAGCATGCTATCATTAAGAATGCAAGAATGTCAAAATAAATATATCAATGTACATATGATGCCTTTCTTATATAGGCAAGGTAAGGAATAGGATTTGAAAAGATCATGACAAATGTCTTAATCCTATCACATGAGACAACTAATTCATAACAACCTAGGATAAGATAAGATCTAGAAATGACAACTCATCCTTCTAGAAGGAATCTTAGAGCCTAAGTAAGCTTAACATGTGAATATGTCCCCTAATTCCCTAGTGAGTGAATTAACTAGGTACAAGACATTTATTCACACCAACACCCCTCCTTCAGTGCAACTTAGGGAGACTATTATTATGCAAATGAAACAAAAATGGGTTTCGGCTACGAGGCCATGTTAGGTACCCATGTACATATGAAAATGCAATCTCTCAGAAATAGAGAAAAGGAGAAAACCAGTGGGACAAAAACCCTCCCAAAAGAGAGATAAAAACAATAATGATATCCATCACAAATCCAATCAATATCCATCCGCACAAAGGATGACAAGAGAGACCATACAACTCCCCTATAATGAGATAACCTACTCCAAAGAAGCACTGGAAGCACACTTATGGAGTAACACTAGAATCCTTAATCCAACAAGCAAAGGAAAGATAATTATGTTTGCTAGAAACCATATTAGAGTCGCTCAAGGACTTAGGTTGGAATCATGATAAAGCAACAAAAGACCTGATGCTAAGGAACACTAGAACACTAAAAAATTGGCACAACTCTAGAATCTATAAAGCGGAAAGTGATTGAAAAATGATCTAGAATTGAAATGAAGTGAAAAGTTAAAAATTACACTCTCCTAATTGTCAAAACATCCAATTACTATCTAGAACACCATTTGGGGCTAAACTGAAATAAAAATCAACCTAGGATAGATAGAAAAAAAGTGCATGGATGGCAATGTAGAGCTCCTCAATACCTTTCTAATGTCGCAAGAATCACAAAAATTGGAGATTGTGGCAAAAATTTATGAGCTCGGGAGCCATAATGGAGATTTGACTTCAATCAGTAATAAATGTTATAAAAAACAAAATTATTAAAAATAACCTCACCACTATAAAATTCACAGCACCAACTTTCCCATGATATCTCATTTGCAAAATTTTGCCTCCTAGATTGCAAGTTATGAAAAAAAAAATTCCTAGAAGAAGCACTTTTACAGACTAAATAGGGTTAAATTTTTGAGCCCCCTAGGGGCTAGTGCTTGGTCTGCCATGTGACCTAATCTTGTGTTGTTAGTTAAAAAAAATGCTACCACCTTGTCATCCGTGGAGCACCGTATGAGAGGTGGGCGGGTGGCGTGGGGACTGTGGGCTAAGGCTACATCATCTGGGGGATAGCCCCCTCGATGGTCATATGACCACGGTTAGGCCACACATAATACTAAGCGCACAAAACACTATAGTTGATGGTGAATAAAATATTTGGTTGGTGCAAAAATTTAAAAAAAACAAAATTTTTAATATTAAAACCTTGCGATATCATTAATTGATTTGTATTGGAAAAAAGTGTCGATGTTTCAACCAAATTTGTCTGCAGAAAAAGCTGATTATGTAGAAAGGGTACAAAATGATGTAGAGAATCAACAAAATATCCACCCGATGACTGTTGCAAATCTGCTACATAGGTCCGTATGACCACGCACAAATTTCTAAGATTGCATGACTTAATTTTTTTTGCATCACCCTCTTACTGAAAGTGTCAAAAATCATTGATTTGGTAGTAAATCCTTAGGTTCTTGGACCTCTTGGATGAATGGCGAGGTGAGTTTTTGCTCAAACTGCTCTGAACTATCAGCTACCCTCTAGATTTGGCAACTGAAACCCTTCCTTCAAACCTTTGTAGATTGGTCAATATATGATGGATTTTGATGAAACAAAATCCAAATATAACTTTCCCAAATGCCCTAGATTCAATGGCGAGGTTCTTAAGACCCCAAATCACACCCAACAAAAATTTCACGCCACTATTGGTCCCTCAGATCTAGGAATAAATCTGTAGTACTGAGGCTCTGATACCGTGTGGGAGTTTATGGTGAATTCCTCAATATCCCAAGATCACCTGTAAGACAAAATAACTTCCACAAGAGAGAAATGGAAAAACTATCATGCTATAATTAAGGATGAAAGAATACCAAAATGAATATATCAATGTACATGTGATGCCTTTCTTATACAAGAAGGTGAGGAATATGATTAGAAAAGATCATGACAAGTGTCTTAATCCTATCACATGAGACAACTAAGTCATAACAATTTAGGATAAGATAAGATCTAGAAATGAAAACTCATCCTTCTAGAAGGAATCTTAGAGCCTAAGTAAGCTTAACATGTGAAAATTTCCCCTAATTCCCTAGTGAGTGAAATAACTAGGTACACAACATGCATTCACACCAACAAAGACCAATCTGTCTCCTAAAAAGAATGCATTTCCACTTGTACTTCTTTGATCATCCACACATCCTGCCTAATCAAAATCAATATAAGCACTCAAAGAGAAATTTTGATCTTTATTATACCACAAATCATAATTTGGAGTTCCCTTCAAATATCTAAATATCCTTTTCACTTCTTTCTCATGGGATTGCTTAGGATTAGCTTG
Source organism: Sequoia sempervirens (assembly GCA_007258455.2). Taxonomy (NCBI): domain Eukaryota; kingdom Viridiplantae; phylum Streptophyta; class Pinopsida; order Cupressales; family Cupressaceae; genus Sequoia; species Sequoia sempervirens. The sequence goes on from VDFB02265127.1 coordinate 500,061, forward strand.
AAATCTAGCAACCAAACATACTAAATGCATGATATCAGGTCTAGAACTAGTCAAATATAGTAATCCTCCAATCATAGACCTATAAAGAGTTTGATCAACCTATTAAGATTCATCATATTTTCTCAAGTGACAACCAGTCACCATGGGAGTACCTATTGGTTTAGAATCTTCAATACCAAAAATTTTCAACATCTCCTTTACATACTTATCTTGAGAAATAAAGATACCATCATCTTGTTGGACAATTTGAAGCCCAAGGAAGAAAGACAACTCACCAATCAAAGACATCTCAAATTCCTTATGCATCTCTTCTACAAATTTCTTACACACACCATCACCACCACCAAAGATAATGTCATCAACATATACAATCACAACCAACAACTTGTTTTCTTGAACCTTAATGTAAGGATTTCTATCTATAGTACCTTTCTTGAAACCTCATTAAAGTAAATACCTATCCAACCAAGAATACCAAACTCTAGGAGATTACGTAAGGCCATACAAATCTTTTTTGAGTCTACACACCATGTTTGGATCTTCTAATAATTGGAAACCATCCGGTTGCTCAATATATACCTCTTGTAAGGACTTTCTAATGTTCAATCAACTTGGTGTTCCTGAGTGGATACACAATTCAAAGGATAGGTTCCTAACTAAATAATTCACCAAACCCTCACAAAGGCTTCATTAAATTATCAACCAAATCTCATAAGCTTTGATAGTGTTGGCACTATATGTGCATTTAAGGATCCTAACTATACCCTATATCATGAATGAAACATAGGTGGTCACACATGTAATTAAAACTATAAAGGCTGGAAAGGAACATAAACTATTAAATTGTAAAATAGGGGAAATAACATGAATCTGTTGCTTATGCTATGAGTACCTTCTGTTTAACATTGCAACTGCTAACTACTGAATCTAAAATTGCAACTAACTAATAGTACTAACTTCTGGCTCCTAACTTCTTCGAAGACTAACTCAACATAATGTTATAGAATGCAATTCATGCTATAGTACATCATTCATGGAATTCACATACATATAAGTGAAAATTCAGATAAATGGATATAAAAATGTAACATCTAATCTAATGAAAAAAAATAAGATAGGTTGGCAATACCTTGAGTGGCCCTTGCTCAAGTTGTTGTTCCCACATGAGATATTGAATATGCACTACTGATCAACAAATCAAGATAGTAACTGAACTCCTTTATTGTGTAAGAACTAAACTTATTACAATATAACAAGAATCTTCAAAATATTTCTCATTCAGAGATACATATCCATTACAACAAAATTAAAAAAAACTAACAACAATGAAGTATTTTCTGGTAAAACAATCCAAAAACTAGAACTAAAAAACTAGATTTTCTCCTCAACAACCAATCCCAATATATAGATGTAGGAGGCGTTTTATTCACACAAGGACTAAAAATAGAACATGAATGCATACATCTACTCTCCCTCAAGAATAGGGAGATGACTAGAATCTATGTAACTAATAACCATAATTAAAAAAGATAAAAGAAGAGAATTCAAACTATAACTCTATCTTAACGGTACGAGAGACAAGTGCTCCATGCAACTATCATGTCATTAATATTTACCACTCATAGTAGACTCCTTCTTCCTATCATCTTATTTGGTGTTGGTAGTGACTCACAATTGACCATCCAATGGTCATCTTAATTCCTTCCTAGAGTTGTTGTGTTTCAAGCATTCTAGCTTCTCCCTTGCAACTGGCTACGATCTTATGCCGTGTGCTATAAATCTAGTTCTTATAGGTTATAGTTCTCCTTAGCTACAAAAGGTTAGTTCCATCCTAAAGCATACACATCATTAAAAATCATAAATCAAGCATAGAATCATACTAAATTTCATGAAGATTCATACATCCACATGTACAAATACCATCATATCATAATTATATTTCCACATACTAAAGTCTAGTTTAAGATGCATATAAGATATAAAATATGTATAAGTCTTTAGGATTGTCTATGAACTTGACAGGTTGAAATACTAAAATTCATGAACTTAATGAAAGAAAACTAGCTATTATCTAAGCTCATTAGTCATTATCAAAGATCCATTTCTTATTCCCTTCACTGATTCAATCCCTAAAGAAGTTGTGGGTCATGAGGTATATTATTTCATGGAAAGATTCTCAAGATATAACCAAACTAAAATTGTAGGAGAGGATAACTTGAAGAATACATTTGTAGTGGAGGATGAAGTATATGTATACAATCAAATATCATTCAAACTATGTAACACTCTAGGTACATTTTAGAGGATAATCCTACACATCTTCGACAATATATTAGTAGGAAAATTTAAAGCATTCTTGGATGATTGATCAATATATGGTGACTAATAAATTCACTTAAAGGCCATAGTTCCAATATATGGAGTGGTGAAAATTTATACAACTGGCCCTAAATCTAAATAAGTGCAAATTCATGGTACCTTAAGGAAAATTAGTAGGACACATAGTCTACAATGTAGGCACCAAGGGATGTAATGGGAATAATATATTTTTTGGACCACATTGGGTATTATTGATGCTTCACCAACATTTTTTTCTCAATTATATTACCCATTAGATATGCTCACGCAGGAGGGCAAAGCATTTACATGGATAAAGGATCAAGAGATAAAATTCAATGAATTAAAAGTACATTTAATTAGTCCCCCCATTCTAGTGTATCTAAATTGGTACAAAGAGTTCCATGTACATGTGTATGCATCAAAATTTTTCATTGTTGCAACATTAGCACAAGTGGGACCATAAGGATTCAACCATCCCATCTTCTTTTTCAATCAATTATTATCAAAGGCCAAATGTAACTACAATACAACCGAGAGAGAAGCATTCAAAATGGTATATATTATAAATTTTTTGGCACTAATTATTGGCAACATCCTTCAAGAATTTAATTTTACCATCATCATACGACTATAGGAGATCCATGTGATAGTTGATCAACTATTAAGAATAAAATTTGAGGAACCAACAAAGGGCATAAATGAAGATTTTCCCGATGCCCACTTGTTATAGGTTACAACATACCTCCTTGGTATATGAAAATATAGGAGAGTATCTATCTACTTGGACCTTTCCAAAGGACATGCCACCAAGGGAATGAAGAAAGTTAGCTCTTAAGAGAAAAACATTTCAACTCATTAATATAATATCGTCTAAGATGGGTTCTGATAATGTTTTGAGATGATGTGTTATGAAGGAAGAGATAAAAGGAATACTCCAAGAATCACATGAAGGGATCACAAAAGGGCACATGGTACCAAATGCCATAGCTTGGTATATTTTTTTAGCCCATGTATGGTGGCCAATACTGCACATAGATGCATGTGGATGGGTAGTTAGGTGTGACACCTACTAAAGGGTGGGTAAACCACTAAAGATGGATTATTTTCCACTCTCTCCATCACAGCCACAAGAGTTCTTCGAGAGGTGGGTAATATATTTTATTGGTCCTCTCAAGGTCAATCAACTATATCAATGAAAATACATAGTGGTAGCCACCAAATATCTAACCAAGTGGGTGAAATCTACAACACTCCTGAACAATATAACACTTAGTACAAAAATATTTATTTATGAACAAATTATCACTAGATGTGGCATACCCATACAAATAAATAGTGATTGAGGAGGTCATTTCATGAACCATGTCATTCACTTGATGATGAATGAGTTCTACATATTTCAAAACCTCTCAATCATGTACTATCTAAGGGCCAATGGATAGGTTGAATCGATTAACAAAGTACTCATTTCGATCATCCACATGTCCTATAGAATTGAAGAAGCGGATTGGGAGGAGAATCTACCAACCATAATTTTGGCATATAAAATGACACATAAGGTAACAAATGGACACTCTTTACTAATTGATGTATGGTCAGGAAGTGGTGTTACATACTGAGTATATGATGCCAAGTTTAAGAATAGACATAAGTTTAAGAATAGCCATAGAGAATCAACTAGGGGATACATAGAGTTGAAAAGAAAGATTTTTTCAATCAAATAAACTTGATGAGCAAAGTTTACTCTCATAATAGGAAAAAAGGGAAATGTAGAAGCGGATAAAGTTTTTGAACGACAAACTCTTATGACAAATGAACTTCCAACCTACCTAGTTATTTTTGAAATGTAATGATCATAATGAAATTAAATTGATAAATTTTAAAGTGACTAGGAACCTTTAAAATATGAGAGGTATGTGATAAGGGAGCCATCAAATTAGAAAATTTAGACAATGCTCTACTAAAAGATAACATTAACGGATCTAAGTTTAAACCATAGAAAGGAGAGAAGAAACAATTGAAATCAACATGTTGGATTTAGTAGCTACCAGAAACAAAGTAGTATTTGAGGAAAAACTTATTGTCAAAGAACCAAAGGGAGTACTCATAGAGAGGATTCACCCACATTTGACAATTGGTTTCTTTATCCCATCAAAAAAATAAATAAAGTTGTATGGCCAATGCAACTACAAGAGCCTTATTTTAGAGAGATAACAAGTTATATCAATTATAAAATGAGAAAAAATGAGAACCCTGGAAGGATAATGAGGATGAAATAGAGGTATCAGATTCACATCAATCACTAGAAGAATAAGGATCCAGTCTATAATCATTGATGATGGTCGAGAGTTATATAGTTTCAACATGATCATTATACAATGGGGTTGTCATACAATGGGAAAAGGAAGATAATTTAGTGCCACCTCCACTACCAACCTCAAATGGATTATAGTGATTGGTGCACAATCCAACAATGAACTCAATTATTTGAGGGGAGGAAGTGAATTGGTAATAGAAAAGAGGAGAGACATTTATTGATGGTTGATCAAATATTAGTAAGGTACTGAAATCTCTCCTATCGTCGATAATTTTTTTGACTTAGAATATATTTGCACCTACTATGAATACAAGTGTTATAAATAATTGTATGACTAATGCATGTTAATACATGAGAAGGAAATTATTCAAAAGAAAAAATTAAGAATGTCAAAAAAGAAAATCAACCTTTTGATTAAAAAAAGAAAAGCATGTCAAAAAAGAGTGGCAAAAAATAGAGAGGAAGAAGAACCTGAGAGGAAAAAGAAGAAATATAAAACCCAAAAGTTAAATTCCAAGGACGCTCATAAAGTATGACCACCTTGTCATCAAATGGTATGATGACATACAATAAAATTATACTCGGTGAAGGAAATTGTTTCTCACATCATACAACCTAAATATTTATGCATTCACCTCATCATACAACCTTCCATAATTATGGTTCGACGGTCATAAAAGGTTTACATCGTACGACTCATTATGAATTTCATTTGATAGGCATAGAGAAGAGAGTGATGGAAAGTTAATTTATTCACTATATATATATATATGGAAAAATAAATTTATTCACTATATATATATGGAAAAATAATAAGAAATAGTGTATGGCACCTAGATCCCAATCAAGTCATACGATTCTAGTGAAGACAGGTCATCAACATCATACAAAAGTAGGAAACTAGTTAGAGGGGAATTTATACCATCGTACGACATTGGGGGTTCATTCAAGTCATATAACATCAATAAATCATCTTCATTGTACGATGAAAATAGAGAAGTCAATGAGAAATGAAATGAAATGAATGTTTTTAATCACATCCACGAGGCCAAGCAACCTATGCGACCCACAAATAGCCAGTGAAGAAACCTGAACCCCCAGAAAATGCAAAACCTATGTTTTCTTTTCTTTCTACATCTTGGATCTTTTGCTTTGTATCTTGACTACAAAATATGCAAACCTTATTATCTTCTCTTCTTCAGATAAATCACCCAAGTTTTTCCCTTTTAATGTCTCAATATAATTGATCCAGATGTCCTTGTAAGCTGAACATTCCCTGATGCAGTGCCATTCTATCTCAACTGCTTCTTGAGTGCAATATCTACACCTTCTATCTGCCCACTCCTCTTTAGGTATCATCCATCTTCCGGTCTCACATCTAAGCTGGTGTGAACTTGCTCTTATCTAAGCTATTAACATTTTTTCTTTCCATTTTATTTCCATTCTGATGTAGGTATTTTGTGTATGGTCATATGTAGGGTTAAAATGTTTGACGTAGTATTCCTTTTCCCTCCCAAGTGGCCCTTTCCACATGCTTTCTTTGAACTTTCCTTGCACATACCTTTTTATTTCCCCATTTTTATTTGGACACTCAATTATGCTAATTCCCAACTTGCTCATCCATTTGATATTTTGATTCATCCACATGCTCTTTCTTCTATCTAATTTTTCATTAGCTTCCATTTTTGGCCAGCAATGAGTCTCCATGTTATCTAATATTCTTAGATAGCTTAACAACCGAAACATAGTAGATGCTTCAACAGAGAAAGCCCCGACCTCAGCTAGAACAATCTCATAAGGGATAGTAGATTTAATCTTGAGACTATGTGTGATTACATGTTTTTTCAATCTCTCTATTTGTCTCCACTTTTTTGCTAAGGTGTTGCTACCCCAAACTTCACAACCAAATAGTACCACTGGAACAACTAAAAGCCAAAAAAGAGTTTTCTTTGTCTTCCAATCCCATAAATTGGCTCTTCTGTATCTATTTTTCAATGAGTGCAAAGCTTTCCATCCCCCTTGTATCCTTTTTACTCTAAACGTTTCCCAACTAAGTTTGTTGTGGAAATCAAGGCCAAGATACTTATATTCATTGACCACTTGTAAGGGGTTGCCTTCAAAAACAAATTCCCTATGAACCTTCTTTCTCTTCAAGGTAAAGATCATGACCTTAGTTTTGGTAGTGTTCACTTGCATCCCCACCCGATGACAAAAGAGCTCTAGCGCTTTTAAGTGTTCCTTCAAATCTTGTGTTGTTTTTTCCATTAAGACAAGATCATCTGCATATAAAAGCAACTTTATAACACAATTGGTCAAGTAGACCCCTCCCCCACCAAACTTATTGATCCACTCCTCTAATTTGTCAATGTATATCCCAAATAATGTAGGGGATAATGGGCATCCCTACTTGACCCCGATATCACTTCCAAAACATTATGAAAATCCTTGTTTGGTTCAAATTTTGGCCTAGACTTGTTCATACAGCCTATGAACAATAGCTTTATACTGTATTGGAATTTCCAATTCTTCCATCCTACTCCATAATTTTCTCCTAGGAACTGTATCAAAAGCTTTCCTAAAGTCAACAAAGTAGCAAAAAACCTCCTCTCCCTGTTTATCCTAGACCTTCTCAATCAAGTGTCTAAGTGTCATGCAATGATCAATAGTAGAATGTTTTGGCCTGAAGCCTGCTTGCCCTTTTGCATGCTTTCCCTCCTTTTCTGCCCAAACATTGATCTTCTTTTCTACCATGATCCCAAAAACTTTACCAAAAAGAGGGTTGATCATTATAGTGCGGTAATTTGAAGGGTTGTTGATGTCACCACCTTTGAGCAGGGGGATGACAACACTAGTCGTCCAATTTGTTGGAAACCCATACTAAAGGACCTCATTGAATATTTTTTTAATATGAGGCATGAGAGCCTCCAATCCCCACTTTAAGTGTTATGCCTGTAAAAAATCTATGTCTCAAGCTTTACCCATTGCCAACTTCTTTATTCCTTCTTTAATGTTATCCGAGGAAAAAAGTTTAACCCTTGAGTTAATTATTGGAGGGCTATCTTTATCTTGCCCCCTCTCATAAAGTTGCTTTTCATACTCTAACCATTCAAGATCTGTAATATTGTTCTCTTTATTTGTGTCTTGTTGCTGCAATTCTCTCCAAAAGCATCTTGGATTGTGCCTCCCAAGTAATATTAACTCCTTCCTTCTAGTTTGCATATACACTTCTTTTTTAGTCTGACTAGCTTTACATATTCTTTGTTATTACCCCATTTTTTAGCCCTTTTCTTTACTGCTTTACAATCCTCATCGTACCATGGGTTTTCTGGAAAGCTATTTTTATTACTTAGGCCTAGAAATTTTGCAAGAGTTGAGGGCCTTGAGAATAATAGAGGTCAGCATGGTGTTGTCCATACTTTTTTTATTTGAGTTGATCATCCCACTGGTTCCCACCTCGTGCAACTATTTTTCCAGCATTGTTCGGAAGGTTTATTGGTTTTCATGCGTCAAAAGGATTGAACCTTGAGTAGCTTCTTTCTTTTCATTATGTTGCGTCATGTCTTGCCGTTGAGTACCATTTTGTATGCTAATTTTCACTTGTATTGGATTGTGATCGAAATTCATTTCTATGGGACACTCCTTTACCTCTATGTCTATTAAACTTGTCACGAGTTTCTTTGAGCTTATAACATAGTCCACCACACTTTGACCATTGTATGTGTGACATGTGATGTTCCCAGAACTAGGCCACATTTTTAAACCATTGCATATAATTAAATCATACAAGCTACACATTCCCAATAATTATGCCCCATATTATGTGATATCCCCTTTTTCATCTTGAGATAATCTTTTCCACTTTTGGTTCCCTTCCTCTTCTAGCCATAAAGGGTTGTCCCCTATTCCCATCTCAATATCAAGGCAAAGAGACTGGTTATATACAGTTCTAGCATTAAAGTATTTAATTAGAATGATTTCACCTTTGTGGTTATATGTTGTTATATCCTTTTTAAAGGATGCATATGGGTCCTCTTTGTCTAATTTCTTCTTCTTGTAGAATTTTGAAGGAGCAAAGTAACATGTTGTAAGATAAATTATGTTCTCCTTTAATTCTATTTTTATCCATATGTACTGCTTATTTGGATCTTCCTTTTCAACTTGTATGATTTTTCCCCAAGAGTCTCTTACTAAAATTGTTACCCCTCCATATCCCTTGCCGCTTTCGGTTAACTCATTCCAAACTGACATCTTTGTGTAACCTTCAAATTTCAGAACCTTCCAGCTCTCATGCCCATGTGTTTCAAGGAGGGAAATTATGTCCATCCCCTCAACTATGGGCCCTAAACCAGGCCCCTTCCTCTAAGGATAGCCCCTACAATTCTAGCTTACCAATGAGAGGTGTGCCTGGGGGCCCCCGCCTTCCTATTTATCACGTGTAGTTTTGTTGCTAAACCAAGCTTTCCCTCTATACATCCAAGATTCATTACCTACATTTCTTGTTGCTACCAATTTTTCCCATTCTTTTCTTCTCTCTTCCAATTATAGCGGGGTTAGATCTTCATCTATGTAGAATCGTGTTCCCTTGAGAAGCCTTTTGTTCTTGTCCTTTGTATTTTTTAGTGTTACCCTTACATTTCTATTCCTGCCATCTTGTACCACTTTACCAATTCTACTCGCTTGCTCAATATGCCCCACCCACTCCAACTTATCCACTAAAAAGTATTTAATTAGCTTATCTATCTACTCACCTTCTCCATAGTCCTTCAGTCCTTTTATTATTACATTTGCTGCTCTATCGTTCCTATGTTTTTCTTCCCCTAGATGCACCTTAATCTGCTTCTCTATGAGTTCTCTTTGGCTCTCTGCCGTCCCTTTCATTACTTGTGCCCATGATTTTTTCTCTTCCAGTTGTTCCTTCAACTTAGCTTCTCTAATTTCTATGCTTGCTATTGCTGATTGGAACTCCTCTAGCAGTGGGGTGCTCCTTTCCCCCACTTCTATAAAGGAATTTCCCTCTTTGATCTACTTTATCTCTTGCATCATGGTTGGTATTTCTTGTTGACCTATTTTTAGATTGGCCTAAAGTTTGACTATCTCCTCCCTAAAAAACTTGTTTTCTTGAGAGAGTTTGTGATTGGTATCCATGATCTCTTGCCATTTGTTGTACTTCCTCTATTCTATGAATTCTAAACCTTCAAGCCTCTTCTTTAGCTCCATTAATTCATTAACATACAATTCTGAAGAATAGGTTAAAGGAGTTGAGTTAGGACTATATTGGTTCGCCTAACCTTCACCTTCCACATCCCCCTCTGTTGTTGCTTCATTCTCTCAACATCGTTAGATTGTTGATTCTGCAAATATACCCTTTCAACTTCATTTTCCAAGTTTTCCACTTGACTTTCTATATTCTCAACTTGAGTTTCCAGATTTTCATGATTTTCTAGAAATTCTATCACTGATTTTGCTTGCTCTTGTTTAGTTTCAAATGTGACGATTGTCAGATTGAAGCTTATAACTTTTGGAAGGATAGAAATAAATTTATTGTGCCCTAGCCATCTTAGTTTTCTGGCTATTTTGGCCTGCCTATGTTGCAAGATCCTCTTGTATTGCTTGGAATTTACAAATTTCAATCCCTCTCTAACTTATGTGTAGGCCTGATGCTCCATATTCCAAGAGGAATCACTGAGAAAGTACAGTGCTAGCATTTTGGTCTAAGATATTATTCCTTGTTTCATTTTGCTCCCTCTCTCATTGTTTTCCCCAAGTTCTTTCAACAAAACATTCCCTGTGTCATTTTTGCATTTTGAGATCTCCATTGATAGACCCATTGCTGATATTGATGTTTTTGTCCTTGGTTTGGATATTTATGTTTAAAGTTGGACCCACACTCCATAGTTTTCAAGTAGTTGTTTTGTGTTTAAAATGTAGAGTTTTGAAGCATTTTAAAGAAAGACAACAAAGAAAAAAGCTAGCTAGTAAACAAAACCACCAGTGAAAAAGAGATTGAAGGAGGTGGGGCACACTTGTTCCCAATGCCGAGAAGCCTGTAATTTGAATCTTTTCCACTGAAAAAGGAAAAAAAAGGCCAAAAGGAAAACCATATGATGTTAAGATGTGAATTTCATCAAAAACAACAAGGTACTTTCTCCACCATAAAAAATTAATAGAAGGGTGGGAATTATCTCAATATACATAATCCTTGCCACATCATACAATATTGATGGAACGACAATCATCTTCCAATGTACTGTGTCATGCCATCTACTTGGCATGGGCTTACCAACATTACATTTGCAACCTTCTCATATGAACTTCATTCTGCATCGTACAATGACATATCTTTTTTTACAATGTATGACTCTTATCTTCCAACATATGAAATAAAATAGTATGACCAACGTTTCTTCTTGAGGTATAACCTAAACAATTAAATAATTATTCTAAAATTTCATGACATTTATAGTGCAAAACTCTTAGCCAATGATCATTCCATCAGGCACAAAATAAGGTACGACTAATTCTTGTATAAAAATTTATAATTAAATTTCCAATACAGAGTAGGCAAGGTCAGATAGTATAAAAAAGTGATTATAATAATGATTTAGCCACAATAAATTGGACCATGAAGGTAAAATCAGACAATCAATGAAGGAAACAAATTTGTGCAGGAGAAATGTAAGGGAGAAAAGGAAAGCGATATAGGTCAACTATTTCCATAAGAAAAAATGACACAATAAGAAAAGGAAAAAGAAGGGAACACAATAAAATCTCTTTCTTAGGAAACCTTGACATCTATAGAATGTAGAACATGGTGGCATAATCACCCAGTATACCATCCATTGAAAATGGCATTATAATAGGCTCGATTAAATAAATTTACTCAATTGCCATTTTTTAATTATCGTGAGTTTGAAGGGTATTTAAAGCTAATGGTTACCAATTATAATATGTGTGCAAAGGAGATCCATCATTGAATGTTTGAATTGCTCCATCGTCATCTCCTTCTAGTTGATAGATTTATGGAGTGTTGGGTACACCATGTCTAGGTACAACCATTGTCAAATTAGCGAGAAAATTAACCCCTCATCAAAAATAAGAATCCATTAGGAAGGTATATCAATCAAACCTAATATTGAAGAAAACATAGGCAATTAGGCATGTAGGTAATAAAGGGATGAAAAAACATTTTTTAGTAAATGAAGAGTGGTGATGCATATGTTAGGATTAAAGTGTCATCCACCTTGTAAATCTTATGTCATGGCTCCAACATCCTTGGAAAATATTTTGTAATATTAATTCTCACCATTGCTTGTAATATACTCATAAGGGTGATGTATCCACTAGCAACGATAAAGGTGACTTGTGGAAACAAATATTTAATATTGTTTTCCCCAAATGTGGAAACCTAAAATGGGATAATAAAAGATAAAGAAAAGGTTAAATGAGTGATTGTTGGGATTCTCCAAGTGGGTGCTTAGAAAGAGGCATTAGGTATCACTTGGTTTTACATCATCTATTGCATTTAATGTAATGCTTATCTTCCAAGTTTGGGCACCCAAGTTGGAGGAAAATTATTAGAGCCAAAATAGGTGTCCTTTCATATTTTGTGGAGGATTTCTAAGGGTTGGGTTGTTTGGATTGAAGAGTCATATTTGGAAGCCTTGTTTTTGGCTTAAGACCTCTTCACACATCTATAAAATCAACTCTTTGGATGTAGAAAATATGAGGAATAGTTTAATATAGTGTTACTCTGCAGGAACAAGGACATGTTGAGGCATAAGAAGATTATTCACAGGTACACAAGTGCTACCATGGTGGAGGAAAGGAGGAGCTTAAAGTGATTGTATTGTAATCTCATTTAATTGAAGATAATGCATACTTGGCCTCTCTTCTTGGTGGAGTTTTTTCTCGTAATGGTTTCTCCATGTAAATCCTATGTTATGTGATGCTCTTGTGTTGCTAATTTGTTCCTCATTGCTGCTAACTTATTGTGATGTTTTTCTTCATATATTTCTATTATGAGTTCACACAAGGTAGTGTAAGCATTTTATGTTGGCTGATTTTTGGCATCATAAAGAAGGTGGATCTAATCATGGTATTTCCATATTAAGGCAACTTAATTTTTAGATTTGTGTATGAGTTTCAAATTCTCATGTTGTTGTAGTCCAAGCCCTATATCTCATCCATTGAAATCATATTTGAATAGAGATTAAATTTATCAACAATTGGTACTGAACCTATTTATTTCTTATCAACATAATGAATTTGATGAAATACATGTTGATGAGTGTTGAGCAAGAATCAAACATCACCATATTGCTCTTGAACACTTTTGACAATAATATTTGCTTTTGGAATGCTTGCATAAAGTTTGTTAGATTTGAATTGATATAAATATCTTGTATTTATAGATAATTTTCTAATTTCTCGACAATTAAACATCAAAGGCCAACAATTACAACTTGAATTTGAATCATAAAAATGCTGCCAAAAACATATTAACAATTGAGATCCTCAACTTAAGGAGGACCTAGGACCTAAATCTAGGACACTCAATTTCCAAGGCAATTTAATTAATGTTTGCAATTGTTTAATACAGGTTCCCCTTTTGGAAAATAGGATTAATTAGGATTTTAAATACATAATTGGGTCAATTAGAGGCTTAATTAAGTCCAATTAATTAGAGGGATGCAAACATAGTGAGAAAATGTAAAGGAGTACATTTTCTGTCACTACATCAAGATCAAGGGTTAAAAGGGAGGATGTTGGATAGGATGAGAGGAGATAGTATGAGGGATATTGGATGGAGGCTAATAAAGAACATGGATAAGGAATGGATGGATATGTGATGTTTATGAAGATCCTTAGCCTTGTCAAGATCAAAGGAGGGAAAAGGGAGGATGGATTTTGATAGGATGATGGATATGAGATGAGGGATAGTGGAAGATGTGGATAAGATGTGGTAGGTGCAAGAGGATGGGGGATTACCCATGACACCTGTTTGCCAGGTTTTCATCATGGTACTTGCCTAAGGTGCCACATGAAGTGTTTTTCACCATTGGATGAATGATTTCTCATTATTATTATTATTATTATTTTTGAATATTTAGAATTTAAAGCATGGATAAGGATGAGGATACACATGTGGATAGGTGGATTTGAAGGATAGCGTATGGATGATAGAGAGATGGGGGAAGGACTCAAGCATCTATTTCCATGGATGGTATCCATTGAATATGTGTTACAATATACCATGGAAATTGGAGGCATGCTCATAAATGTTGGTAGAATGATCCAGTAAGAGGGACGAAATGGATGGGAAGATGGAGAGGGATATGGATTTATGCAAAGGATTGGATGAGAGGGATGGAAGGATGGAAAGTAGGTGTTGGATTGGAAGACTTGTGGATGAGTGGATGTAAATTTTTTCAAGAAAAATATTGGCACACACCTTGAGGGGTGGTGGAGTTGTAAATGAGTTGATTGTGAATTTTGAGATTTAGATGGAGGAGTGTATGTAGATTTTGGGAGATAAGGGGCCATAATGGAATTAGGAGATGGTGGATGACTTAGGATAATAGATTTTGGGACTTAAGGGCCCAAAATGGATTTAGAAGATGAGTGATTATTAGATGGAGGATTGGAAGCTTTTGGAGGAGTAGATTTGGATGATAATTTTGATTGAGATTTGAGATGCATGGCTTCTATGAGTAGTTTGGGAATCCACATGGATTTTGATTCTTTCTTGATGGGCCTTTGTGGCCTTTGGGGTTTAATTTTTTGCTTTTGGACCAGATTTTCCTTTGTTTTGGTATGTCTTTTGGAGGGGACATGTTGATCCTTGGTTTTTTGTGGATTTTTTTCTTTATGCATTTTAGATTTGGCATATGATTTGCTTTTAAGATAAATGGGATTGGTGGATGGAGAGGAACAATGTGGATATTTTTTGGATGGTTAAATGTAGGTAGGATGTTGGGAAGGGTTTCCAAGATGTGTTCCTTTGTTGATCTTGACTGGGGATTTGTGGTGATGGATAAATAGGATGAAGGGATTCTAGAATAGGAGTGATGGTTGGTGGAGTGTAAGTTCCCAAAATGGATGGAAGGGATCAAGGAATTTTTTTTTGGACATAGGGACCCAAAATTGATGGAAGGGATGAAGGATTGGGCTTTGGCACATAAGGACCTAAGATGGATTTGCAAGATGAAGGATATGAATGTTTGGACTTAAGTGGAAGGATGTAGTAGAAAGGTTTTTTTTTTTAAGTTCATAGGGAATGGGTTAGAGGATCTAGCGAGACATTGCAAGAGATGTGAAATAATCTGGGTAGAAAATGGCCATGATGATAGATCCTATTGGCTAAGGGCATTTCCAACAACACTTAGAGGCATAACTATACACTATTATACAAAATTGGGCATAACAAACAAAGTTGCATGGGATAAATTGAAAAGAGCATTCTAAGAGGAATTCAAACTCTTGAGAGATGGGAATGAAATCATAATGGAGATCTAAAATACTAAACAAGGAAATCATGAAAATGTACAAGCTTACAATTGAAGGCTCAAAGAACAGTTGGTGAAGCTAGAAAACCATTTGGAAGATGGACTATTCAAGGGGTGGCTTATCAAAGGGTTAAAACCCTCATTAAAAAATGAAATTCATAACCCCCTCCTCTGATACTAATGCTTACAATTGAGTGAGGTACATAGAGAGTAAGGACAAGACATCCTCTTGAGGGAAGAGAAAAACATATGAAGAATATAGTTCAAAAGAAATAATGAAAATGAATAAAAAATGGTACAAGCTCTAAGGAGGGACATGATGCAAATGATGAAAGAGTTGAAAGCAGAGAAAGAGGCCACCAAGGAAAAAAAATAAATTTTGTGTATGAAATGCAAGAACGAGGGCCACATTAAAATAAATTTTCCCAAGAAGCTATTCTATGACATATGCCAAGTTTTGGGTCATTCTATTAAAGAGTTCCCATATAATTTAAAGAAAAGAAGCATGCAAGTACTCTTTATATAAGGTGAGTAGTCTACACCATCAAATATTCCACCAAAATAATAGAACAACAATCATAATGAATCACCTGGCAGGTATCAAAATCAAAGAGGAAATAATAATCAATTTAATAATAATAATAGAACAAGGAGCATAATTCAATATGATACTAAGGGTAGACCAATGATACAATGTTAGAAATGCAATGAGTAGGGATATTTTTCTAGAGAATGCCAAAGTGACCAAAATAAGGCTAGAATGTTATGCAAATGGTGTGGACTAGGAGACCATGAGGATATAGATTGCCCAAAACAAAAAGGAAGCATCAATATGTTGGATTTGGATGAACAAGATAAAGTAGACTTGGTAGTCGCCCAAGCACAAGCTAAGAAAATGATATACCCAAACCATTGTATGGAGAAAGAGAGACTTTGAGATGCAAGGGAAGACGTAGAAAATGCTATGACAAAGGAACAAAGAGGTTCTAATGAAACACATACTTATATAAGGTCTGAGTTAGATAAATATGTTGTAATCCAAGTACTGCAAACTTTCGTACCTATACAAATGGAAAATATCTTGCAGAGTATGCCACAAGTATGAGTAGAAATCACCAGTACCATAGGAGATGTCCAAAATAAAAAACAAGAGAGAATTAGTGAAGAAATAATAATAGAACCCCCACTACCACAAGGAGAACAAGTAATCAACCAAATGATATTAATGATCAACATGGAAAATAAACCAACCATATTACATATGGAGATCTCAAGGATAACCTTGACAAACACAGTCATGAATGAAGGATTGGGAGTGCATTTGTTACCAGAGGATACTTGGAAGTGATTGGGGAAACCAAATCTCTGCCTACCAACATTCCAACTTGTGGGAGTTGATCATCATGGGATCAAACCCTTGGGGATTCTAATGGAACAAAAGGTATTAGTTGGAACACTATAATTTTTGTTAAATTTTATCATTATTCCTTTAGAAAGAAAAGCATATGATGCATTATTAGGGAGGGTATTGTTGATAGCAGCCAAGGTAGACCACAATGAGAAAAATAACACTCTATCAATAGAGAAAAAGGTAGGAAGTATGTAACTATTTGACCTAAAGAACTAGGTAGTGAGTGAAGAGGTCACTTTGAACTCAAAATCAGAGGGAGGAAAAACATGGGAAAAAGAATGAGGAGGCATAGATTTAAATGATGCAGAAATATTAGAAATCCAACACTATTGCGAGGATGAAACCAATTCCATGAAAAAACTATTTCATTGGAAGCTAGAGAATTATGAATGGTTTTAATAGGACTGTAACATGATACAAATAAAAGAGATAAAAGAAGAAGACGGGGTGATGAAAAGCCAAAAATTCCCTCCAAAGTATAGGGAATACAAGGATAGAGTTTTCAAGTTGAATAATACACCAAACTATAACTTTAAATGAGATAAAATGATCAAGTACGAGGATCCCATAATGAATAAAGTAAATCTTAGAGAAGAAGGTGCCTACTGAATAATCTTGGTAGGAGGTGATTGGTACCTAGTACTTAAAGCATCAACATTCAAAATAATTTTGGAATATAAAGATGCCTTCACCTGGACGTATACAGATTTGAAGGGGGTACTATCAGAGTTATGTGTACACAAAATACCCTTAGTAGTAGGAGTGAAAATAGTACAGAAACAACCATATAGAATGAACACAAACTATGTGACAAAGGTGCAAGAAGAAATAGAGAATATGCTAGAGGTAGGCATAATCTTCAAAGTAGAGACTAGTGATTCAGTCTCCCTAATCATCATATCACTCAAGAAATATTCTGAAGAAATATGGGTATGTGTATATTTAAAGAGTCTAAACATGGTCATTATCAAGGATCCATTTCTTATTCCCTTCACCGATTCAATCCCTAAAGAAGTCTCGGGGCATGAGCTATACTATTTATGGACAAATTATTGAGATATAACCAAACTAGCATTGTAGGAGAGGATAAGTTGAAGACTACATTTATAGTGGAGGATGAAGTATATGCATACAATCAAATATCATTCAGACTATGTATAACTCTAGGTATGTTTCAAAGGATAATCCTACACATCTTCGACATTATATCAGTAGGAAAATTTAAGGCATTCTTGGATGATTGGTTAGCATATGGTAACTAATAAATGCACTTGAAGGCCATAGTGGAATATATGGAGTGGTGTAGATATGTACGACTAGCTCTAAATCTGAATAAGTGTAAATTTATGGTACCTTAAGGAAAACTACTAGGACACATAGTCTACAAGGCAGGACTAAAATAGACCCAGATAAAATAAGGGTTATTGTAAATATGGAAGCACCAAGGGATGTAATGGCAATAAAATATTTTTTGAGCCACGTTGTGTATTATTGATGCTTTATCAAGAATTTTTCTCAATAATCTTACTCGTTAGATATGCTCACATGGGAGGGCCAAGCATTTACATGGACAGAGGATGAAGAGATAAAATTTAATGAATTTAAAGTACACATAATTAGTTCCCCGATTCTAGTGTATCCAAATTGGGACAAAGAGTTCCACGTATATGTGGATGCATCAAAAATTTCCATCGTTGCAACATTATCACAAGTGGGACCATAAGGATTGGACCATCCTATCTTCTTTGTCAATCAACTATTATCAAAGGCTAAATGTGACTACAATGCAACCAAGAGGGAAGCACTCAAAATGACATACTCTGTATAATTTTTTTGGAACTACTTATTGAAACATCCTTCAAGAATTTAATTTTACCATCATCATACAACTAGAGGAGATCTATGTGATAGTTGATCAAATGCTAAGAATAAAATTTAAGGAAACACCAGAGGGCATAAATGAAGATTTTCCCAATGTCCACTTGTTCTAGGTTGCAAAATACCTCCTTGGTATATGAAAATATAGGAGAGTATCAATCTACTTAGACCTTTCCAAATGAAATTCTACCAAGAGAATGACAAAAGTTAGCTCTTAAGAGAAAAACATATCAAATCATCAAATATAATATTGTATAAGATGGGATTTGATCATTTTTTGAGATGATGTGTTATGAAGGAAGAGATAAAATTAATACTCTAAGAAGCACATGAAGGACTCACAAAAGGGAACATGGGACCAGATGCCATAGCTTGGAATATTCTTTTGGCCCATCTATGGTGGCCAACACTGCACACAAATGCATGTGAATGGGTAGTCAAGTGTGACACCTGCCAAAGGGTGGGTAAAACACTAAAGAGGGATTATATGCCACTCTCTCCATCACAACCACAAGAGATCTTTGAGAGGTGGGGAATAGATTTTATCGGTTCTCTCAAGGTCAATCAACCTCATCAATATGTACAAATACATAGTGATAGCCACCAAATACCTAACCAAGTGGGTGAAATCCATAACACTCCTGAACAATATAACACTCGGTACAAAATATTTATTTATGAACAAATTATCACTAGATATGACATCCCCATACAAATCACTAGTGATTGAGGAGGTCATTTCATGAACCATGTCATTCACTTGATGATGACTAAGTTTTGCATATTTCATAACTTCTCAAGCATGTAATATCTAAGGGCCAATGGATAGGTCAAATTGATAAACAAAGTACTTGTTCCAATCATCTACAAGTCCTGTGAAATTGAAGAAGCAGATTAGGAGGAGAATCTACCAACCATAATTTGGGCATAGAAAATGACATATAAGGTAACAAATGGACACACTCTTTTCTAATTGATGTATGGTCAAGAAGTGATGGTACCTACTGAGTATATGATGCCAAGTTTAAGAATAGCCACATAGAATCAACTAGGGGACACATAGAGTTGAAAAGAAAGACTTTTTCAATCAAATAAACTTGATGAGCAAAGAGTAATCTCATAATAGGTAAAAAAGGAAATGTAGAAGTGAATAAAGTTTTTGAACAACAAACTCTTATGACAAATGAACTTCCACCTAGCTAGTTATTTGTGAAATGTAATGGTCATATTGAAATTAAATCGAGAAATTTTAAAGGTGACTAGGAACCTTTAAAATATGAGAGGTATTTGATAAAGGAGCCATAAAATTAGAAAATTTAGACTGTACTCTACTAAAAGATAACATTAACTGATCTAAGTTAAAACCATAGAAAGGAGAGAAGAAATGATTGAAATCAACATGTTGGATTTAGCAACTAGCAGAAACGAAGTAGTATTTGAGGAAAAACCTATTGTCAAAGAACCAAAGGGAGTACTCGTAGAGAGGATTCACTCACATTTGACAACTAGTTTCTTTAGTCCATTGAATAAATAAATAAATTTGTATGGCCAATGCAACTACAAGAACCTTATTTTAGAGAGAGAACAAGTTATATCAATTATGAAATGAACAAGGATGATGAACCCTGGAAGGATAATGAGGATGAAATAAAGGCATCAGATTCACATGAATCACTAGAAGAATATTTGGAAGAATAAGGACCTAGTTTACAATTGATGATGATGGTCGAGAGTTATATAGTTGCGACACGATCATGATACAATGAGGTTGTCATACAATGGGCAAAGGAACATAATTTAGTGCCACCTCCTCTACCAACCTCAAATGGATTATAGAGAGTGGTATACAATCCAAAAATGATCCCAATCCAAGGGGAGGAAGTGAATTGGTAATAAAAAAGAGGAGGGAGATTTATTGATGGTCGACCAAATACTAGTAAGGTACTGAAACCCCTCCTATGGTTGATCATTTTTTTAACTTAGAATATATTTGCACCTAATGTGAATATGAGTATTATAAATGATTTTACAACTAACATATGTTAAGACATAAGAAATAAATTAGTTAAAAAGAGAAAAAGGTCAAAATGCCAAAAAAGAGTGACAAAAAATAAAGAGGAAGAACCTAAGAGAGAAAAGAAGAAATATAAAACCAAAAAGTTAAATTCCAAGTATGCTCATAAAGTATGACCACCTTGTCATCAAATGGTATGACATGAAGTGAAATTTCACTCGGCGAAGGAAATTTTTTCTCACATCATACAACCCAAATATTTATACACTTACCTCATTATACAACCTTCTATAATTAGGGTATGACAGTCACAAAAGGTTTACATCGTACAACTCATTATGAATTTTATTTGATAGACATAGAGAAGAGAGTGATGGAAAGTGAATTTATTCATTGTATGACAAAAAAATAAGAAAACACCACTAGAGAAGATAGGTCATCAACACCATATAGTAGTAGGAAACCAATCAAAGGGGAATTTATACCACTGTATGATGTTGGGGTTCATTAAAGTCATACAATATCAAAAAATCATCTTCACTAGGGGAGAGGACCCAGTACCTGAGCATGTTTCAATAGTTGTGATAGTAGTTATTTATATAATGCCTAATATTTTTATCAATATTGGACCAATAGTTGTGACTTTAGTGTTGTTAGTGTTGATGATGACTACCCATAACTAAAAAAAATGTATTCCTTTGATCTAAAAAGCAACCAATCATGTGATTCCACATTAGTGCTCAATAAAACATGATGTGAATGCACAAGTATTGGTCTCACTTTTTTTTTGGGCCTTTTTGGATACCTTGAAAAAAAGCATGTTGATGTGGCATCATATTTGATAATGTGGCCTTGAAACCTTAGTTATAAGTAGGGTACTTGCCAAGTAAGTTGTTGTAAAAAATTGGGAGTGATTTGAAATTTCCACGTAGGATAATTAGAAGCGCCAAGTTAGGGTGCACAACTAATGGGTCTTCTCCCCTATATGACGGAGGCAAAGAAGTTAATGAGGGAATCACTTTACCATATGATGTCAATGAGTGAATTTCATCAAACATTAAGGTACTTTATCCACCATACAAAATTAATATAAGGGTAGGCATTATCTCAACATACATAATCCTTCCCACATCATACAATATTGATGGGTTCCAAGTTTCATTGTGTAGTTATGACAATCATCTTACAATGTACTATGTCATCCCTTCTACATGGCATGGGCTTACTAACATCACACTTGCAACCTTCTCATATAGTCTTCATTCTGCATCATATAATGGCATATATTTTCTTGCAATGTATGACCCTTATCTTCCAACATATGAAATAAAATAGTATGACCAACATTTTTTCTTGAGGTACAACCTAAATAATTAAATAATTATTCCAAAATTTCATGACATTTAAAGTGGAAAACTCTTAGCCAACGATCATTCCATTGGGCACAGAGTAAGGTACGACCAAGTCTTGTACAAAATTGAGAATTAAATTTTCAATATAGAGTAGGCAAGGTTAGATAGTAAGGAAAAGTGGTTATAATAATGATTTAGCTAGGATAAATTGGATCATGAAAGTAAAATCAAACAATCAAAGAAGTAAAAAAAAAATTGTAGGAGAAATGGAAGGTTGAAAAGGAACGTGATATAGGTCAACTATTGTGAAGTAGGAAAAAGAAGGGAACACAATGAAATCTCTTTTTTAGGAAAGCTTGAATCTACAGAATGCAAAACATGGTGGCATAATCACCTAGAATACCATCCATCGAAAATGGAATTATAAAAGGCTCAAGTAGATAAATTTTCTCAATTGCCATTTTTTAATTATCATGAGTTTGAAGGGTAGTTAAAGCTAATGGTCACCAATTACAATCCATGTGAAAGGAAATCCACCATCGAATGTTTGAATTGCTCCATCGCCATCTCCTTATAACTAATAGATTTTCAAAGAGTGTTGGGTACACCATGTTCAGGTACAACCATTTTCAAACTAATAGGAAAATTAACCCCTCACCAAAAAGAAGCATCCATTAGGAAGGTATATCAATCAAACCTAATATTGAAGGAAACATATACGATTAGGAATGTAGGTAATAGAGGGATGAGAAAACATTTTTTAGAAAATGAAGAGTGGTGATGAAGATGTTAGGATTAAGGTGCCATCCACCTTGTAAATCTTATGTCATGGTTTCAAAATCATTGGAAAGTGTCTCTAGGTACTTAGGGTGTATTGAGAAAATATTTTGTAATATTAATTCTCACCATTGCTTGTAATATACTCATAAGGGGTGATGGGTCCATTGGAAATGATAAAGGTGACTTGTGAACATTAATATTTAATATTGTTTTCCTCAAATGTGGACACCTAGAATGGCATAATAAAAGATAAGGAAAAGGATAAATGAGTGATTGTTGGGATTCTCCAAGTGGGTGCTTGGAAAGAGGCAATAGGTATCACTTGGTTTTCAATCATTTATTTCATTAATGTAATGCTTATCTTCCAAGTTTGGGCACCCAAGTTGGAGGAAATGTATTGGAGCCAAAATAGGTGTCCTTTCGTATTATGTGGAGGATTTCCAAGGGTTGGGTCATTTGGATTGACGAGTCATATTTTGAAGCCTTGTTTTGGGCTTAAGACCTCTTCACACATCTGTAAATTTACAACCTTTGGATTTTCCTTCCCAAGATGATGATTCTAGTGGTCTAGAAGAAATAACCATCCAAATTACCAAACCATACCTAGAGGATTTTCTAGATATAGTGCAGTGGTATATATAAGACTTGGATCCTATGGGCATCATAATGTAGGAGGTGGTTGAGATTGGAAAGAAAATGGATACCACACACTCTCCTTTGGTGCTATAGGAAGCCCATAAATATTATAGTTCATGAAGACAGGTTTCCAAGAATCATGTAATAAGATATTCCCTTTAGGATATTGACCTACGAAGGATACCACTTAAATGAAAAAGGCTTGGTAGCTGATGCAAATTATACCTTCCTTTGGAGGAAGAGATGGAAAATTCCTTGTAGCTATGTACGACATGGAGTATAGTTTTTGGGAGGTGTATTATTTTTTGTAGTGCAACCTAAGTTCCCACAATAAACTCATGGAGTGCGTAGATGAATCAACTCAAATTTCCTAATAGCTTCGAGAAGCCATCGATGAGAAAACTCAATGCTTTCAAGACCAACTTACTTAGAAAACATGCTAGCTTACTGACATAGAAATGGCCAAAGTCTCAGAAAAGAATAAGGAGTTTTCAGTAAAGGATCAACACTTGGTATATAAGGACAACCTTCTAGCAACAAAGATTGTTAGCTTGTGGAGTTATGAACCCTCTACGGGAAGACCCAGTGCCAATTGAATGAAGCAATCCAACTTGTCAAGACTATCTGAGAACATGAGTTACTAGCAGCTCATCATCTAAAGCTATTCACACAGAAGGTTTATCAGCTATTTCAAATTAGTTCTGAGATGTCCACTCCTACATCTTTAGTTTATCCAACTTTAGGGATGTCTTCTAACCCACCTTCTCAATAGATTTATAGTTGTTATTTTCCTACCAATTTTGTTGTTCGTAGTTTAGAAGAAAACTTTCTTTTTTTTTTTGGGGGGGGGGTTTGATGTAGTTCGTAAATAATTACATTAGTTTTATTTTAATAAGATTTTTTTTTCCAATAGTTGACAATTGGTTATTACCAATGGTTGGTAGTTCTCAACAACCGTCAATCATCTTATAAATATTATAATTGTACACATGATCAAGGACCACATGCCTTTCTATCTTGAAACATTTTGTAAATGCTTTTGAATGATGGAAATATCTTCCTAAATTGTCTCAAATATATATTATTTTCTCTATCATAATCATTCAAGTAGAGTTAGCAATAAACACAACCCATGTTTCTCTATTTTGATTAATGAGAATTCAACTAGATGTTTCAAGCCATCTAGGGGTTTAAGGGAGGGGGATCCAATTTTTTCCTTTTCATCATCATGGCTAAGGCCTTAAGTTACACAATTTAAAGGTCTAATGCAATATGATTATGGAAATTTATCTAGGTGAAAAACATTGTTAAATGTCTCTCATCAAAAAAATTCAATGATATAATTCTATTTAAAGAAGAAAATGTTGAACAAGAATGCTAAATAAATCATTTATTTGAGTGCACAAACGCATCAAGCCAAAAGTAGATTGCAAGGAAATTGGGATACAAAATCAATAATCTTCCAAAAATTACCTCATTATGGAATAATCATAGACAATTGCAAAAATTTAATGATATCATGGAAAGGTAAATGGTTATATTTTTCTAGGAATATCACGATGATTAAAGAAATAATTATATCAATTGTAATTTGCTTAATATCTTGGACCTCAAAATCCATGTAAATGAAAAAAACACCAGATTAGCTAATCAAGAAATTTGCATGACAAGGGAATATAGTCAAAGAAAATTTTCATTGGCTACATAGGAGACTATCTATACTACCCATATTGATGGAGGTGATGGTCTACATTAATATGAATAAAAGAACAAAATGTGTTGGATGATAAACTCATTTGGGGTTTATACTCCAAAACAAATATGGGATGGACTGAAATAATACAAAGAAAATACCTAAATAATTTAAACTCTAAGAGGATCCTCACTACTTCCAACCCTCCTAAAGGCTTGCAAATATGTAACTTTATGATATATTATAAAAATGGATGACCAATCACATTACATAAGAAATATAAAATGATCTCTCTACCAACTTCTGGGAGGAACCTAGGATGGATACATAATGCTCTCTATTGAGGATGATCTAGTTGAGGCAAGATAAATTTTTACTCTAATATGGGGTATAAAGGTTCATGACTATATGAAATGAGGCACACCAATATAATGATGGGATATAGAAGGATGTGAGAGGGATGGGCATACTAGAAGATTAAATATTTTTATTGGAAAATAAGCTTTCCATAAGGGAATTTTCATCAAAGACTTCCCTAATATTAGTAAATGGCATTTCTCCAAAATCAGAAATTACTCTACAATATTGTATGATAAGGTTGTCAATTCTTAAATTCCTAGCAAGTGTTGTCCCTAAAACCTTTTTTGGAGCAAAATTTGCCTCCAAAAGTAATCACTTTTGCTAGGAAAACTATATATTTAAGAAATTTCTCATAGTTGACCAAATGAACCAATTGGTATTGTGATGTGGAGACCATAAATCACCTATTGGTAAACTATTTCTTTTATTTAAAATATTGGTAATGACATTGTGCAAAATTATGTTGATATGTCACATTATTGAGTGATATTATGAATTTTTACAAATCATGGCCAAAATTTTAAAAAAAGGGGTTAGTTTTTTAATGTTTATGGATTGTCTACCCATCACTACTTATAAGGGGAATATGGAAGGAAAAACCATATGATTTTTTTAGGA
The DNA here is from genome assembly GCA_007258455.2 of Sequoia sempervirens. NCBI lineage: Eukaryota > Viridiplantae > Streptophyta > Pinopsida > Cupressales > Cupressaceae > Sequoia > Sequoia sempervirens. The sequence continues at coordinate 525,965 of VDFB02265127.1, forward strand.
TAAGTAGACGAATGAGCACATGTTCATGAATATACTAGAGACAACCACTGAAGATGTAGCTCTATTGAGAATACAAAATAAATTTATAATATTTGTGAAATGGGTAAATATTATCAGGATAGAGCTTAGGGTTGAAACTCCCCTATTTATGGGGTTAGTAGAATAATTCCACTATAAGTCCATGAAAATAAATTAAGTGGAAAACCACCTTAATAGCTGCGTAGAAATAAAATTTGATGGTCCATGAAAAAGGGAAATTCAAACATTTCTACGCAGCCATTAGGGTGGTTTTCCACTAGGGCTATGATTCAATACCATCTCCAAAAATGAGCAATGGTTGAGAGAGCAATAAGGAACACCCATAAGCTTATTTGTTATACTTAATAGTAATTTTAACAAGTGGTATTATTCCATAACATAATCTTTTTTAGAAATAAACTAAACATAATTTCTTAATTAACACTAATATCTGGGGCATGCATTTTTAAATTTTTTTTTTATCATAATTTAGAGTAGTATTATGCCATAACACAAAAAAAATTTATACATCAATTTTTTTTAAACAAGGACATCAATATGGAGGGTACACATATTTCATAAAAAAATTTCTCTACAATATATTTTATTTTTCCATGTGCATTGAATAGAGATTGCTATGTTTGGTAAAATACCTATATTTACTAAAAATATATATTTTAATTAAATTAAAATAAAATAGATTATATTTTATGAAAAGATTAATCTAAAGGCTAAGATCTTGCAAAATTTCATGTCATGTTGCTCCATTTGATGGTCTAAACCTTGCTCCAAAGAAAAAATTCTTTTGAAAATGATATGAGTAGGAGGAGAGCAACATAAAAACCTTCGATGAAGGTCCTTTATTTCAATCTCCCTTCCTATATAGATTTTCAATGTGCAACATTAGAAAATGGAAAAAAAGGCATTTCATTTGAAGTTCCCCTCATTATTTCAAAGGCCCCCCCTTTATTCAAAGTCGATATACATGTGGTAGGAATTTTACCTTTGAATAAGGACCTTCATTCGAAGGTGTTAAAAAATAATTCCTTCCAAAACTCATTTTTGTGCCCCATACCACAAGTGGGGAACACTATTATGGCATCACACTATGGTGTTAGTTCATCACACTCAACAAAATTTGATACAAGGTGGGATCTTTTTGAGTTGACCACCTTTGTTAATAGATTAATGACTATTTGATAACTTTTAATTTTACACAAGATAGAATAAATGACGATTAACTTGAACATATGCATAAACAATCAAAATTCACAAGAATTGTAAACTCACAACACTTCCACAAAAAAAATACTACATGGAAGGAGTTAGAAGAAAGAATGATTATTTTTCTATATGAGGATGAAATCACATCAAAAGAAAGTCTACCTCTTTAAAATATACTACATCTAAACAATATAATATATTTTTTGAGCAAGATGAAGGAGCTAGATTAAATTATTAGCCTCATAAGAGAAAATTTTTGATTTTTGCATCTTGGCCTAGAAATGCCTTGTTTCTTTAGAAAATTGCTTAAAGTATACTATCAACAGTGGAATTCCTAATAAGAAGTCACCTGGATGGAACCAATGTATATTATCTATTTTATCAATGTCATTATACTAAAGAGCTTTGAGAATTGTGGTTTAAAATTTATGAGCATCAACTATACACAATTTTTTTTAGATAACTGACTCAATTGACCTACAAAAAACTTCAGATTCCCATCTTAAATATAGTGTGAAAAATAGAGCTCAATAAAAAATATTAACATACATAACAAGAGAGGAATGACATAATAATCAAACACAATATCCTTTAAAGAGTAGAATGATATGAGAAAATGACTTCTCGCATTAAGGGAATTAGAGAGGGAAAAGCAAATCAAGGTTCAACATATTAGTAATTTTTTATCCTAGGGCGTAACAATAATGTGTTGGCCTAATGTGAGTGAAAATGACAACCATGCATAAGGAATCAGTATAATTTATTTTAAGTTAATTTATGTATTAATTTTCACAAAATAAGTTGGAATTGGTACATATGACTAAAAGAGATCTATGATGTATAGAGGACAAGAGGAGTGTAGGGACATTCCAAAAAAATGCAAAAACCTAAAGTAAACAATGTAAGAAAGGAAAAACCAAGTTCCATAGACAATCCTTGAAGATCAAAGATAATGCAATTAGGCCACAAAAAAGTATCCAACTGGCTTGAGGCCATGTAGCTCCTCGAGTTTGTGACACCTTACAAATTGTACTATATGAACTTGGAAGTTGGCTAGGAGGCCCCTTCCTACAAAAATGATAAGGTTAACAATATGAAGTAATCAATCTAGTATGATCCCTTCTAGTGGACATACCTCTAAAAATTCGTCAATTAAGGTCAAACACCCTCCATATGAAGAGAGAAAGACATATCATTGTAATCCACAAGGGATTGGAAAGAACCAAGTGATATTTTAAGAAAAAAATCCTCTAATATCATAGTAGGGAGGACATCTAAATATAAAATATTCCCTTTTCTCTTTTTCTAAGTAGTTTATCTAGAAAATATGTGGTCCATCTTGTTGTGAATTTGGGAGAAAACTTTGGTTTCACAATAGGAAACCTTAGATTGTAAGGTAGTTGGTGTAGCATATCCTAAGGGGAAGACGAGTTTGACACTAAATTGGAGATATAAATATAAGTAGCCTGTTGAATTTTTTAAAATAGTGGCTTTTTTGGGGCAATCCATGTAAATTGGAGATAGGATCTATAAATATTAATATATATATATACCCTTTTTTATCTCTCTCTTAGAGAGATCAAGAACATTCACTAGATAGATTTTTGGTAGTTTCCTAGCCATACCAAGGTGAATGAGGCACAACAAGGAGGAGGCTTTCACGTACAACAAAGTTCAAACCCATATTATGTTAGCATTGTAGAGGATCTAAGAGCAATAAAATGATACCTAGGAGATAACAATTTGGGAGGTGACCATGAATCTCAACTTGTGTATCATAGTCAATACATGGAATATTACTAAAGTTCTAAGAGAATCTATGGAAAATTATACAAAGATGGTGGCTTGATAGACCAATATCTTAGAATAAAAATGTTTAGATATAATCATAATATGTACTCTCTCTATCTAAATTCAATCCACAACACCATGCTATGGTCTCTAAATATCACAACATAAGAGGTAGGCATGACCAATGAGTGAAATAGGTAGACCTTCCTTTGAATGTACTAAAACTAAACCTAAAAGCATTATTTTTCAAAGGTGGTAAGATTAACATCAAGTGTGGGCTAGAGAATAGGACCCATAAGTATGCATATGAAGAAGAAACCTCAATATTTTCATCTTTATAAGTAAGAATCACCCTATGTGCCTTTTTTTTGGAAATATTGAAAGCCATAACTTTTTTTTTTTATGAAATTAGCATTTAATTGATGGTTATCATAAAATGTTAAAATATAAAGTTGTCTCCAAGGACCCCTAATTGAGTGACACATCAAGATAATGCCATTTGTAAACTAGAGAATGCAATAGAGACTCCAAAGAGTGAATAATTAATTATATTTCCTAGTTTATTTGATATGATGTTCTCTAGTTTGCCAATGTAGAGCCCAAGATTTGTAAGAGAGTGGAAAGCCATTGTTTTTACCTTGCTAACAATAGACTAATCACGTGTCATCACTAATGAAACCTCAAGAGGTGGAAGACTCAAATCCTTAAGACTATCCACAACCAAGTGTTGTGAGACTATTAGATTCCTTGCAGCAATCTACAAAACAACATTATGCTCTATGCTTGTCTACTTTAGCATGCTTAATGATACTTTTCAAGCTAGAGATGTGATCCATGGTCACCACCCATATGAAAAAAATTGGTCTAGGAGGTGTTGGGGATTCACATCCTTGGTGCAGATGACTAATAGATTGGAATAAATAAATTTAAGATTATGTGAACCAAAAATAGTTAACACTTTACAAAATCTATCTAACAAAATTTATAGAAGTTAATGGAACAATATGCATACACAAGATTACATAAGACTCAAATATTTATGTGAAACCCTTAAAATAGAAAAGCCATTGCCAAAAAGATGTTCATGCAATTATATTATTCAAAATCAAAGATTCAATACAACAATACATTTTTATAGAGTATCAATCTACAACATACTTTTCTTCAATCACTCTAATCTCACACCAACAATTTTAAATCCAATGTAAAAAATTAATCTATACAACCATTTAGCTTTGGTACCTTCACACAAGATATATAAACTTATACATGAGAATTCCAATCATCTCATTATCCAACCAATGTGTGGAATTCTAAAATTTATGCAACTTTATTACAACCATATTATGACATTGACACAAGTACCTAAACACTCTCTTCAATTATGTCAAATGGTCCTTACCTAGCTTTGCCATGAACTTACTTAGTACTCCCATGGCTTAGGCAATGTCTAGTCTTGTGCAAACTATCACATACATGAGACTGCCTAACACATTGGCACATGGAACATTCCTTAAGTCCTTCAAATCCTTCCCAGATTTAGGATATTATTCCAAACTCAATTTTGTGCCAACTAGTGGGTTTGTACTTTTTTATTGTCCTACATTCCAAACCTCTATACATTAGTTTTAATGTATTTCCTCTAGTTTAGCCGTTTCTTGTTGGTCCTATCCCTATATGTATCTAATAGTAGCTAAGTACTTCATGTCAGACTAACTAGACACTTCAACTTTAAGTTTTTGAATTAAGGTCTTATTATCTTTAATTATTAACATATTATCAACATATGAAACAATACTCAAAATGTGATCATTTACCTACTTGTAAGACAAAAAATGATCAACATCACTTCTAGCAAAACCAATTGTAGCACATATGAGTCAAACTTTTGGTTCCACATACATGGGGACTACCTTAATCCATATAGTGGCCTTTTTAGCTTACAAACTAGCTTGTCTTTATCTTTCACCTAAAATGCTTCAATTTGTTCCATGTATTTTTCCTCCTTTAAGACTCCATGCAAGAATATTCTCTTGACATCCATCCGCTCTTTATTAAGATCATATATTGCAATTATGGATAACATTCTAATAAAACTCAAATAAAAGTTTGATATATACAATCATCATGTGCTTCCAAACAATAAGCTAATTCTATATAACATGGTGGCAAGAGCTAGGACAAAATATATAATCCGCTTCTTCTACACAATATCACCCCCATAAACAAGACAAGAAACTTGGAGAGAATGACATAGCTAGTCAAAAAAGAAAATGAACACTAATAAAAATTTATTAGGTAGGATGAAATGGAGAAAGATAAATTTACGAGTGGTGATAATCATTAGTAATTGCTAGAGATGATGGAGAAGACTAATAACAAGTGCAAAATACGATAACAATTCAAGTAATACAAAAAAAATTGTGTGTAATGTCTTCCTCTCTGCTCTGAATACTTCTAAAACCCTAACCTTCTCCAATAAAGATTTCCCACCGCTCTTGGAGAAAATGCGGGTGTGGTCATGGTTGTTGTGCCAAAGGATCTTAGTCGGGGTGTTTTGGACGACAATCTTCCTGATTTTCCACCGTGCCCTGACGCTTCCTATGGTTGTGATGGTTTGGCTACTAGTTGTGAGGGTGACAGGGTCGATGGGTCAGCAGATTTGATGTCTCCTGATCATTATTTCACAGTGGTTCTCTTCCAGTTGGTGGGGCTATTGGTGGGAAGAGTCCTTCGCTGGGGCTATCTGTTCTACTGTGGCTCAGCCTCCTCGGACAAAAACTCTGCTGTTCCCTTGCAATCTAGCCCTATTGTGTGTTGTGGTCCAAAGATTATTGACATTGTTACTCATTACGCTCAGCGTGCCCCCATCTACAGATTTAATCACCTTTGGCCATCTCTATTGTACCTGCATAAGTGGATGTTGGCATCTTGGAGGCTCCTCTCAAAAGAAAAAGTTGAGGCTTATACTTGTGCCAAAGGGTTTTTCATTGTTAGCTTTGGTTATTCATGCAAGCTAGGAGTTGATTTGTGATGGCAAATTGTGGCTTTGGGGTGAGCACTCTTCATCGTTCAAGTTGTGGTTCCCTTCTTTTAATTGTTGTGCAAAGCTTTTTCATATCTGTTAGTTTTTATGAAGTCATTGACAATTCTGTGAAAGTTGATTCAATTACTTCAAATATTAATCACACTACCTATGCTCATTTTTTTTAATTTTTTTTTGGTGGATATGGACATCTTTAAATCTATTTTTGGGGAGGTTGTTTGATGGTGGAGGATAGGCCTTGGACTTAAGTTATTGCTTGTGAAGGTCTTCCCTTTTATTGCTGGCATAAATCCTCTTATGGGCACCTTGCTTTTGATTGCCCCCATTCACATGACAGGAATGTGGATTCTGCTATGTGGTGGCAAGACACTCTCTTCAAAATCTTGAGATGTTCCTCACGAGTCTCCTATGGTGAAGCATGGTGTGGCCCTATTGGAGTCTGCTTTGAAGGCTTTTGTGTCTTAGGTGGTTGGTGGGGTAGCGAACCCTCTACCATAGCAACTATTGTAATTCCCACTAAGTGGTTGACTTCTCCAACCAAACACCCCTCTCTTATGTTGCTCTTAGATGAGGTCTTGGAGGGGAATTCCCCTCCTCTATCTCATTATTTTGACAAAATGGACGATGAGGTTTCTTGGACTGTTGTCCAAAGATGGAAGAAAGGTCTTTCAAAGCATATATCTTAATCCCACACCAAGGTCAAGGGTTTGAGATTTGCTATTTCTCATTTTGGTGTTGTTTAGTTGTATTGTGTCTTCCCCATGACATGATGTAACTAGTTGTAAATTCCAATTGTTTATTGGTTGCGTTTGTGTTGTTTTTATTCTATTTTGTCCTATTTTGGTTCTTGTTCTTCTCAACTTATAACTTGCTCTAGAATAGGGCTGGGACCCTTGTTTTCTATTTTATTTAATAAAAAACAATTTATTGATGATGTTGCAACATACTCAACTTCTATTAATGACAAAAAAAAGTTGATTATATTTTTTAAGGCCAAGAGATTATCATTAAACCCAAGCTAAATACGTATTTTAAAGCACTATTTTGATCACCAATAGATCTCACCCAATCACTGTATATATCCAACTAGTCCAAAATCATCAGTTGATGTATAAAAAACACCAAAGTTGCTTGTTCCATGAATGTGCCTAAAAATTATTTTTACTGCACACAAATGAACCTCACTTGAATATGTAATGTCCCTTACTTAGACAACTCAGACTATAGCATAGGTTGGCCTACTATTAAGGTTCCCGTAAGTTAGCAACATGGATAGGGGACCCAACTGAGGGCTGTGGAGTCTAGCTAGGAGCCTTATGAGCCTTTCAGTTTGGATTTCAGTTGATGAATTCAAAGATAAAGTGAAAATATTAAGGTTGCTTTAATGGAATAGTGAAAAGTGAATAGTAATTAAAAATCATAAGGTGAATAGTGAAAAGTGCCCCCATCCTAGCAACTCAAGTTGTTTTTAAAATGTGGCATTTTTCTTTGGATGAGAAAAGACCCTCAAGGGGAATGTTTTATTGATTTTTATCAAAAAGTCCATAAGAGGTTATAAAGCAAAGTGTTGGGCTCTTTTTTGGGCATTCTACTCTCATTTTTACAAAACACTTTGCAAGTTTGAGCTCTAAAGAAGGGTTTCAACATTGCTTCAGCCTTCTGGGAACGAAAACTATTAAAGGCTATCGTGGATTGGAGGAGAACACAGTTCACCTTTGGGGAGGGCCTACCTTGGGTCTTCATTTGGGCTTATTTGGATGAGTTTCAGATATATATTTTGCAAATCTGAGTTTACAATAGTATTATATCAGCATATTACAACAGATCAGGGGAAACCATAAGTAGCATAGGTCTTCTCAAGGCCTTAGCAACTCATTTTATACCTTATCTTAGCTGCTACATCATTTCAAGAGTCACAGGCTTCAAATCCTAGGTGCTATGAAGGGTTTTATACCAATTATAGGATTTGATTCACATATTTAGTTGGAAATTCATATCAGACCTTGGGGCAGATTTGTGAAGCTGGGAAGAAGCTGAAAAGGGGTTGTCCTTGCTATTCAAGTTTATATTAGATTGTTATATGCAGATTTGTGGTATGTACAATGACATTTAAGCCAATAAATTCATCATTATTGCTCTCTATTTAAATTGTATGACTCATTTAAGTTTTACCAGCAATTTCATTCCTTCTAGTTTGCACTATTGTTGCATAAATCAACCTTCAACAAAAACACAAAAAAATCAAAAAAATGCAAAAACAAACAAAAACAAAACCCTTCCTATTCGTTGGTCAAAGATTGTGAAAAGACAAAACGCAAAAAAATCAGGTCAAATTTGGGTTGGGGATCTTTCATAATCTTATGGAGATCTTGAAACCAATCTAATAACATACACGATGTTTGGTGAATAGCAATAAGATACATAGGACTAATAACTAAATTCATGTAGTGTTGTATTTATCTTTTCAAAATGGTCATCCTTGACTAATTTTTCATTCATATTCAAAGGTGTGTTCATTGGTTTACAACTTTTAATTTTGAAATTGTCAAGTAAATCATTATCTTTTTTTTGTGAGATAAAAATGTCATTATTCAACTATCTTACTTCTACTCCAAGAAAACAATGCATCAAACCCAAATTTGTCATTTCAAATTAATTCTTCATGGTACTTTAAAATATAACACTTTGATATTCCCTATGTAAATTAAATCATCAACATGCAAACAAATTATAAGTAAACCATCACTACCTTTGAATTTGACATAAAGTATGGATTCACTTTAACTCTTTTTTAGCTTTTTTTCCTAAAAATACCCATATATTCTATTGTACTGAGCTCTTGATATTTCTTTCAGCCCATAATGAGCATTTTTTAACCTATAAACTTTTTGTCCGTGTCTTGCAACTTCATATACTTCTTAGACCATTCAAAAAAGATGAATTAACATCAAATTGATACACTCTTCACCAAAATTGTTTTGTCAATACCAAAACAGTTATTATAGTATCCAACCTAGCAATATGAGCATAAGTTTCATTGTAATCTATAACTAGTTGTGAGAAGCCTTTTTGTAATAGTCTTGCTTTGCATTGTTCAATGAAACCCTCAACTTTATATTTAATTTTATCAACCTGATTTAGCCCAATAACATTATTATTTTTGGTGGAAGATATACTAACTCCCATGTTTCATTCATTCCAATGACATAAATTTCCTTATTCATGGCTTTAACCCAAACTTCATATTTTACTATTCTTAAAAATGTCTTCATTTAACTTGTATATAAGATAACAAAACAAAATGTGTAATTGAGTTAGGATTAGTGGTTCGTTCATAATTTTTTGAGAGTTTTTACCTTGTTTAGAGGACTCAAATTTGAAGGAGAATTTGATAAAGAAGATGTCAAACTTGATGAAGGTGTTGTAGTAAAACTTGAGTTATGGCTTAGGCCAGAAAATTAAGATGGAAAATCTTGTTCTAGATATTTTTATAATTATTGGTAGGTATTTCTTGATGTAAATTTTCATACCATTGTCATGTTTCATTTTTCAGTAAAAAGCACATTACAATTTGATAATTAAGCTCTATGGTATTGGACTATATATCCACACTATAGCCAATAAAATACATTTCTCCCATTTATCATCATTTTTTGTCTTTCCTATTCAATTATACGAGCATGAACAATTGAACCAAATACCTTAAGATAAGCCACACCAACCCTTTTTCCACTCTGCCTAGTAAGGTGTTTGTATTTTTTACACTTTTTGTTAGACATCTATTTAACAAGTAAATAGATGTGGATATTGCTTTAGCCCAAAATATATTTGAAAGATCTTTGCTTTTGAACACATTTCTATCCATCTCTACAATTGTACACTTTTTATGTTCGACTACTCTATTTGTTAAGGGTTATAACTTACAGTCGATTATCTTTAAATTCCACTTTTTTGAAGAAATCTCAAAATCACAAACATCCCATAAACCTGTAACAATTTTTTCTCTTTCTCAAATTCTAGTACTCAATTACATAATTCTACCTTCTGCGAATAAATAAAACTTAAATCTGCACCAAACCCTCTCTGCTAGTAGAAACTTGTTCTCAACACAACCGCATTTTTGTTTCTATCAACTGAACAAAAGTTTCCTACTCTGATAAGATTTAAAATGAAGACCAGCCATGTAAGGCTAAGCATTTCATATCATTTATACATTACATAATAACCCCAAAAAATTCAAACACATCTAAAAAGAAACTCAAATTGCTGCAGCAATTTTAATTTTATTTATAAAAGTCTGGTAAGTATAATCATGTCCTTCCAAACAAGACACTGATCCGCATCGAGCTGTCTCGATAACAAGAACTTTTAAAATGAATAGGTGGCAAATCAATGTGAATTTGAGAAGGGAACAAGTATTCCTCCAATATGGCAGGAGAAATGCTTCATTCCGGTTTCCGCCCATCAAAGCATATTAATATACTGCCCGTGATACCAATTTTAAAATCAGCTGAAAATTTGTCATTCTCAGAAATAGGTCAGAGCAACGATTTCACAGGAGAATAAATTTCTATGACGAAGCGAATGAGGCAAACCTCGTCATTATATGGTTGGATTGACAGTGACATACGGGTAAAACTAAATTCCGTCAAGATCATGAGGACGAAAGAAATAGTGTTTCCCGCCTTAGGCAATATACCAGCTCACAATTATGAAGCGATCCTTAAGCAAGTAGGTCGAGTCTTATCAAATTCTGGTAGCATAGGAACATCTATACTCCATGGATAGAAGTGGAGAACGTTCTATGCTCATGAATATTGATCTAATAGAGGCCTATGCTCAAATTTCTTGGAATTAATTTAGAAAAATTCTCTATAAATCGGTACCGGATGAGTTTTGAGGTGTTCGTCTTTCTAAAAAATGGAGGATTTAATATCATCAGCGAAGAGATTTTAGTTATTTAATATGAGAGCACTTTTTTTGGGCTTAAATCTTTTTGGTTGAGAGCCAAGAATTGAAGGGTATCCATTCCACCAAAATCACCTAGGATATGATCCCCACCTCATCCCTTATGATATGAGGGTCTTGCACTCTTGGTCTATGTGGGCCCATTCGACACCATTCAATGACACCATTCAACATCAATAGTGGATCAAAGATCCATTGACTTTTTATAATAATTTTATTAATAGCATAAAGCAATTTTTCTCTTTTAAATCTTAAAGAAAGGATGGATTGCATGAGTGATGCCTTGTCTCTTCTTCCTTTCTTTAATATTTTATGTAATAATATAACAATTCTTTTCTTTTGATTATTAAAAGAAGTTTTTTTCAAGGTGACTTTCTTCTTATTTATTTATTTATCTTTGAGGAACATTATATTTTAATTAATAATAAAATATTTTTTCTCCTTTGATTCTTAAAGAGAATATGGATTAGATGGGTGATGGTTTGTCTCTTCTTTCTTGTTTTTAATAGTTTAATCAATACTACAAAAAATCTTATCTTTTGATTCTTAAAGAATATTTTTTCAAGATGACTCTTTCTTCTTATCTATTAATATTTTATGAGTATTATATTTTATTAATAATATAACATTCTTCTCTTTTGATTATGAAAGAGGAGTTCATCAAGGTGACTCTTGTTATTATCTATTTATTTTTCATGAGTATTAATAATTAAGAAGTTAAAAATAAAGTAAGGTATCTATAAATAATTTTTCATGTAGAATTTATAGATAAATTACTCAATTCTAGATTGTTGATTATGTTTTGATGAAGATAAGTTGGTTTTGAAGAGACCGTAAACCATGTACAACGAATAGAAGAGCTCAAAGTCTACACAATAAATTTCCAAATGGGACAAACAATACAATTGTAGTAAAATCACCAAGAAAGATCTAACATAATTGTAACATATTGAAGTTGTTGGTACATTTAAATGTGTAGGGAGGTCCTTAAGGTTTTTATGTTTTCTTTTGCCAAAACCTCAAACCCTTTGAGATTTTGGCACTTTGTATTGTTATTGTAGCTTTTCTAATTTCATGTTGACTAGTTTACTTGGTGCAATCACTTAAGTTCTACTATTAATGCTCTTAAGGGTTGTGGTTTTATAGGCCCCTTTATCTTAGTCATCGATGTATACTCATGTCAATTGTTTGTATCTCCAAGGTGGTATCCAATGTGTTAGTGTAATAAGAGTCATTATCAATCTAGTTAGCTAATCACTTTTCTAGGATTGACCTATTCACACTTATTTTAAGTTCACTTAGGCTATTTCATGCCTTTGTCTCACTTTATATGGTTGAGACATGTTTCCTCATCATTGAGACACCTAGTACAAGCATATTTGACACTTTCTCACACACTTATCAAGTGAGCTCACAAGTGTTCCATCTTTGGAGAGGTGGTTAGTCATTGTATCCTACCTTCTCACCTCAACAACCTTGCCTATGTTTAAACAAGGTCACTATGTACATTTTACACACTCTTCATGTGTATATGATAGACATACTATTCTGCTCATTTTTGTTCACTTATGAAAGTTTATCAATTCATGTTTTCAAATATCAAGCATTCTCCAACACAATGTACATGTAGAAACAAGATTTTGATGTCCTATGAGCGGTTTTCATAGCCACAACTGTGTATACATTTGTTCAACTACTACAAAAATTCAATGTTATTAGATTTCCACAATCCATAAGAATATCAAAGAAGTTATTTCTGGATTAGATTGTGTGTAAGCTTTTTTGGATCAACTACTACAAAAATTGCTAGGTCCACCATTATAGCTTGATTTGGATTATCATTTAAAGTATATACTTTATGACCAAATGAAGGGGATTTAATGTCATGAAAGTTAAATTGCAAATGCATTTTTTATTATTTTTTTAAGCTATGACATGAACTTCCATCAATGCAATTGGTCAATTTGACTTGCAAAAGCCATTGTAGATTTTGTAGGCTTTTTGAGTGGTCATTTTCCATTTCCTATATGTAGAAATTTCCGTTTCAATCAAAGAGTTGGTCACAACCATTCTAGCAAACTTTTTTGACTTGCCACAAGCATCTCTATAATGGTAGAATTGATTAATGATCCTAGTTGAAGACACATATGTGAATCAAAACTAATCCAAAGATCACTTACATTACAAATATCTTAGAACCTACAAAACATGAAATCATCACCTCCATCCTTATGATTACTACTAACATCTTTGCATGGTCACACATAGATTTTATTAGCTTAGAGTTATCCTTGGTATTCTATCATCTTGTGGTACATCCCAACACAAAACCAGTCAATAAAAAAATGTATCCATAAATCACTCTCTTGGTCACGAAAGAGTTGCAAAAATTGTTAAAATTTGGTTTCATTTGACCTATTGAAAAATGCCCAGAATGGATCTCCAATATTGTCCCTATCAATAATAAACCTAAGGGAATCCACAGAGGTATTGGTTTTAAATATCTAAACAAGGCATGTTAGAAAGATGACTTTCCTTTCCCCAATCTCAACATGATCATCAACCTCATGATAGGTTACATGATGTTATCATTCATGGATAGTTTATTTAGATATAACTAGATATAGATCACCCCAAAGACTAACATAAAACAATTTTCACGACTCCATAGGGTACCATATGTAACCAAGTTATTCCATTTGGGATATGAAATGTAGGGGCCACTTATCAAAGAGTCATGACATTAATCATCCATGACATCATGGAAGAATGTGTGGATGACCTCTTGAAAAAATAAAAAGGAATGAACCCACATAAATCCTACAAATAATCTTTGAGTGGTTACGAGAATATAAGGTGTGACTCAATCCAAAACAATGTTTCTTTGGGGTTACATCAAGATAAATAGTGGGCTTCATCATCTCTAATTGAGGTATATAGGTTGGATCTTGCTAAGGTTTCAGTGATCACATAAATTCCTCCACCAAGGAATCTTAAAAACCATGAAATATCTAGAGAAAACTACAAGGTATCTACAAATTTATTGTATATTTGGGAGATAAGTGTCAACTATTCTTACACCTCCAGGTAATAAAAGTACTAACTTCCATTACGACAAGCCTTGTTTCAATTTTTTTGATCAAATCAAGTAATATCTTGGTACTCAACCTATGCTCATGACACCCATGATATACACACCATTACTCCTTTATTTATCTTAGCTACACCAGTTGCCTTGAGGGCACTTTTAGTATAGCACAATGAATGGGACTATGAACAACCAATATATCATATTAGTCACACATTGGTCATGTACAAGCTTAATTAGACAACCATGGAATGAGCATGTTTAGTTGTCATATTCACTTCACAAAATATTTGACACTACATGCTTAATCATCACACCTAACTCATTTCCAAGGTTTGACCCACTCAAGTATCTCCTATCTACTAGGACTACCCTCATTTGACAAGTGGCTAAATGGAACATGTTGCTTAGTGAATTTGGTATTGAGTGTGTGGATTGGAAAGTATTAAAAGGACATATTATATTTGACCAGTTGGATAAATCACCACTCATTGACACTCATACCTTTATCCTAAAATTTCTTGACAAGTCCATCTTGACTATAGATCACAATAACTCTTTCACTATTCATGGTTAGGAGTAGGTATATTATTTATCACATGACAAGGGGATCTCATACATAAATTTTTTAGGCTTTATTTCTCATGAACCAAAAATGTGACAAAATATTAGGCCTTTCTCATAAGTCTTAAAAATGAGTACATTGGAGCATCCAAAAACACCTCATCTATGAGGATTCTTAGTTGGTAGATCAATAATGAATATCAAACGAATAATAATAAAATCATCCCCTACAAAAGAATGGTTGATAGTTTTCGATGGTATTTTATTTATATCTAATTTGAACATGTCCCTCACCTCAACAATAAAGTCATTAATGCCACAAATACCATTGGTTTCCTCCTTGAGATGCCACAAGATAGTCAACAATGCAAGCTCTTGGTTGAGAAATTGCTAATACTCATGTATAAAACCCTTGGTATCAAACAAATATGTAAGATTGTTGGTCACAAATCCCCCTCTTATCGTAATACCTTAACCTAAATTCACAACCAAACCCTTCCACCTAACCTCTCAAATAACCAACACAAGTCATTTCTACTATGTTCATCCCACTTCACCCTCCTTGATGGCATCCTATATCAAAGGGGATTTGATTTTACTTCATAGTGATTCCTAAATTCAAAATAGGCTTACCATACCAATATCTACACATGTATGAAAGCCGCCTAATGCTCACTAGTCTTTAGAGTGGAGGTTACTTTTCCAATTGATATTGAACTAAGAATAATAAATTTCATGGTTGCATGAATTTGAACTACTTGATGAGAGGTACCTCTATACCTTGAATCCTCTAAAGGCCTATGAAAATTAGCTTTGTTACAACTACAACGAGAAAATAAAGACTAGATACTTTAAAGTTGGTGAACTTTTTCTTCAAGAGAATCTGCATAATACCAACCAAAATCATGGCAAGAAAGGTAAGTTTGAACCTAAATAGTTGGGTCCATATGTCATAATTTCCAAATATGGATTAGGATCACTTCAATTAGCCATCCTATATGGTCAAGAGATTGAATAAATCATGAAAATTATGCACCTTAAGAACTTTCACGAATAAATTTTAGCAATTCTAAAAAGTATAAAACCACAAAAAATAAAAAAACTAAAGAAAAAATCATCCTCTAGTGAAAGCCACCTTGTGGCACCTTGGACAAGTACCATGGTGAAAACATGCTTGCAAGTGCTACATGTAAATAATTAGATCTAATTATTTCCTATTGGATCACTTTACGCCATCTCATTCTATCCTCCTCTCTTGTCATCCCATCCCCTTCACCCCTTTCTACATAGCTCATGCTAGGGGTAGTGTCCAATATCATACTTTGGAAAGGCCCTTTGGCATCCTCCCATTTGCATACATGTGACCTAGCAACATGCCTCCTTTTATGACATATCCTCAACCCTTTCTTAATGCACAATCATCACCATCCAAAAATGAACATCAACTTGAGAAAACCTCTTACACTAAATGCAAAAGAATAAGACCTTATCCACCACCATTGATGCACACTAGTTGAATCCCTAGCCATAATGAAAATCCTATTCCATTCTCTCATCATTTTCCTTCACAAGATTTATTATTCCCCACATCAAGCATCCACCATCACCACCCTATCCCTTTTTAGCACTCTTTCAAGAGGTACAACACATGCAAGTCATTTACCTATTGGATTTAATTATTTTCTTATCTATTAACCAACAACATGCCTCTTTAAGGTCTTCATGAACCTTATGTTATGATGTGTCTTGACAAGTGTACTAGGACATTCTTGTGATTTCTTGAGTGCTTTTCTTATTGTGTGTCCCTAGCATATCCCACCAAGGTCATCACATGCCTTGATGGTATACTAGGGGATCCTCTTGTTTGTTGTGTGTTTTTGAGTCAGTACTTAATGCACAAGACATCATCACCATGGTCCTTATACCCTAGTACATGACATCAAGTGCAATAGAAAATCTAAGTTTCTCACTGCAAGTCAACATATGCCTACATCCAATTCCAAACACACTCATTACCCTTATTCTATCTATCATCATTCTTCTCATCATTTTCATTATTTACTAACATCATTTTTTAACTAACATTTATATCTTCTGTCATTGATTTTTATCTACATGTGTCATAATCACAAGCATATAAAATAAAAACCCACATTCATAACCATCTAACCCTTGCATATTCATACATATATCATAAATATATATGCATCTTTAAATCATAAAATATATCCATAACTCACATATATCCATCATGAATCAAATGCATTTATATTGTTGTGAGAAGCCTTTTTGAATTAGTCTTGCTTTGTATCTTTCAATGAATCCCTTAACCTATATTTGATATTGTAGACCCATTTTAGCCTAGAATCACATCTTTTTTGGTGGAAGATATGCCAACTCCCATGTTTCATTCATTTCAATCACAATTTATTTATTCACGACTTTAACCCAAACTTCATATTTTACTATTTTTTAAAAATGTCTTCATTCAACTTGAATATAAGATACCAAAACAATTTTTTTAATTAAAATAGGATTAATAGTTCTTTCATTAAAAAAAATGAGAGATTTTACCTTCTTTAGAGGACTCAAATTTGAAGGAGGATTTGATAGAATAGATGTAAAACCTATGAAGGTGTCATAGTAAAACTTGAGTTATTGCTTGGGCCAATAGAATAAGATTGAAAATCTTGTTTAGACAGATATTTCTATAATTATTGGTATTTATTGATGTAAATTTTCATACCATTGTCATGCATCATTTTCAATAAAAAATACATCACAATTGATAATTGAATTCTATGGTATTGGATTACATAATTGTGACCCTTTGTCTCCGCACTATAGCCAATAAAATACATTTCCTTTTTTTATCATCATTTTTGTCTTTTCTATTCAATTATACAAGCATAAGCAATTGAACCAAATATCTTAAGATAAGCCACACCAAGGTTTTTCCAACTTTATGCCTAATAAGATTGTATTTTTTTATACTTTTTGTTAGACATCTATTTAACAAAATAGATGTTGATAGTGCTTTAGCACAAAATATATTTGAAAGGCCCTTATTTTGAACACGTTTCTATCCATCTCTACAATTGTACACCTTTTATGTTCAGTTACTCCATTTTGTTAAAGGTTATAACTTATAGTATATGATCTTTAAATTCCATTCTTTATGAAAAAATCTCAAAATCACAAAACAACCCAATTTTTACTTTTCACAAACTCTAATCTCAATTGTTTAATCCTACTTATGGAAATAAATAAAACCAGTCATGTAATGCTAAGCATTTCATATCATTTAAACATTACATAATAACCCAAAAAAAATCACACATCTATTAGCTGATAAACATATAGAAAGGAAACTAAAATTGCTGCAGCAATACTTCAATTTTATTTATAGAAGTCTTATACATATAATCATCATGTCTTTCCAATCAAGACGCTGATCAGCAGCTGGGACAGAATATACAGCAGCCAACACTGAATTTTTTCTCCTACACAATATCACCCCCCAGAAAAAAGACAACAAACTTGGAGAATATGACGCACCCAGCCAAAAAAAAGACAACACATTCAAAGTTTTAATATGTATCATGCAGTGGAGAATGAAAAATTTACAAGTGGCCATAAATCTATCTAGGAGATCAAATGGTCTATGAAATCTAGGATCTGAACTGACCAAACAAAAATTTCAACCAACAAACCACAACACCTAATTCTGACTACTGCTGATCTAAGATCTTTTACTATAAATTTTGATCGAATAACTGCTATTATCTTAACAGATAAGTTGGAGAAGACTATTGACAAGTAGTGAAAAGTATCTGACAACTGGAAGTTTAATGAGGGGCGGTGGCTGTTTATGTAACCGTTTGGGGCTAGCGTGCCACGTTAAGCATAAGCCCTTTCAGGTATTTGCGTATTCTGCCATGATTGTTGCAGAGAGGGGGTAGCCCCCATGAATGCCAAACCCCAGCCAAAACCTGTAAAAAGTTAAACACCTTAGTACAGACACGCGAGAGCTGCCGAGGCAGCCGAGGCAGAAACCAGAAGCGATGGAAGTCGTGAGCATCCACAAGAGAGTAATCCCATGGACCTTTCGGCCAATCCTGTTTCACAGCCTCCCGAAGAACCCTAGGCCTACAAATGCTCCGCATCGAGCTGTATCGTTAACAAGAACTTTTATAATGAATGGGTGGCAAACCCTGATCTTTGTAGTAGATTCTGCCCGGTGGAGATCAAATTGTATTTAGGGAACAAGTATTCATCCAATATGGTAGGAGAAATCCTTCATTTCAGTTTCTCTGCCCATCAAAGCATATTGATATACTGCCTGTGATATCAATTTTAAAATCAGCTGAAAATTTGTCATTCTCAAAGATAGGTCAGAGGAAAGATTTCATCGGAGAAGAAATCTCTATGACGAAGCGAAAGAGGCAAAGCTCGTCAGTATATAGTTGGATTGACAGTGACATACGGGTAAAACTAAACTCTGTCAAGATCATGAGGACGAAAGAAATAGTGTTTCCCGCCTTAGGCAATATACCAGCTCACAATTATGAAGCGATCTTTAAGCAAGTAGGTAGTCTTGATCAAGTACTGGTAGCATAGGAACATCTATACTCCATGGATAGAAATGGAGAACGTTCCATGTTCATCAATATTGATCTAATAGAGGCCTATGGTCAAATTTCTTGGAATTAATTTATTGTCTCTCTTTCTTTGTTTTTTTAAATATATACCTAATTTTTTACGGAGGATTTAATATCATTTACAAAGAAATTTTAATTATGCAATATGAGAGCAAGTGTTTTTAGGTTTAAATCTTTTGGGTGAGTGTCAAAAATTGAGGGGTATCCATTTCATCAAATTCACCTGTACACAATCCCCACCTCATCCCTTATGATGTGAGGGTCTTGCACTCTTGATTTTTGTTGAGCTCATTCAAAACCATTCAACATCACTAGCGGATCAAAGATCCATTGAATTTTTATAATAATTTTATTAATAACATAAAGTAATTTCTCTCTTTTAATTCTTAAAGGAGGTGTGGATTAGATGAATGATGCCTTGTCTCTTCTTCCTTCCTTTAATATTTTTTAAGTAATAATATAACAATTCTTTTCTTTTGATTATTAAAAGAATTTTTTCAAGGTGACTTTTCTTCTTATTTATTTATCTTTGATGAGCATTATATTTTTAATTAATAATAAAATATTTGTTCTCTTTTGATTCTTAAAGAATATATGGATTAGATGGATGATGGTTTTGTCTCTTCTTCCTTGTGTTTTATATTTTACTCAATACTACAAAAATTCTTATCTTTTGGTTCTTAAAAATATTCTTATCTTTTGATTCTTAAAAAATATTTTTTCAAGATGACTTTTTATCTATTTATCTTTCATGAGTATTATATTTTATTAATAATATAACAATTCTTCTCTTTTGATCTTGAAAGAGGACTTCATGTTAGATTATCTATTTATTTTTCATGAGTATTAATAATTAGGAAGAAGTTAAAAATAAAGTAAGGTATCTACAAGTCATTTTTCGTGTAAAAGTTATAGATAATTTACTCAATTATATATTGTTGATTATGTTTTGATTTTAAGATAAGTTGGTTTTGTAGAGACCATAAACTCTATACAACACATAAAAGAGCTTAAAATTTGCATAATAAGTTCTCAAACGAGACATAAACAATATAATTATAGTCAAACTACCAAGTAAGATCTAACATAATTATCATATTGGAGTTGTTTCGACATTCAAATTTGTAGGGAGGTCCTTAGGATGTTTCTGTTGTCTTTTGTCAAACACTAAACCCTTTGAGATTTTGGCACTTTGTATTGTTGTTGTAGCTTTTCTAATTTCATTTTGAATCGTTTACTTAGTGCAATCACTTAAGTGCTACTATCAATTCCCTTGACGGTTGTGGTTTTATAGGCCCCTTGTCTTATTCATTGATGTGTGCTCGTGTTAATTGCTTGTATCTCCAAGGTGTATCCAATGTGTTAGTGTAAATAGAGTCATTATCAAACTAGTTAGCTAATCACTTTTCTAGGATTGACCTATTCATACTTAGCTTAAGTTTACTTAAGATATTTCATGGTTTTATCTCACTTTATATGGTTGAGAAATGTCTCTTGATCATTGAGATACCTAATACATGCTTATTTGACACTTGCTCGTGAACACACTTGTCAAGTGAGCTCACAAGTGTTCTATCTTTGGAGGGGTGGATAGTCATTGTCTCCTACCTTCTCACCTCAACAACCTTGCCTATATAAGCAAGTATTTATGTAAATTTTACACACTCTTCATTTGTATATGATAGACATACTATTGTGCTCATTTTTTTATCACTTGTGAAAGTTTATCAATTCATGTTTTCAAATCTTGGCATTCTCCAACACAATGTACATGTAGAAAACAAGATTTTGATTTCCTATGAGTGGTTTTCATAGCCACAATTGTGTATGCATTTGTTCAACTACAACAAAAATTGCTAGGTCTAGAGACTATTATAGCTTAATTTGGATTGTGTCATTTAAAGGATATACTTCTTGACCAAATGAAGGATATTTAATGTCACAAAAATTATTGCAAATGCATTTTTTATTATTTTTTGAGCTATGACATAAAATTCCATCAATGCAATTGGTTGATTTGACTTGCAAAATCCATTGTAGATTTTTGTAGGCTTTTTTGAGTGGTCATTTTCCATTTCCTATATGTAGAAGTTCTTGTTTCAGTCAAAGAGTTGGTAGTTGCCATTTCTAGCGGACTTTTCTAAGTGTCGAGAAATATTTTAGGGTCCAAATTATATAATGTTAGGTTTTCAAGAGTACAATGGTTTTTGAAGCATTTGAAGGTCAACAACTATTGTGGTTGTCTAGCATAAAATATTTACAAGGTTTTATGTATGTCTTTGAGGGAATCTATAACAATTTGTACAATTTTTCTCCTATCACATTGACTAACATGAATGTAAAAAACATTTGATAAATATCACAAAAAATTTAAAACATTGTAGACCTTGTAGTGATCATTTAAAACACTATAGACATTGTAGTTATGGTATACAAATACATATGCAAGAAAATGATCACTACATATAGCCAATTGCACATATAGCCAACTGTCCATGTATAGTTGGCTAGTCTTTAGCCCAATGATAGATTTTGGGGTTGAACTTGCTCTTGATACACTTACAAACATATTTTTTTACCTTTTTGCACCTTCAATCCCATTTAGAACAACCTCAATGAATACCTTCATGGGTTTAGAATAGCCCAAAGCACAAGAGAGCTTATCCACTCTCATTCACTGGCCTTTAACCCTTAATATATGGATGAAATTTTATTTTAATTTCATTTTGAAAATCCTTGGCCTTGAAAGTTAAATCATGTTCTAATATTTTGGAATTGGGCGGGACTCACCAATAGGATTTGAAAGTTTCATAGGATTAGAAGTCTCTTGAGTTGTTTCAACCACATGATAAATCCCCTTGGGAATGTGACTCCTTACACAGTGAACAAGAAGAGAATGCTTGACATTATGAGAATATTAATCATCCTAAGAGGAACCATCAACTAGAAATTTAGAAATTATGTTAATAGTCAAGTGATCATTGTGAGCATTCCTCCACCACATATTCATTCCCTTGTGCCAAGAGAGTGGACAATCTACAACTAGGTGGCCAATGGAAAAAGATCATCTACATCTAAAGGGGATACCCTCATAGTCAAGTGGCCAATTCCAAGGCCTATCCCCCACCATAAAAACAACATCCATACATGAAGAGCCTTGGGGATACTTATTCCCACCAAAATATGGACATACATAGAGAGCCCATGTAGTGTTATGATATTTCTTGGAAACAAATATAAAAGTTAGAAATATTGCAAACTATTTTGAGGGGGTGATCTCCAATAATTAGATAATAATATATGAGTTCAATATTTGATCATATGATGATATGGGAGAGTTTTCTTCCTTATTTATAGGGACAATTATATAGGGACACACCGCTTCATTCTAGTTAAGAGGGGTTAAGGTATTAAGTAAGACTAATGTTAAGGACACACCCCTTCATTACAATGTCCCTTTAAAATACCTTAACTCTTGCTTCACTTATGTCCAATGGTCCCTATCTGGCTTTGCCATCAACCTACATAGAATTTTCTCTTAGGCAATGTCTAATCTTGTGCAAATTACCACATACATGAGCTACCACATTGAAAAATGGAACATTTCTCATGTCCTCCAAATCCTTCCCATATTTAGGACATTAATCTAAACTCAATTTTGTGCCAACTAGTGGGGGTGTACTTACCTATTTACAATCCTAAATTTCAAACCTCTACAAAATAGTTTTAATATTTTTCCTCTCATTTAACCATAGTTTATTTTTGGTCCTATCCCTATATATTTGCATATATGTATCTAGCAACACCTAAGCATTTAATTTCAAATTGACCATACACTTGAGCTTTAAGTTCTTGAATTAATGTCTTATTATCTCCAATGATTAACATTATCAACATATGAAACAATAATAAAAATGTGATCATTTACCTACTTGTAAGACACACGATGATCAACATCACTTCTAACAAAACCAATTGTAGCACATATGAGTGGTTCCACATACATGGGAACTATCTTAATCCATATGGTGATATTTTTAGCTTACAAACAAATTTGTCTTTACCTTTCACCTAGAATCCTTCAATTTGTTCCATGTATATTTACTCATTTAAATCTCCATGCAAGAATATTGTCTTGACATCCATTTGATTTATCTCAATATCATATGTTGCAACTATGGATAACATTCTAATAAACTCAAATAAAATTCCGATTGGTAAATTCTCTTATAAATGGATTTCCATGTAAGAAATGGATTAGATGGGTTATGGTGTGTCTCTCATCCCTCATTTTTTTAAAATATATTTTTGATGGAGGATTTTATATCATCCAAAAAGAACTTTTAGCTACCCACTATAAGACATGAGGCTTTAGGATAAAACCTCTTCCACTTAGAGTCAAGAACTGAGGGGTATATATTATGCCAAATTTTCTTGAGGTATGATCTTGGCTTCATCCCTTATGATGTCAAAGTTTTGTAATCAACAAGACTTGGTTTTTGGCGGGATCATTCATAACCATTCAATTTCACTAGTATATCAAGGGCCCATTGAATTTTTCAAAAAAATAATTCAAAGCATATAGTACTTTCTCTCTTTTGATGGCTTGTCTCTTCTCCCTTGTTTTTTATATTTTAAATAATAATGTAACTGTTACCTAATTTTCACCCTCAAGGGGCTCAATCAGGCAAGGCATCTCCTTTGCAGATGTTCATAAGGGCCAGATGGGGCGTCTCCAGTGAGGGTTACTCTATGCATATGATGACATTTCATAGGGAGCTCAGTTGGGAAGCATGCCTTGTTCAGGTTCGGCATGAAAATCTTCTAAGGACAGAGTCGCCAAGACCCCAGGAATGTCACGGCGAGTGGGATTCACCAACAGGTCCCTATCAGTAAGACATTGGCAAGAGGTCTCGACGACTAAAGGATTTCAGTTCGGCGGAGGTTCTTTTCTTCGGCCAAGGTCTCGGCGAACGCATCGGGTCTCATCGACAAAGCAGGGCAGGATCCTTTCGGCGTATGTGTGTGGGTTTCAGTAAGAGGTCTCGATGATCAGAGGGAGTCTCACTGAAGTCAGGAGATCTCGGCAAAGCAAGCGAGCTTCTCTAAGAGGTCTTGCTGAAGTCACAAAGTCTCCCCGACAACCATAAGGTTGAGGCACTGTCGACATAAGGAACAACCATTGGAGAGAGGTCTCCCCGACTCGTAATGTCTCGCTGAGATCAGAGCTCACCAAGAGGTCTCACCGACCAATGGAGCCTCCAAAATGAAGAGGAATTCGCTCAGGGGAAGGGGTTTCTACAAGATGTCTTGGCGAACTGGGGGGGTCTCAACGAAAAGGTAGCCTTCGGCGTATGTCAACAGACTTCGCTAAGAGGTCTCGTCGAAGTCACAAGGTCTCCCCGACAATCAAAAAAGAAGCAAGTTTCAGGACAGGTTTGGCCGACAAAAAAAGTCTCCAAGAGGCGAAGGGCTCGACAAGAGGTCTCAGCGAGCGGAAGATGTCTTACCGAAGGATGAGAGGAGGCTTCAACATGTTTTCCTTCAGCAGGAGTCTCTCCGATCATGAAAGACTTCGCCGAGAGCATTGGATATCGGCGTAGGGTCATGCCAAAGTGAAGATGTCTTGCCGACCAAGCAAGCTCTCCCCGAACTCAAGTGAACTTTCGGCGAAGCAGGGAGACTTCGATAAAGGAGTCTCAACGATAAAGAAGTCTCAGTGACATGAGGGAAGCTCGCTAAGAGAAAAATAGTTTCGCCATGATGTCTTGGAGAAGGCATAATGTCTCCTCGACTGAATGAAGAGTTCGCCGAAGGAAAAGGAAGTCTACAAGAGGAAGCTCGGCGAGAGGTCTCGCCAACCAAAGAAGGATCCGATCGACATAGAATGAGCCCGGGTAGAAGGCTCTGGCATCGTAATAAGATCATGCTGACTCCAGTGTCTTGCCGATGTTCTGAGCGATGACAAAGCTGACTTCGATATAACTTTGGTGGCTCGATAAGAGCTCTCACCGACTGTTCTATGATATACCGATAGCTATAGAGACTCCTAATCGCATTGGCAAGACACTTCCAGTGTCTCACTGAGATGCGATTCTGATCAAAGGAGTTTTGACCGCCCAAACAATCTGCGTGGAGTTCACTCAACCAACCAGAAGGAGCCGAGATGAGCTGTGGCAGTCTGACCACAATGAACGTTATCAACAGAATGTGAATACAACGTGTATCTGTTCTAAACTCATGGAATTCAAGACGCAACCAAAGTAGCTCAAACAAGACACGATTGATCAGAATAAATGCAGTAGTTGTGGAATATCTGAAGAAGGCTTCCTTAGGGATGACTCTTCACAACCAGGACACACAGGGGTGCTGCATTAACTTCGATCAAAAGATCTGGGGATAGATCTTTTTGAGCCTGATATTTTTGTAAGCCCTAAGGGGCCGACACACAGTCTATATATAAGGCATTTTTTGCCTTTTTGTAGATAGTCTGAATTATGCATTCAAGGGAGTTAGTGATTTTTCATCAATCCTTTCTCAATTAATGTATGTTTCTGTAACTCAACTGGAATCCTAAATACAACACAGAGTTTACCTTGGAAGCTTGTGTTCATGTTTGTATTGATTCTCATTTCTGTATCTTTCTTTCGAACATGCAAGTCTTTAACTGTGTTTTATAATTCTGCACTTATGTCTTAAGGTTGTGAAATTGATCTTTCCTTCCCAAGATGTGTATGTAGGCCTAACCTGTTAGGACTAAGGCATTAAATCTGAAAGAAATCGTTCTGAGTATGTGAAGCAATAGAATTTAAACTTTCAAGAGTATGTTCTTCTTGTGTTCATTTCATGATTTCTCATTAATACGATGTATCACTATAAGTTTAGTTCCATTTTCATGAACTTTCCTTCTCCCTTTCAGTTCAAAGAAGCAGTAGTTTAGGTGACACCAAAGGAAGTTGACCTTCTCCGGAGGTTCACTCCAATCTCAGGTGACCCACAGCCTTGGAGTGATCTAATGTTTCACTAGAAAGCTCAGTTTTACAACTTTGCATTAGGGTGCATTTCTAGGTGACAACAGTAACAATTCTTTTCTTTTAATTCTTAAAGAAGATTTTTCAAGGTGACTTGTCTTCTTATTTATTTATCATTAATGGGCATTATATTTTAATTGATAATATAGTATTTTTTCTCTTTTGATTCTTGAAGAAGATATGGATTAGATGAGTGATGGCTTGTCTCTTCTTCCTTTTTTTTTTATATTTTAATCAATAATATAACAATTCTTCTCTCTTGTTTATTAAAGATGATTTTTTCAAGATGACTTATTCTCATATTTATCTTTCATGAGTATTATATTTTATTAATAATATAACAATTCTTCTCTTTTGATTTTAAAAGAGGATTTCATCATCTTGAATTTTCTTCTTACCTAGTTATCTTTTGTGAGTATTAATAATTAGGGAGAAGTAAAAAATAAAGAAATACATCTACAAACCATTTTTGGTGTAGCTTCTATAGATAACTTACTGAATTCTAAATTTTTTTATTATGTTTTGATTAAGATAAGTTGGTTTTGAAGAGATCATAAACGTTATACAACAAATAGAACAACTCCAAGCCTGCATAACGAATTCCTAGATGGGGCATAAACAATACAATTGTAACCAAATTGTCAAGCAAGATCCAACATGATTGTAACATATTGGATTTGCTATTATGTTCAAAATTTTATGGAGGTCCTTAAAGTTTTTTTGTCTTTCACCAAAACCCTAAACCCTTTGAGTTTTTGACACTTTTTTATTGTTGATGTAGCTTTTCTAATTTCATGTTGATTGGTGTCATGTCCTCGAAAAAACATCACCAAAAAGAAAACCCTAATATTAAAATACCAATAAATAAATGAAATAAATAACAATCTAAATATTATTATTATAATAATTATAAAAATTATAATATAATATTATAAATAATAATAAATATATTCTATATTAATATAAAATATAAGAAATAATATACATATTGAAATACAATTATAAAAAAAATGGAAATTAAGGGCAACAAATACTTTATGAGAAGGTTGTGATTACTATATGGAAAAGACAATGATTAGCATGACCAAGAGTCATGTCTTTTCAAAGGGGTATTCCTTTTCAAATGATGCTTGCAACAATTATTGAGCCTTGTAAGTAATTATGATCTTAATATAAAAATGAATAGATTAATATTTATTTATATATGTTTTTATCCTATGATCAATCAAATGTAAGGTTGAAGGAAGGCAAGGACACATGGGAAGACACATTAGATCAGGTGATGTACTCACTTAGCAATAATATTTAGCATATTTTGAATATAAGAAATCAACATTGCTAATCTGATTATTGGTGTAATGCTTTCTTTAGTATTATCATGATGATAATGATGTTGATATTGACTTCAAAATCAATAATAAATGCAAATGTATTTGATTTCGAAAAGATTGTCTTCTTTGTGTTTGTAAGCTTATTGGGAGGAAGGGTGTGAGGGAAGTGGTTCATAAAAACCCCACTCAAGTCCGCCACTGGAACCCAAGGCAAGGATGGGCCCTGGAGGGGTGTAAATTCCACTCATAGTCAGCCCAGCCCCAAGGCATGGGTGGGCCATGGAGGGGTGGGGGTCCCACTTAAGCATCCACCAAGGCCATGGAGGGGTGGTAGGCCAAGACCACTTATACGCTCCCCCGACTATCCCCAATAAGTTAAGTGTCTTCTAAGGTGATGGCACAAATAGAGAAAGCAAGTACAAGTGTTTCCACTAAGCACACCACTCCAAGGGTGGAATAGTCTTGGTCGGATGTTCTTGCTGCTTGGGGCCAAGAGGTGGGTAGTCTTGGTTGAACGCTTGTGCTCTTGGGCTTAGATGGATAGCTTTAGGCGGATCTACCCATGCCACTCCTCCTATGTCTTCATTATTGATTTTGTGATTATATTTATATGTTGGATATCTAGATATTGTGTGATCCCACATTAGTGGTTTACAATTTTTGGCCAAACTAGACACTGAAATTATTTTTTAACTAAATCTTCACATTCGAGCACCTATAGCGGCTAAACCGTGAGGAATTTAAAGATGATGCAAACTAGAGTCTTGTCACATTTTTTCTATAGATTCTAAAAATATTTTTTTCAAAATTTTTGGAATTAGATTGCACTTCTTTTTCCATCTCCCACGAAAAATTGGTTTTTTTCAGAAAACAACATTTTAAAAAAGTGACGCACACCGTATAATGCATAACCTTTTTTCCATGAAGGATAAAATTCTAATTCTTTCGAATTTAGATTTGTAACTCCAATATCTAGTGCTTCCACTTGGTTAGATATTTTTTTATTCAATATTTTAAATTCTTTAATCAAGTTTTGAAGTCAAACCAATTACAATTCAGACATAGTATGACTGTATAACGCGTAACTTTTTTTGTATATATCGAAATTCAATTTTTTTTGTTGGATCAAGGACTTCAATATCTAGTGCACTCATATTTTTCAAAAAAATAAATTGATAATTTACTATTTTTCCACATGTATAGAATATAGACCTTCATTTTTGATGAAAAACCTATGTTTAATAAAACTAAAAAATAAATACATAATAAAACCAAAACATATTAAAATTATATTTGTTGGATAGCTCGTTCCAAGGAATACCTAATTCCAGTTTGGTTTGTGAAGATTCCTCCATTTTCATCCTCAACCTAAGTTTTGAAGGATAAAAAATTAGGTTTTTTTGTGAACAAGGTGAAAAATCAGGGAAAAGGGGGGTTTGCTAGAACTAGGGGGATTCTAGTGAATCCCCAGGGGTTTGAGCGAACCAGGGTTCATTCGAACCCCCTTCCCGAAAGGGGTTTTCATTTTTTTTGTTTGTGCATGCATTAAATGGGTTCACTTGAACCACGGTTCGAGCAAACCCTTTTTTGGTTCGTTCAAACCAATGAGTTCATTCAAACCCTAGAATGAATTTTTTTGGCACGTGGTCATTTTTTACAAGTTTTCCTTCCTTATTCAAATTGTAAACCATTTTTATGGGTTTACCCTATTAATGCTAACAGTGATATGTGTTTGTGGAAATTTGTTAGTATGGTGAATATAGATGTCAATCCAAGATTCCTTCATTGAAAAAAAACATTCATTTGAAAAAAAGAAACCCTAAACCTAATCAACAAGTGAATTCTAGGGCTAAGTTGGGTAAGGGACATTACTGTGGTATCATAGCATCTTTCTTGCTATCCTGTGCATGCTCAAGCTACCTGCTTGCCTACTTGAGCTAGTTGCCTACTTGCTTGAGTTGGTTGCTTGAATGCTTAAGCCACTTGCTTGCCTACTTGAGCTAGTTACCCACTTGTTTGATTTGGTTGCTTGTGTGCTTGAGTTGATTGCCTACTTGCTTGAGCTATTTGCCATTGTGCTTGAGCTACTTGCTTGTTTGCTTGAGCTACTTGCTTGCGTGCATGAGCTACTTGTTTTCCTGGTTGAGCTACTTGCCTATGTGTTTGAGCTACTTGCTTGTGGCTTGAGCCTAGTTCTTGCTTGCTTGAGCTACTTATTTGCTTAGTTGAGATACTTGTTAAGCTACTTGTTTGCATGCTTGAGCTACTTGTTTTCCTGGTTGAGCTACTTGCATGTGCGTTTAAGCTACTCACTTATGGCTTGAGCTACTTATTTGCTTAGTTGAGCTACTTATTAATGCTAATAGTGATATGTGTTTTGGAAATGTTGTTAATATGGTGAATGCAAATTTCAATCCAAGATTACTTCATTGAAAAAAACATTCATTTGAAAAAAAGAAGCCCTAAACCTAATCAACAAGCAAATTCTAGGGCTAAGTCGGGTAAGGGACATTACAATTGGTTGATTCAATGTAATCACTAAAGTGCTACTATTAATGCCCTTAAATCCCTAGCCTCTCAAGAGTGAAGTTCAAAGTCTTATATCTCAGCCATTGTTGTCATGTTTCCTTAGCAACTTGCTGAGTGTAGATTATAAACTATGGACTTCCTTATGAGAAGTGGGCTTGAATGTTCCAAATATATGTTATCTATTTTCTCACTCTTATTATACTAAAGAGGTTTGGGATTTTTGGTTTTAAGATAAGGAGCATTCAATGTACACAAATTTTAGTGGATAATTGGCTCAACTAACCTAGAAAAAAAATATCCTAAACATAGTGTGGCAAATACAAGCCTCACATATTTGGCTAGAGGAATAATGCCATAATATTTAAATATAAAATCCTTTTAGGAGCACAATGATATGAGAAAATGTCTTCACATTAAGGAAATTCATAGAGAACAAAGCAAAGAAAGGTTCAACATATGAGTAAAATTTGGGCCTAGGGTGTAGTGGTAATATGTTGGCCTAATGTGAGTGAAAATGGAATCCGTATATAAGGCATTGGTTTAGTTCAATTTAATTTATGTACTAATGTCCAAAGAAGGAAAAAAATAGTCGATAGGAATAAAAGAGACACAATGCATAAAGGACAAGGGGAGTACAATTGAACATCCAAGAAAAATATAAAAATGCAAACAATACTTGAAGGTCGTAGGAACAAGCATCAAGGATGCAAAAAAGTGTGTTATGAGCATGAGGCCATGTGGGTCTCTAGGTTTGTGATGCCTTACAAACCTACTATATGAACTTAGAAGTTGGTCAAGGAGCCTCTTCCTACTAAAATGATATGATTGGAAATAGGAAGTAATCAACCTAGTATGAGCCCTTCTAGTGGGCATGCCTCTAGGAAGTCATCAATGAAGGTCAAACATCTCCTATAAGAAGAGAAAAACACATATCATGATCCATGAGAGTCCAGAAAGAATCAAGCGAGTCTTTGAAGAAGAAAAAATCATCTAGTGATCTCATAACATGGACAATATATAAATACATATCATTTAGGTTGTTCTCTAGTTATAAGGAGCATATATGGAAAATATGATACTCCTAGGGAAAATGGCGGTTCATCTCAATACAAAGCTAGTGGGAGAAAACTCCAAGAGAAACCCTTAGGCTACAAGGTAGTTGGTGTTTCGTGTATCCTGGGGAGAAGATGAGTCCACCACTAATTTGAAGATATAAATCTAACATCAAAAATTTGAAGATCTAGTGGCTCTCTAGGGGCAATCCATATGGATTGGAGGTAGATTCTAATAATCTTAATATAAATACCCTCATTTATCTTCCCCTTGAGAGATTAGGAACATTCACCAAAAAGCTTTATGATATGTTGGCAATATCAAGGTCAATGGGACACAAGGAGACTCTTGCATACAAACAAGGCTCAAATCTATGATATCTCAACACCATAATGGATCTCAGAGCAAGAAAAGGATACCTAAGACAACCAATTTGGGGGTTGGCCATCAATCTCAATTTGCATATCATAGTCACCACATGGAATATTACTAAAGCAATGAGAGGAGCTAAGCCAATTTTTGCAAAGATGATGGCTTGATGGAATAATGTCTTAACAAAAATATATTTAAATAAACAATATAATCAACACTATCTACATCCAACTCCAATCCATAGCCTAAAGGTAGGGCCCTAAATATCACAACCATACAAGAGGGTAGGTGTGACTAGTGAGTGAAATAGGTTGATCTTCCTTTGAATGTCTTGAAACTAACTTGAAAGCATTATTTTTCAAATAGTAAGAGAAACATCAAGTGTGGCCTATAGAAGAATACCCCCAAGAAAACATAGATAAAACAACCTCAATTTAGTCATCTCTATAAGTAAGAATCACCTCATGTGCCACCTTTTTGGAGGCATTTTTCCCTAGATTAATAAATTATCAATTTCTCTTGAGACCCCTCACTAAGTGAGACATCAATATAATGTCATCTAGAGTAGATAGGAGAATGGCAATAGAGACTCCAAAGAGTAAATAACCAATTATATTGCCTAGTGTATTTAATATGATATCATCTACTTTGATGATGTGGAGCCCATAAAGTATAAGAGAGGGTGGGAAACTATTTTCCATTTCTTGCCAACAATAGACTGAGTGTGTCATCATTAATGAAATCCCTAGTGGTGGAAGACCCAAAGTTTTAAGCCTATCCACAAGCAAGTATTATGGGTTTGTGTTAAATGCCTTGCAAAAATCCTCAAAACAACAATACACTTTACAATGTTTCCTTTAGCCTCCTCAATGGTAGTTGTCAAGGTGAAGATGTGATCTATGGTTACCAACACATAAAAAAATGAAGTCAACTATAAGGTGCATCCCACTAAATAATTCTTGGTCAAATTCTAATCTCCTAATTTTTATCACTACATTTTTTCCCCTTTTAATAGTCCTATATAGAAATACTACAACTAGAAGAAATCTTTGTTTTCCTTTATCCAGATTAAAATATAGACAATGCATATATGGACAATATTGTGGTGTGAAGTATAATCTCATATGCTCAAAAACTTGGGAACATTACTAACAATCTTGCATAAGCCTTATCTATAAGCAAGTGTCGATCCTACCATTGGGAAAATTTGATCATGTTTTAATTCGAATGAAATTGATTTTATGTAAACTCAATAGCTTCAATAATGTTTTGCAAGACAATTCCACTTGAGTTAAGAGTTAAAAACACAAAGAAAATCATTAGTAAGTTTCAAGAGACCATTATCCATACCAATGAAGGAAAAATTCTATTGGTGCTAACATGGTGAATTACACCTTGTTCTACTCATACAACCCATACACAACTCCTCGTCTGTACTTACCTTTTATTCATTTTTTTTCAAATTGATCATCATTTATATATCAACCATAGTCATTTGTAGTCTTCCCAAACAATTTCCAAGGTCGTCATGTCATGCTCTTTTATTCAAGTAATGACTTTTGTAGGGTGAAGATGATCACCACAAGCTCGATAAGGAGTAAGTGATGATAAATATCATGTGCAATGGAAGAGAAATGAATGATAGAAAAGGAAAGATCACATTAGTTAATGGAAGATAGTAATGAGTAATGAAAACTCTACTTGGTACATGGAAAATTGGTAACATAGATGGTATTCTCCACTTGGATCTCTATCAAGGATAAAAGTGGATTAAGACGAATATTTCTAATGAAGTGCACTTACCCTTTTGGCTTAATCACTAGGAAATTCTATCCAAATTAGAAAAGTGAGTGAAGAAAATATGGAAAAGTGAGCTGGAATTTTGCCATAGTATTAAGGGGAAAATTTGGCACACTTTTCTAATGGCCCATCCACTTAACATTTAGGCTCATCAATCTAAAAATTGGCAACATAGATGCTTTTCTCCATCTAGCCAAGGAATGTTAAAGGGAGTTGCACTTTTCCCTTAACTAAGTCATTAGTCATTCCCACCAAACTTTGAAATTTGATTTCTCTTAAAGTCTTCTAATAGGATGCACATATTAGTGGCTAAAGCCATTAGTTATCTACACCTAGAACTAATTCAATGTTGGTAAATTCCTTGTGATCTAGGGCTTATGTTTTGGACAAAGAAAGCATTGAAGTAAATGTTGTGCACTTCCATAAGGGTAAATCCATTAGTTTTTTCTATTGAACACTAATAAAAGATGAAAAAATCCTAAGTTATGTTCACCCATACTTTGAGCACTAAGAATACTTGAATGCAAGGTATACCTTTCACATTGCTAAGCAATTGGAATATTCTGCCGAAAATCAACATAGGGTTAAGTTGTTGAAAAATTCTACTCAAACCTTGGCTCAACTAATAATGGTGCACATTTTGTGTGGCTTAAACATCTAGTTTTTCAACTCAAGTGAAATAAAAGTGGCAATATCATTAGTAATCTCCGCCAAGAATAAGTAGGATGAGGCCCAAACAACATGTTAAAATAGGGCTATAACAATAAAGAATTGCTCAATACAAGAACAAACTCAAATGTACTTGTGTAAGGGTTGAACCAACATAAATCTCTCCCTTATTCAATAAAATTGGCTAAATCATTCAAAGTGTGCACTTGTGTTGTTTCTACTTGGCTAAACCAATTAAGGCACACTCTAAGCCTAGCACAACCATTCAAGTTCTCCATTAAGACACATTTGAAACACAATAGAAGTTTGCTCAGCACACACTAGAGCTGGTTTGAACATAAGTTATCTCCCCAAATTTTTTTAATTGGTTCAAACAGTTTGCAATTTTGCCTATGTTGAAGAGGTGAAGGATGTTGATGGTCACTTGCAGCGTCAGAAGTATTCTTCCAACGATCTCCTTATTTGCAATAAATTAAATAATAGCCTCAAGCTATTTAATTTATGAAGACTCAAGAGGCACAATTTTTGTAGAGACACTTCTATTTGTTAAGCAAACAATTATTAATGAAGAGACACGATTTTCCTAACTAAGCCGACCTCGTTCAAGAGGCACGAATTTCAAGAGAGACGTTTTCTTGAGGTGGCCGACTTATTGTTTAGTAAAAGATATATTTCTTATTGAGGCCAACTTGCTACTTTGAAAAGGCACGTCTCTCCCATTACTTGGTATATATACACCATCATTTGTAATCCATTCAGCATTCAGTTCGATTCATTTTATTCTCTCAAGTGTGAATTCATCTTGGAGCAGTGTGAGTTCATTATATGTGCAGTGTGAAAGACTACAGTTTTGTGTTAGCAGATTACATGAGATAAAATCTATGTTTGCATCATCTGTTGATGCATTATTTTGGCCTCTCTTATTGGCCTCATTTGTAAAAGTGTTCTCTTCAAGAATCAATAATATAAGAGATATTATTGGTTGGGTTCTTCTCCCTCAAGAGGAGGATTTTCCCAGGGTATCTGCTATGTATTGTGTTGTGTTTTGAATTATTTTATGTACATGTCAATCTGATCATTAAATTTAATAAAGGAAAACACTAATGTTAATATTTCTTACTTGGTTCAACCCTTAAAATCTCTTTCCTAATAGCAGGTTGTGTGATAAAGAAATAAAAGGAATGGTTATTAGCAGGTCTCTAGATCTTTAATCACTTTCAACAAAACAATAAAGGCCACATTCAACAAGTTTTTAATTGCAAATTATGACATTTTTAGTTATACCTGCTTTTTCAATATCAAAGGCCTTCCTAATTTCCCAAATTTTGAATAGATACACGCAAGGCTAACACACTCACAATGTTCATTTATAGGTTGATTATCAAATAAAGTGGCAATTTTTTAATCATGTATGCATGCCTAGGGTTTAATGATGATCATCAAGAATATCATTGTCGATCTTTTTTCCAAATTTCTAATTATTTGAGTAATAAGATTGTCTATTTCAATGAGGGTTTGATGTAAGATCAATAGTTAAAACCTCAAATTCAAGTGTTTAGCATATATATCATTATGTTTGGTTTTCAATATTATTCGACACATAGTTTGCATACTAAACAAGTAGCCGAGTACTCCCTTTTTTTCCACCCATGAGTCTTATCAGTGATTACTCACTAAGTTATTTTTTTTAGTATTTTGGAAAACTCGTCAAGTTTTTGGCAAGTACTTGCCAAAAAATCAGGGATTTTTTCCATTTGACTCAACAACATGTCAAAATTGAAGAAAAAAAAGTGTGGGTTAAACATTGTTTTTTTAGGTCTTATAAGCATTGGTTTTTGCCTTTTTTTAAAAATATGAAAATGGTGTGTACCATGAAGGTTTTTGTGGTTTTGAAGGTCTTCATTTAGGCTTGGTGGTGAGTGCTCTGTCCCTCAACCCTATCCTATATAGTGACAAGGAACACACCATGGATGCTGCCCTGGACCCTGCAAGGGGCGCTGCCCCCAAATCCCTATGAGAGGTGTTGCCCCTTGATCCTATTGGAGGCATTGCCCCTATACCCCTACCAAACTCATGTGATACATTTTGTAGCTATTTTTTGCATAAAATTTATATATTTTTTCAAAAATTTGATGTGTTTTTTAAGGGGCCAAGTTTTTGCCAAATCTTCTCAGAATACTCTTCGCATCATTTTTTAGGCTTGCCAAGTACTCTTTTGAGTCCAATTTTGCGAACTATAGTTTAGAGGATCTATTAGTTTCAAAATCATTGAGGTCACTTCTGTACAAATTGTTATTTTTAACTGTGGTTACATCAAACAATTGTCGTTTCAAGTCATGTTATATTTTGCACAATGGATGAGAACTTATTTTTAGGCCACTTTAATTAGTTTTATTTTATTGGTTGTTTTCAGACTAATTTGCTTTAACTTCATTTCTGCTTTTTCTACAGCTCTTGCATAGGTTTGCATTAAAGCAATTAATTATTTTAACATATAAATAATCAATTTGAAATTAAAATTTCGTCAAATTTTGCACTGATGTTATTCATTCACAAAGTAGTAGCTTTGCATGTAACTTTCCAATTTATTTTCTAGAATCACTGCCTGTTCAAGTTGATATTCCTTCAAATCTTGTTTGAAGAGGAATACTTATCTTTGTTTTACCTAGTAGAAAGCTTTTGTGTTTGTCCGTGCTTAGACAATTTCTTTTTCATTCAATATCTGAGAAACTCGCCTACAGGGCTTGACCATTAGCAGTGTTATGGGCAATCTCAGAGCCTTTCTAGAACTCATCTTGCTAAGGAATGGGTACACAATAATGGGAAATTAGATAAAATGCTATTCCATGATTTACAAATTCGTATCCCACTTACTTTTTAGAAAATTATTTTTGCTTCAAATCATAGTTGAGATAGTTATGGGAGAAAAATAACTCTGCTACAGCCTATTGAAGCTCGGGTTATATTTAATAACCCTCATGAAAATTACAGAATAAAAAATTAAATACAATATGAATCAAATTATATTTTGTATGGGTGAAGGATACACCTGCAATTAATTAAGTAACAAATAACCCAAGGTATACCGTGGGAGGCTAACAATTGGAAAATGAATCAAAATATTTACTTCCCTCATTACTAAAAGTAAATACATTGTACTCAACCAAGTATTATTACCACCAACTGAGTATTATCTAGTGAATATTAGCCGAGTATTATTCACCTCATGGCTTGCATTTACCCCACATTGTAATAGTTGTTTAGTGAATCAATAACTTCTTTTTGCTTGCTTCTTAACACTAGTTGATTTAATAATTGGCTATTTATACCATAGTTGGACTACTCGCCAAAAACTCGCAGTTTTCCTTGCAAGTACTCGCCACCAAACACTCGTCATTTTTATTTTGAAAAACTCGCCCTTTTTTCACGAGTTTTTCTCAAAAACTCAGTGAGTTTTTAAAAAAAACCCACATGATTTGGGACTTAAGCCCATGGACAGCAAAATGAGCACTTCATTTTGTTTTTTAATTTGTTCTTCACTCTTGGCAGAGAAAAAACCCACTCCAGAGCATTTTGCACCATTTTTCAGTGATTTTGCATTGAGGACATGAGATTTGAAGGAGATCTTCATCGGATTTCGAAGGAAAATTGGATTTTCAAGTAGGTTTTCTGATTTTTCTTGTTCTTTTTTTCTTTAATTTTTTCTTCATTTTTGTTGATTGTATGTTTAAAAAACATCATGAATGAACTATAAAATAGATTTAAATACATTTATATTGTTGAAAAGAAGATTTAGATTCATCAAAACAAGAATTTGTAACACTTTTTTTCTGATTATTTTACATATTTTGCTGATTTTTTTCTTTTTTTTTTGAAATTTTCTTTAAATCCTAATTTATTTTTTTATTTAGTTTGATTCTTCTTGTTTGTTGAAAACATGTTTAAAATAATATATTATCTTAATTTGTTACTAATTTAAAGTAGTTTTCTAATTTTTACATTTTTTTCACATTTTTTTGAAACCCTAGTTTATTATTTTCGTTTTTTAATCCATTTTTATTTTATGAAAATGTTTAGAATCTTAGATTAGTTTAGATTTTACTAATTTAAAATAATCTATTTTGATTTAATTTGATTTAGCTTGTTTTTAAATTTTCTATCAAAAAACTAACAAGTCATGCTTTCACTTTGTGTGTGTAGGTTAATTGATAATGGCTTTTGAATCTGTTTCTACCCCTGACACTCGTCTAGCAAGAGCTACCGATCCTGCTTGGAAATATGCATATGAAGGACCAAAACTTGAATCAGTCTATTGCATTAGATGTAAAAATGCATACCATGGAGGCATCAATCACCTCAAATACCACCTTGCAGATGTTAGTTTTCATATCATAAATACAAATAAGTAGAAAATACAACACATGGAACAATGAATACAGTATTTTACCCTGGGAAAACCCTCCTACTCGAGGGAGAAAAACCCAGCAAAATGATCTCTTATAAATCAAAAGAATAAGTGCAGAATTTGGATACAAAAATCAGGCCCTAGTATAGGCCAAGTCTCATATAATAAGAAATGTTACTTCTCCTTGAAGCAAATCTTGAATGAACTAAATGATAACACTTCTTCTAAAATCGGATATGTTGCTTAGAAGGCAAATTGCTACTGGAAGGTGTGAATTGGAATTGAATGAATTGATGAACAAATGAGAGGACTCTATCCTCTTTAAATACCAAGCTAAGCGACCTCCTTTCTAGGGTTGGCCTAGAAAAATATATATTTTATTTATAAAACAAAGGTTGACTTGCCTTGAGTTAATTTTATTTAGGAGAAAATATATCCCGCTGCTACAAAACACTAACAGTAGGAATCCCTAAACGTGATGCTAAGGCTTGCATAAACACCGATGAGGAAATAAAAAGACAAATGAATGCAATACTTGCCACTGCAAAAGAAAAAAAGGTGCAAAGAGCGAAGGAAAAAGCGGCAATGCAAGCTAACATAGCTTCTTCTCAAGGTGCTCCAGTCAACCTTGAGTCATTGTCAAATGATGATGATGTAGTAGGCATAATGGGCTCTCTTCATGGTCCATGTGTGCAAAGCAAATCACTGCAACCCACCACCACCTCCATCCCTTCATCTACCACTAGTAGAGTATCAGGATCAACACCTATGGGTTCACGCATGCATGATTTTTTTGTGCCTAAAAACACACCTAGTGCACAACCTCTTTAGAGGCAACTGGGTGGAATAGGGAGGTGCATGAGTAGACAGACATTGCTTGTGTCAAATTTTGGTACTTCAACAACATCCCTTTCAATGTGGCAAGCTCACCTTACTAGCACAATTTGGTGACTGCATTGACAGTTGTAAGGAAAGGCTACAAGGTGCCTTCGTGCAAAGACTTGAGTGGGAGGTTTGTTTATTTTCTTTAATTTATGTTTTTTAAGTTTAATTTATGATTAATTTAAGCTATTTTTTTGTTTACAAATTAAAATTGTGTACTTAATTTCACTTTGTACTTGTAGGTTGCTTACTAGTGCAACTGAACTTGGGCATAGACAGCGATAGAAGAACAAAGAGAAGAATGGAAAAAATATGGCTCCACTATTCTTTCTGATGGGTGGACGAATGGAAAAAATCGTACCATCATTAATTTTTTTGTTTTTTTCAATGATGAGGTGGTGTTCTTGAAATCCGTGGATGCCTCCAACATAGTAAAGAATGCAGAAAATTTGGCTAAAATGTTGGAGCAAGTGTGCATGGAGGTTGGGCTTGAAAATGTGGTGCAAATCATAACTGAAAATGCAACGGCATATGTGGCAGCAGGAAGAATCATCCAAGATAGACACCACACAATTTTTTGGACACCATGTGTTGCCCATATCCTTGACCTTCTTTTGGGGGACATAGGAAAATTAGATTAGGTCACACTGATTATAGAGGATGGAAGGAGGATCACTAAATTTATCTACAATCACCCTTGGGTTCTTCACTTGATGGAGCACACCCAAGGGAGAGAATTGGTGAGATCCTGTGTGACAAGGTTTGCAATGGTTTTCATAACATTGCAAAGAATTCTTGGTGCATTGATGGTTTTGAAACAAATGTTTGTGAGTCAAGCATGGCTAGACTTAACTTATTTGAAGAAGCCAGAAGGAGATAGAGTTTCAAGCATTGTTTTCGACCCCGTCTTTGCACAAAGAGCAACAGAGATTGTGAAGGTAACTTCAAAACTTTGAGTTTGAATCTAAATTCAAATTGAATATTTTTCTTAATGTCTTTCATTGTAAATTTGTGAATTGCAACTCTAATCTTTTTTGCATTTTTAAATTTATATTGTAGGTGTCGAAGCCCTTGGTTAGAGTTCTCTACTTGGTGGATGGGGATCAAACCCCAATGGGGTATCTTTATGAGGCCATGGATAGGGCCAAGGAGCCTATTAAGAAATATTATAAGGGGGGCAACCTCAAATTTGATCCCATTTGGGAGATTGTTGACAGGAGGTGGAACAATCAACTCCACCAACCCATCCATGCAACAAGGTACTTCTTGATCCCTTATTTCTTCCATTCAGGCACCTATGCAGATCCTACTAGAGAGGTTATGGAGGGCCTCACTACTTGCATTCATCAGATGACATCCATGACTGAGGAGGCATACCACATTGTTAATGAATTGCAAAGTTATAGGGAAAAAGGGGTGCACTCTTCTCTTCAGACCCAACAAAGAGAGCAATAACTAATCAACAACCAGGTATAAAATTTGAAATTTACAAGTTAAAAATGACATCCACGACTAAGGAGGCAGACCACGTTGTTAATGAATTGCAAAGTTATAGGGAAAAAATGGGTGCACTTTTCTCTTCAAACCTAGCAAAGAGAGCAATAACTAATTAGCCACCAGGTATAAAATTTGAAATTTACAAGTTACAAGTTACAAAAATTGATAATTACAAGTTACAAGTTTCTAACTCTTTTTTTTTTTAGATGTTTGGTGGACAAATTGGGGTGGAAAAACCCCAAATCTTCAAAAAAATTCCCTTCATGTCTTGTGCCAGCCTTGTAGTTCGTCCAATTGTGAGCGCAATTGGAGCTTGTTTGAGGCCATCCACACAAAGAAGAGGAACACACTTTCTCAAAAATGCCTCAATGACCTTGTTTATGTGCAATATAATGTTCAATTGCACACAAGAAAGGTACAGAAAATATCAAATGATCCAATTGATTTGGATGAGATAGATCTATACAGTGATCAAATAAGGTGAGAGGAGTAGCCTCCATTGTTTTCCGAGGATGACATTTATGATTTAGAGCGATAGGAAATGGAGGAGGGTGGATTTTCATTCTCATTGGATGACCTTGGGGATGACCCTGAGGAGGAGTCATTGCCAGTGCCACCACCAACAGTTGTAGGAAGATCTACATTCAGGATGGAGGTTGAGGAGCCATAGGCACAACAAGAGTAGAGTCCTATGACTAGACCCTCTCCCGGTCCCTTACTGAAATCTAGACATGGGAAGAGGAAGATGTGAATTTGTAAAAACTAAAATATATTAATGTTTATGTAGTATTTACTTTCAGTTTTACAAAAACAATTTGCTATTTTCACTTTGTTTTAGACTATTATCATATCAGCGCATTGAGCAATCCACATGAGGATGTCATTTTGTATCCTATTTTCTTTCAAATAAATCAAATACAACTTGTTTCTTATATGTACTCATTTATTGACTCATTGGATGCATCTTATCTTTGAATTTTGCAAAAAAAATGTGTTTTTAGTGAATTTTAAGTAAGTTTTTAAGTTGTCGAGTTTTTGCCGAGTTTTTTTCGAACCGAGTTTTCCAAGCTTGCCGATTACTTGCAAATGGAAAGTATTCCAAGTATGGTTTATACTTCCTCCATGATTGTAAATAGCAATGTGCTTTAAGGGATTCAAAGGCTTTCATGTTAATTTCTTATAACCTAGCTACAAATTAATTGCATAATAAAATTCATAGAATAGAACCAAAACAATTTATCTATCTAATTTATAACAATTAATACACTGGGTTAATTAATAGAAAATAACAACCAACAACAAAAACACAATAACACAGATATACCCAGGAAACCCTAGTGTGGGGAAAAGCTTGCAAATGTTGGATCTT
Source organism: Sequoia sempervirens (assembly GCA_007258455.2). Classification (NCBI taxonomy): domain Eukaryota; kingdom Viridiplantae; phylum Streptophyta; class Pinopsida; order Cupressales; family Cupressaceae; genus Sequoia; species Sequoia sempervirens. The sequence goes on from VDFB02265127.1 coordinate 568,263, forward strand.
CTATTCAGCTTCAACAACAAACTTTCCTTACAGAATACAATACAAGTTTGTTGCAACAATCTTACATATATAGTCCAGTTGATTTACATCAACATGCAAGAAAAGAAACTTTCCTTACATTATTTGGCCTAACTTGCACATAAAATTGCTTTTGGTCTTATCTCAACCTCACAAACTTGGAAACATTCTATTAATAAATTAAAAAAAAAATGTTGTTGCTAAATATCCAACTCGAGTTTCTTTAAAGCAACTCCACACTCCACCTTTTGAGCTACAGAAAATCAACACCCCCTCTTAGCGAGGAAGGTGGTATGCACAACACCCAACTTATCCCTGAAGAATACAAACTTACTCTTCATCAAGGCCTTGGTCAAGATATCTACTATCTGTTCGTCTGTAGGAATGTATTGGAGCTTCACTGTCCCCTTCTCCACACAATCTCTAATGAAGTGACACTTGATCTCAATGTGTTTTGACTTGTCATGAAACACTGGATTCTCAGAGAGTTTGATACAACTCTGATTATCATAGCAAATGACTATAGGATCTAGCTCCTAATCAAGGAGCCCAGCTAGACATTTTCAAAGCCAAATAGCCTCAAATATAGTCATACTGGCTGCCATATACTCAACCTCCACAAAACTCAGTGCAACTAACTTCTATTTCCAATTGTACCAAGAGACTACTCCTAATCCCAAACTGAAACTACACCTTGAAGTGCTCTTCCGGTTAGCTATATTGCCTACCCAATTTGCATTGGTGAACCCCTCGAGCTTCACTCCATCTTGATGAATATACTTCAGCCCATAATCAACTGTGTCTCGAAGATACCTCAAAACATGCTTCATAGTCCACCATAAACTGACTAAGTGAGTTCACTGCAAAACAAATGTCTGGCCTAATGTTGACCAGATACATAAGAGAGCCTATCAACTGTCTATATAAAGTCGATTCCATTGCCTTTGATCTAGAAGCATCAATCTTCTTCCAGTTAGTCACAAGTGGCATGGACACGGCCTTACAGTTCTCCATCCTGAATCACTTTAGGATATCAATTAAGTACATCCCTTGTCCAAGGAAGATCTCTCCCTCTTTCTGCCACAACTCGAATCCTAGAAAGTAGTGCATCAACCCCAAGTCCATCTCAAACTCTCTTGCAAGATCCTGCTTGCAATGTGCTATGAGTTCATCTAACACTGTGAGAAATAAGCCATCAACATACAACACCAATATGAGAAGTTCACCCTTCACCTGAACATAGTACAAGTTCGGATCTACCTCACTCTTGATGAAGCCCACACTTTGCACATAACTGTCAATACGTGAATACCACACCCTAGGAGCCTACTTGAGCCCATACAGTACTCTTTTCAATCTACATACATGAGAATCCCTCCTGTGTGCTTCAAATCCTTCTAGTTGTTCTATGTAAATTTCTTCCTTAGTCACTTCGTTGAGGAAGGTTGTCTTTACATCTATCTAGTGAATCCTTCAAACCATATCTGCTATTATAAAAATGATATCTCTTATGGATGAGTACCTAGCTATTGGAGCAAAAGTCTCATCATAGTTGATCCCTTCCTTGAAAACCCCTTAGCCACAAACCAGGCTTTGAACTTTTCCACACTACCATCTACAACATGCTTAATCTTATACGACCATCTCGAGCCAACCATAAACTTATCTTTTGGCTGTGGTACTACCTCCCACACAGTATTCTTCATGATGGAAGAATACTCCTCCACCATGGCATCCCTCCATACTTGGTGCATGGATGCCTCCTAAAAGCTGGAAGGCTCTACTTCAATTAATTCACTCATAAGTGCCACATACTCAAAATAATGTCTAGGAGCCTTTCTCTATCTAGCTGAATCTTGTGGATCACCAACATATTCCTGGGCCTCTCTCAGTATCTGCTTAGCTGCCATATTTCTCCTCTTCTCGATACTAGGAATCTGAGGCTGAGGAATTATTTGTTCCTCCTTTTGATCAACCTGCTCGGCTTGCTCTACTCTCCAGCTTGTGTGACTGAAGTTTGAGGAATTTGTGCTACCTCAACTATGGGTGATTGCTTCTCCTCATTCATCAAGTTGCTAGACTTTTGAAGAGCCCTCTCTTCCTTGAACTTCACATCTCTATGAACAACTGTGTTCATGAGGGCAGGTATGTAAACACGATAGACCTTAGAAGTTTCACTATACCCGATAAGGATACCCTTCTCTACAGTTGGTTTCAACTTGGTTCTCTTCTCCACATGAATATGATAATATACAAGGCATCCAAAGATGCTAATGTGCCCCAAATCTGGTTTCTTATCGGTGAATGCCTCTTTTGGAGTCAATTTTCCCAACACTTTGTGTGGGCTCCTATTATGCAAATACACAAATGTATTGCAAGATTTTTCCCAAAAGAACCAAGGCATATCCTAATCATGAAGCATGGCCTTGGCTGCTCCAACTATAACCCTATTTTTTCATTCAGCAATCCCATTCTGTTGAGGGTTGTACGAAATTGTCAACTCTTTCTTGATACCTTCCTGAGCACAAAAATCTTTGAAATAATTTGAGTTATACTTGCCTCCATTATCAAACCTTAGTATCTTGATCTTCCTCGTTTGATTCTCCACAAGGGCCTTAAACTCTTTGAACCTACTAAAGCCCTCATCTTTATTCTTCAAAAAATATATCCACGCCTTCATGGAGAAATCATCAATGAAGGTAACATAATACTCGTACCCATTCGAAGATAATATTGTCATGGTCCCACACACATTTGAGTGTACAAGATCCAAAATCCCTTTGGATCTAGTGTTGCTACTTAGAAAACTGGTCTTGGCATATTTCCCAAGAGCGAAACCCTTGCACACCTCATGCTTTTTTGTCTTCATCTCAGGAAGCCCCATCACTATTTCCTTGAGCACATTAAGTGCTCCATGGTGAAGATGAGCCACCCTCTTGTGCCACAATTTTCCTAGCCCTCTATAGGTGCTTACCAACGCATGTGCTAGCTCAAACTGTAACCGAAACAAGTTGCCATGCTTGACTCCAATCATTTTTGCAACCTTGGAATCCTTGGGACGAATATAGACTTTTCCCCTTTAAAAGGTCATGATGCAACCCTTGTTCTCCAAAGTAGAAACAAAGATTAAATTCTTTTTCATGCTAGGGACATACAACACATCCTCCACCAACAGAGGTTTTCCAGACTCCCTCTAAAATTTCGTTGTGCCAACACCAGTTGCATGGTACTTGGCATTGTTTCCAAGCTCAATATAGAAATCCAACTTCTCCTCCAACTTGGTGAAACATTCTCTGACTCCCATCATGTGGCAAGAAGCCCCACTATCAATATACCATACACTGTTGGCAATTGACCTTGAGAGACAGGCAATGAGTGAAAATTCGTTCTCAAATCATGCTACAAAAACATCCACCTCTATTGTAGCAGCAACTTGCTTCTTCTTCTTGTCCTTATTTTTCTTATTCAGACATTGAATGGCATAGTGACCCAACTAATGGTAGCAGAAACACTTTATCTTGTTCAGATCTTTCTTCTTCCCACTCTTGGAAGAAGAACCTTTTGTTTTCCCTTTATTGGACTTTTGCTTACCCTTGCTTGCAAGAGCAATATTTTCTTCGTCTTGACCTTTCTTTGTTTGATCTTCTTGATTAGAACTTTCATGAATCTCCTCCTAGACAAAATCATTCCAAACCCTTGCCCATTCGAGTAGTGATCTCTACCGAAAACACACTTGACAAACACTTCCCAATGCTTTGAAAAAACCATTCAAGGCTATTCGCACCAGCTCATCTTCAACAATCGTCTCTTTAATAGCAGTCAACTTGTCCCTGACATGTGTCACCATGGACAAGTAAGAGGTCATGCTCTCGCCCATGGACATCTTGATGTTATGCAATTTGTCCTTAAGAATCATCGTACGACTCTGATAATCACTTTGATAAAGTTTTGTGAGCATATCCCACATCTCCTTGGCGGTGTCTTTCCCCAATAGATGAGGAATCAAATGATCTCTTACCTCATCAAGGATAATCCTCTTAGCCTTAGCCTTCTTGACTTCATGCCAATCTAGGGAAATAGGATCATTTGTTGGTGGTGTTACCTTTGTACTAGCATAGATCCACAACCTATTCTCCTTGAGAATGGATGTAATCTAAACCTTCCATTGTAAGAAGTTAGACGCACCCTCAAGCCTGTCCTCATATCGAACACTAGTTGCCATAGTCACAAAAGAAATAGGAGAAATCTAATTTTTTTCTTGAAATTTGTGTCACAAATCTTGGCTTTTGTATTTAGAGTTCAGTGCTCTAATACCATGTTAATTTCTTATAACCTAGCTACAGATTAATTGCACAATAAAATTCACATAATAGAACCAAAACAATTTATCTATTTGATTTATAACAATTAATACACTGGGTTAATTAACAACAAATAATAGTGGAAGCAAAAAATAACAAGAAGCCAACCATAGAAACACAATAACACAGATATACCCAGGAAACCCCAGTGTGGGGAAAAACCTGCAAATGTTGGATCTTCTATTTAGCCTCAACAACAAACTTTCCTTACAAAATACAATACTAGTTTGCTACAACAATCTTACATATATAGCCCTGCTAATTTACATCAACATGGAAGAAAATAAACTTTCCTTATAGTATTCGGCCTAACTCGCACATAAAATTGCTCTTGGTCTTATCTCAACCTCACAAAACCGAAAACATTCTATTAATAAATAAATAAATAAAGTTGTTGTTGCTAAATATCCAACTCGAGTTGCTTTAAAGCAACTCCACACTCCACCTTTCGAGCTACAAAAAATCAACATTTCATAGGTAAAGTAACAACATTTATTTTCACCCAACTCTTTGCTCCCCAGGACCATGTCTTCCTCCTACTCAGGTTCTTACTCTGCACCATGAAATCACAACAGAGCCTTTTCTTAGGCCTATCGTGTCATTCGTTGACCTATGCATAAGAATGTCAAGATTTTGAATAGTCCCTTGGAGCCATCCAATTGCAGTCTCTTGATTTTCTCAATCCTCAATGCCGAAAGGAGAGATACGGGAAAATGTTGGACAACTATAGTTGTATATTTACTCAGTTTTGTCTGACTCTAACTCTTCTATAGATGCAATGATTTCAACATTGCAAACTTGCTAATCCATTGCAAATAGTGCAAGTATATGAAGGATCAAAGGTATATATACAAAGCTTGCTACAATAGCTAAAAGCTAAGTTACCAATTCACCTCGTAGCCTTTGGATACGATTCAATTCGCACTAAATACAAAATTTAGGTACCGACGCATGGAAATTTGACTAGGGTTCGAATTTGGTCTATAGATTCGAGATTCAATTTGCCACCGAATTACCGATAAAGAGAATCCACGAATCCACAACTAATCTAGATGTGAAAACGCAGGAGGAAAAGTGTTTTTTAAGCAATTTTTTATCATTTTTTTGACCAACAGTTGACTTCTAAATAATTTAATATTCATTCCAACCCTAATTTATGCCTCCAAACACACTAAATAGGTAAAAGCAATCTCATTTAACAATTTGTGAATGAAAAACAAGTTTTTTTACCTCCATTGCTGAACTTTCTCTCTTGCTTGCACAAGCTTGAATAGACTTGAAGGCTGATCGTTGGTTGTTCAAAGTTGGTTTTTGTCTATTCCTAAGCACTTGCAAGTGTCCGTTTGTTGCCAAGAAGATCGTAGAGCAAGATTTGTTCAAAAGAGGTAGGTTTCTTTGAAGTTTTTTTTTTTTCTTACATTTTTTTTAACAAATGAACTATTTTGTTTTGTTTTTATTGTTTTGTTGATTGTTCTCATTCTTTTAAGTTTTTTAGTTTCAAATTTCAATAGAAAAATTATTTCAATATGTTGTGCCTTAGGTATTACAATGGCATCCACTTCTAACTCCTCAACCCAATCTCGTTTCAAAATAAATGCAACCTCTCCCCTTTGGAAATATGTAGAAATGGTTAGACAATGTCCAGGTGGTGGAGTATTTATCTGGATTTATAGTCATTACAAAGTTTGATATACGAGCTCATATAGTTGAGTGAAAGCCCACTTGTGTAGGATCTTTGATAATGACATCAAACCTTGTCTAGGACCTCCAGAAGGTGATGGCAAAGGCCATCCAGATGACGTAGTGTTGAAATATATTGTTGAGCAAGAAAAAGTAGAGCAAAAAGTTGGTAGTCTTAAAACAAGCCATCCTTTGAGGAAAGGATCTTGATCCATGAAACCCCCTACACCACCGACACCTACTTATCTTCCATCTGTAGAAATCCATCCATTTATGAACATCCCTGAAGAGCACACTGTGCCTTCATCAAATAAAAGATCTAAGGGACCGTTGGAAGCTTCATTTCAAAATGAGGCAAGAGAGATTGTTGATCAAGACATAGCAAGATGTGTCTATGCCAATGGATTGGCATTCAATATTGTTCGTTCACCATATTGACAAAAAATGGTGAAATCTATTAATGAGGCTCTAGAGGGGTATAAGGGCCCAGGTTTTGAGAAGGTGTGTTGCATCTTATTGGAGAAAGAGGTGAAACATGTAGCATACTCTTTGAAGCCCATAAGGGATTCATGGATAGAAACAGGGGTGACCATCATTTCTGATAGATGGAAAGATGCACAAAATTTCCCATTGATCAATGTTATTGTCGTGTCCCCTAAAGGGGCAATGCTTTTGAGAGCAATGGATTGTGAAGAACAAGTGAAAGATGGTCCATTTATTGCTAACATCCTTTGCCAAGCTATTGAAGAAGTGGGCCATCAAAATGTTGTGCAAGTTGTAATTGACAATGCCAAAAATTGTAGGGTTGCTGGGTTATTGGTTGAGGAGAAGTATCCACACATTTTTTGGACACCTTGTGTTCACTCCCTCAGTCTAATGCTACAAAAAATTGGATCCAAAATTGAGTGGATCAAATAGGTGTATGCTGAGGGCGAAGACATCCAAATGTTTGTCACCAACCACCATATGACACAAGGAATATTTAAACAATTCTCAAAATTGGAATTCTTGAAGTTAATTCTCAATATTTTTAAATTTTTAATTTTCTTTTAATTTTAAATTTTGGTTTTGTAAATTTAAATTACATTTTAATTTTAATTTTGATTTCCAAACAGGTTGCTAAGGCCCGTTTCGCCTCCAACACTATTGTGTTGAGACAACTTATAAAGGTTCGTGAGGCACTCTATGCCATGGTAATCAACTCTAATTGGGCCATATGGAGGCAATCTAGTAGTGAAAGGGAAAATAGGGTCAAGTAAAGGATCCTAGATGATTGTTGGTGGGATTGTGTTGAGTACTTGGTTAGTTTCACTGAGCCTATATTGAGTATGATCTGTTACACAAACATGGATAGACCTTGTTTGGGAGAAGTATATGATGGTATCGACTCAATGATTGAGAAGATGAAAATCATCATCAATGCAAAAAAGGAAGATCCTGAAGAAAATTTCTTCAAAGATCTACAGGAAATCATGGTTGATAGATGGAACAAAATGACCACTCCATTGCGTCTTCTCACTTTTGCATTGAGTCCCAAATATTATAGTCCTGAGATACTTTCTGCTTCATCAAGAGTTGCTCCATATAGGGATGTTGAAGTGGCTCAAGGGTACAAGGCAACACTTCATAGACTCTTCATTGATCGTGACCAATGTGATCAAGTGAGGGCTGAGTTCATGGCTTTCGCATGCTCCAGTAGTGTTGATCAGAATCTTGATGCTCTTCAAGACAAGTACAGGGTGGATGCTCATAGTTGGTGGTACTTCCATGGGCAAGAATACATTCATCTCCAACCTATTGCAATAAAAATCTTATCCCAAATAGGCTTTATATTTTGTAATTTTAATTTAAATTTATAATTTTATATTAATTAATAATTTTGTTTAGTTAAATTTTGTAACTCTTAACTATTTAATTTGGTCTTAATAGGTTGCTAGTTCATCTTTTTCTGAGAGGAATTGGAGTACATACTCCATCTACTCAGTAAAACGCAATAGGCTACATTCAAAAAAGGCAGAGGACTTGGTGTATGTGCATTCAAACTTGCACCTCCTTATACACAAACAAAGTTCCTACAAAGGAGACACAAGGAGGTGGGATATTGAGCTAGTGCAGCTTGACTTGGATGCTTCCACAAGTCACTTAGTTGCACTTGATATTGATGATGAGTATGAGCTTGAAGCAGCTACTGAGCATGAGAGTGGTAGTGTCAGTGCTATTGCTACTGTTAGTGGCAGTGCTTGTGCGAGTGCCACTAATGCTATTTGTGGTTCTACACAAAATGTAGCATCTAATGATGCTATTTTGTTTGATGACCCATATGATTCAGATTGATCAATGATCAATAATGGCTGATTGTAAACGTTTGGCATTTTATGTTTGAACTTTAATTTATAATTTTATATCATGACATTCGAGTAATCACTAATATTTTAATATTTGACTTAGTTAGTATGAAAGTGGTGATGTATTTTTCCTATATTATTAGACTATTAATATGGTGGTGTATTCTGAACTTAATTACTGTTGCAAATATGTATATATTTCTTATTTTTATATGTTTTTTGTATCCCTGTACCTAAGCTGTACCCAACCCCAAATTTTTTTTTGACCGAATCCCGTACCGGATTCACGTACCCATACCCGAATCCAAAAACGAATTGGTAACTTAGGCTGAAAGTCATAAAGTGGGAGGAACAAAAGAAATCCTATGATGCCATTGCTGAAGAAGTTTGAAGTATGCAGTTTGAGACAAGATGAATTTCTTGCTGCTTTTGGGAATAAAATATAAAAACTCATATTTACGTCAAAGGTGATCAGCAAATCCTTGAAAGAAAAATAAAAATCTTACTTTCTATTTTCATGTGCAATGATTTTTTGTTAATTTTTTCAATTATTTAAAAAGTGCATATGATTTTTTATTTATTTTTTCAATTATTTAAAAAGTGGACAGTATCACAAAATTCTATTTTCATTGTTTAATTACAGTAATTTTTGTCTTTTCCATATAATCAATTATACAATGCTTTTTATTTATTTTAAGTTTGCTAATTGAAAAAATAAACGGCTCATACGTATTTTACAGATTATCTTGAAGATGTATATACTAGTTCTAAATGTGGGGAAGCACAATTGAACACTCAATGTTGTGAATGATGAGTGATATGTTGATTCAAAGTCAACCTTATTTGCTTTTTACTTTTTAGACAATTTAATGGATCAAGGGTGCACCATGAAAAATCCTTGCACAATTTCAAGTTCAGTAGGCAGAAGGCAGATTGAATTTCTATTCTAATGTGAACCCCATGCCTGAAATGCAAATTTAAAAGACGTCCCTTCTTAGCTAGTGCAAGTATACAGCTATAAAAGGTAGCGAAGAAAACAGAACTGATAGATGATTTGGGACAAAATTAGTGAGCTGCACAATACGTGGCACACACATAATGTGCTAGTTGAGTTTGTTGTTTAAATTATTCAAATTATATTCAATTGTTTTCAAAACAAGTTTGTTTATATTTAGATTCTATTCAACTTTTAGAAAGGTACATTTTATTAATATCATAAGTGTATTTGCTCACATCTAAGCTAGTTGAGTGTTGTAATTTAAAGGTCGTGAATTGTGATTTGGGAAGGTCAGATTACTAGTTATGTATATACTTTAGGTTTTTTAACATTTGAAATGAACCTTTAGTGAAATGAATATCATGAGTGAAATGTTGTAAGTAGTTGGAAGTTAAAATAGACACAAGTCAGATTGGAGTTACTCTTAGAACTAAGTAGATATTGAATGCAAAGGTCATTTTTTCTTAACTATAAGGCTGCTCTTCTTACTCTTTAAGTAATTTGAGGCTCTCAGGAAACCCAGTTTTGATTGGATGGTTTGTGCGGTATACAGTGAGCTTATTTTATAAATACCTTTTCATTTAGGTTGGAATGAATAGAGGGAAATCTTCTGTTCATGCAATTTAGTGGCACCGTCTAGAGAAGTAAAATCTTGTACTTATGTGATTCTTCGTGTGAGGAGCTCAAATTTATTCCTCCTATATCCACATAATTTTCTTTCTTGTTTGTGTACATTTACATAAAGATGTATTTTTAGTGTTGTTGAATATGGATGCAGATAATTATCAATGCGAAGATGTTCCTCTAAACCATTTTTTTAAGCATTGACTAGTGTAAGATTTTTTACAATAGCGTACGCATCAAATAAAAAATGATTGGCTGTGTAATGGTGATCTGTTGACCTTGTACGTAAGAATTAACAAAACTACCAACCTAGTTCAGTTTGGGAAGTATGAATGACCTTCAGTAGTACTGTTAAATCCATTTGACATACGAAGTGTTACATCTATCCCATAAAATTCCCATGTAACTAGAGATTTCAATTCAACTGCCGGCATGACATCTGCTGATTAGATGTGGAGATTTCTTGCTGTATAATATTTTATATAGTTTAATCCCTCAAGTGTATGATACAATAAATTCTTTGTACCATTTCCACTGCTTACATGCTGGTTAGGACAGACTGCCCGATGTTTGCTTTCAGAAGCTGATTATGATACTTTTTGACCATTGAAGAAGCCTTTGTTTTTTGGGTTTCAAAATAGGCCACTTTAACATTCACCAAGTCCTTAAATTTTTCAGGGTCAAAATCATCCATTTTTACATATATGGTGAGATCTGTGAACCTCACAAAAGATCTTCTACAGCTTGAATTCGTGAAATACAGGTCATCCTGAGTGGATCTAATTCAAAACCAAAGTGCAGGAAGGAACAACCAAAGTGCAGAAAATAAACTTAGACAGATGAGGATTGGAAAATATAAAAGCTCAAGTGGTAGATTTATGAGCTGAAATTGAGATCTAAACAATGTTTCTCCAAGTTATGGGGACAGAGGGCAGGTTTCAGGGACATAGGGATAAGGGGTGGGTTTCAGAGACAGTAACTTTTACCAGATTTTGAAGACAACAAGGAGGTAGCTGTTACAATAATATTTGAATTGTCAAAATACATATAGATCACAAGTAACCTAAATATAGCATAAACAAACCAAAAGAAACTGAAACTCTAAGGGGTAAGCATTATAACAATTCAGTGATTCGTTAATTCCATAACCAGTCCAATAGACTGATAATCATATACATAATATGAAAAATTATTTATATTTGCAGATGCCAAAAAAGAAATGTTGTGCATTGCATGGTACATGGTACATTGAGCAACAAGCTCAGATATTGGAGTCATCATCCAGTTGATATGTTGAAAACTGCTCCTGATCTATAAACCAGATTGTAGAAGTTGAACCACCAGTGTCAAAGAGGTTCCACTCGGTCAAAGAGAAAACCTAAAGTAAGTTAGAAACATGAATTCATCGAACTGCAGGTTCTTGTGGACAATGAGATGCTGTGAGAATTCAAATGAGTGTCCGGGGTGGCCCACGACATCTCAAGGAGTCTCCATAACACATTGCAGACCTAAGAATGACCCAAAAAACCTAATTTGGTGAATTCACCAATTGCAACAAGCAGGAAAAGCTTAACCTGCTGCGAAAAAAACAAAATGTCCTCATTAGGGGAAGCAGTGATTTCATCACCATGCAAACAAAATGTGGAATGAGAAGGGTTTTGTCATTTGATCTTGCCTTTTGGCCACAATTGGTCTTCCATTTTTTATGTTGTGGAAGCTATGGGAAGGCATATGAAGACTATAAGACAGGTTAGACATGTTAACTCTTATTGCATCTTTCATTTCAAGTTCATCTTAGTGGAAAAATGTGGCAAAGCAAGGTTTTAAAGGTGCAGAGTGTAATAACCATTTTGAATTGCACTACATCTTCAATATCCTCTTAATCAACCAGGCAACTTCCCAATTAGAGGAGTTAATTTCATAACCTTACTCAACCATCGCAAGAGTAGTTACTCTACACCACAACTACACAATCTTACACTAAATAAGACAAGCTCACGTTACAAGAAAAATCCTTAGACCCAAACCTAATTCTTGAGGGATCATTCGAGATGGCCCTGCCTACATATCCCTTACCGGAAATCAAAGGCAACACAGTTCACTTTCCAAAAATTGAAAGACTTCATCCACACCACTAGGAATAGATTTTCAACCTCAACAATAGTATGATAGCCAATGCATTCCAATCAAAATGTTAGTCCCACACCATCAATGTACAAGTACACACAAAACCAAATAGTGACCAGCTCATATACCTAATCACATGTACCAACATAGTGACTGGCTCATACATACACCATGTATACACAATGCAACTAGCTAGAAGAAAGGAAGGTGGTTGCAACCTTACTGCAAGTATCTTCCCTTTTACCTGATTCACTAACACATAATTGTTAAGCACACCTAAGCTAGGAGGAATGTCAATGCATCCCATACTACACTACGGGTCCCATCCTTTTTCAAGATCAATGCCAACTATGATGACAAGACAAGCATCCTATGCTAGTTGTTATCACCAGCAAGGTCACAAGTGTAACAAATTACATCACATAAGGCCATTAATAATATTCCATAGCTAAGCCTCTGAATCATCTATAACTAAATAAATATAATCAAGATGTCATATGGCTTTACCTCACCTAAGACTAGTGGCTATACTATCAATCACCTTGATTGATTTAACAATTAGAACCTTGAGAACCATACCTCAATGCAAACACTATACTAGAAGCACACACATTTCTTTTGATACACCAATGCCAATATTGAGCTCTTGAAACAAGTAGCTCCTGGCATCTATCACTTGCATGCTACTAGTAAAAGTCAGCTAATCCCTATAATATGGATGAATACTTCTCTAGGTAAAGCACGCTCCCTAACAGCTATCATCTTGGAGCAACAATAAGCTTATCTATATGTGGGTCATGGGTTTTACAATTTTGGTGAACAGCTTAGAATAAGTGGGACAAGCCATGCTAAGAGAACAATTATCCTCCACCCATGCCCTCATTGAGTCCCTTTCTCAACCCTACTTATGATTCCAAGAAGTCAGCTCCTATATCAATCTCAATTTAGCATTGTGACATTTAGAAAGTACCAGAACTTTGACCTAAAACATACTATTTAAGGTTTTATACCATAGGCTAGTTAATTGGAATCCAATTACACCACCCCAAAGGATTCCATTAAATTATAATGTTCGGTCTCTATTGAGATGCATATACATAAATACAAACTCATAGAATAATCTCAAAGGCCATTCACTTCCTTCAATGACTATTTGGAAACACTTTATTGATTAGATAGAAATTAAATCCATAGATGTAATATTCGACAATATTCTACTTTTAAGTACATAACATTTTGTGTATTACCAATCATAAAGCATAGTGTACATTTATCCACAATACATATATATAAAGGAAAAATGCCCTACCAAATTCAATAATACTTACCATTAATGGTCCACTATTGGGTAAGGAGGTCATTTGGAACTCTGTCATAATCTTAACATAGATCTGAGCACATATATAGAGTAGGTAGATCAGCCATAACTATTAAGAGTTTCTCACTCGTCAACGCAATGGCTAAATTCATCATCATCATTAAATACAAAGTTAGTAGGTTTCCTTAATTAAACCATAGAAATGTCATGGCCAAGTTTATCATGCCCTTATTCTTGGAAGAATAAACCTCGCTAGATCTTGAGGTTAACATATTCTTTCCCATACTTATCATTGGGCCAAGACACTAGGCCATAGTGTTCAACACACCATACTTTGATTATTTTAGTTTAGACAAGTCTAGAGGCATTCTCACACATTCACATCAAGACAAATCATGATGACAAAGACTCTAAAAGTTTGTCCAAGGTTGGAGCAGATTTTGGAAAGACAAACACCACAAAATCTTCAAGTAGATACTTGATGACAATGGATTACCTTTATATTAGCTCAAAGCTATATAGGGACATATTAATTATAAGGTGAGTTCACGGCCATCTAATGCAAATTCCAACTTCTAGATGAAACCCATTGAAGAGGGAGAGATGATCATGGTTAAGAACAACCCCAAACCTTAGAGCTATTCCCTCAACCCTCCCCTACTGAATTGGGTCAAGGGGCATCCTTCCCCCAAGAACTACCTAGATGCTCACTTCCAAACAAGATCAAAGTCTCATGTAGTTCTCCTCACAATATTCTCTCAAGGAATATACACATAGGTTCCTATCCCCAAGGTTTCATAACCACTCAAGAAACTTTTCTCATAGAAATGAAATAGAACAAATAATATAGATGGAAAACCATAAGAAGAATTAAAACCCAACAGTGTAACAAACCATCATTTACCAATACCCATTCTAAAACAAAGCCATAACTCACAAGTTTTTTGATTATTATTGCAGTCCCTAACAAGGTTCCTTTCAATGATTCCCATCAATTAATATTGCCTAATAGTAGGCACTAAAAACCCAATGAAGTCCATCCTTTAGTAAAAGTATACTAAGGAACTTCAACAGACACCAAGATCTCAATTTTAGACCTATCCACCATTATGATTTGTATTTTAGTATAGACATGCAAGAATCCTTATCATTCCATCTCAATAATGTATGGGTAGGTTGATTACTTAACAATAAACAATCATATCATGACCATTTCATAAAACTCACTAGGAGAATGCTACATAATACTTCATTCATCTTTTCAATGAATCTTTAATCACCAAGATCTGTAATGGTATACAAGATCTATAACTATAGGAAAATGCCATAATAACAAGTCTCTACTCATAACCTTAATGAAATTCTTGCAAATGTTGTTCATACAGCTAGGGTCAATTAGTGTTAGCTCAGCAATGCCATACATTATTAACCATAACCTAAACTACGAACTATACGTTGTAGAGACACTTTGAACAACATATTTGACCCAAACTAATAACAATATTATCCTATATATATATATATATAGGCTTACAAGGTATGAGTACCACTTGATATGGACCAGTGCTGTCTAGCCCAGCATATCATACTAAGGAAATCTTTTACCACCACCAAGAAACACAAGATTTACATGGCTATACGGTTATACCACATCCACCCATATAAAAGAAATATTAATGTATTATCCCCTTCACCTAGAATATTGAGCATTGATCTTGTTAGGCATAGTCAAATACAATTATCCACCAGAAATGATGATACTCTAACTGTAGGTATCGCCATAAGACCTTAGGGTATCAATAATACCAAAGTATTATGCTCCACAATGTTGTTATCATTCTAAAGGAATTGACTCATCTAAATTATAACAAAAAGTGTTTCAACCACATGGAGATCTTACTACACAAGGCATTAATATAGGCAATGTAGTTAGCAAACATATCATTTAGGAGTTTTAAGTTCCTCTTTCTAGATCCAATTATCTCAATTACATACATATCCTTCTTCATAGACATGGACACTAGTTCCTTCATTTTGACTTAAACATAGAATTTAAAAACTTATATATACACACTTGTAGTATTGATCATAGTTGCAACACTCGCCAAAAACCTATGAGTTTTTCCTGCATTTGTATGCCAAAAAACTCACTCGAGTTTTTTGAAAAAACTCAATGTGTTTTTGGCGAGTTTTTCCAAAAAACCCGCACGATCAGTTAAATGCCCAGGCGACCGAACAACAAGGCATTTTAACTTTTTTTTTCACTCATCTACATGCTCACTCAGCAAAAACCCTCTCCAAGCATTGTACACCTATTTACAGCGATATTGCATCAAGGAGACGAGATTTGAAGGGCATTTTCATCGAATTTCGAAGGCAAATTGAATTTCCAGGTAGGTTTTCTGATTTTTCTTATTCTTTCTTTTTAAATTTTTTTTTTCTTCATTTTTGTTGATTCTATGTTTAAAAATCATCATAAGTGTAGTGTCAAAATGAATTAAATACATTTATATTTGTCAAAACAAGATTTTTTGATGAATTTTTCTTTTTTTTGCATATTTTGCTGTTTTTTTCTTTTTTTTTTTTGAAATTTTCTTCAAACCTTAGTTATTTTTTTAATTTTGAATCCTCTTTTTTGTTGAATAACATGTTTACAATCTTAGATTAGCTTAATTTTTTACTAATTTGAAGTAATTTTCAGACTTTTTACATTTTTTCACATTTTTTTGAAACCCTAGTTATTATTTTCTTTTTTTAATCCTTTTTTTTAATGAAAATATTTAGAATCTTAGATTTTTAGTAATTTAAAGTAATCTATTTTGATTTAATCTAATTTAGCTTGTTTTTAAATTTTCTATCAAAAAACTAACAGGTTGTGCTTTCACTTTGTCATTGTATGTGTAGGTTAATTGATAATGGCTTCTCATTCTGCATTCGGTTCTGCCACAAGCTCTGCCCCATCCGTGCTTGGGGGATTTGTAGGCACTCGTCCTCTAGGAGCTAGAGATCCTGCTTGGAAATATGCTTATCTAGGACCTGAACTTGGCTCAGTCTTTTGCATTAGATGTGAAAAAGTATATTGTGGAGGCATCAACTACCTCAAATACCACCTTGCAGGAATCCCTCAACGTGATGCTAAGGCTTGTCCTAAAACCACAAAAGAAATAAAAAGACAAATGAATGCCATACTTGCAACTGTAGAAAAAAAAAATTGCAAAGAGATAAGGCAAAAGCAACAATGCAAGCAGCCATAGCCTCTTCTCAAGGTGCTCCAATCAACCTTGAGTCGGATGATGATGTTACTTAAGGCATAGTGGGCTCTCTTCATGGTCCACGTGTGCGAAGGCAACCCACCACCACCTTGATCCCTTCATCTACCTCGAGTAGAACACCAAAACCTACACACATGCATGATTTTTTTGTGCTTAGAAACACACTTGGTGCACAACCTTCCTTAGAGGCAACTGGGTGGAATAGGGAGGTGCATGAGTAGGCAGACATTGCTTGTGCAGATTTTTGGTATTTTAACATCCCTTTCAATGTGGCGAGTTCTCCTTATTGGCACAATTTGGTTAGTGCATTGACAGTTGCAAGAAAAGGCTAAAGGCGCCTTCTCGCACAGACTTGGGTGGGAGGTTAGTTAATTTAATCTTTTTGATAAATTTATGTTCTTTTATTTATGTTTTTTAAGTTTAATTTATGATAAATTTAAGTTATTTTTTTGTTTACAAATTAAAATTGTGTACTTAACTTCACTTTGTACTTGTAGGTTGCTTACTAGTGCAACTGAAAGGGCAAGGGCAAGGGTAGTAGAGGAGCAAAAAGAAAATTGGAAATAGTTTGGCTGCTCTATTCTTTCTAATGGGGGGATGGATGGAAAAAACCATACCATCATTAATTTCTTGGTTGCATGCAAAGATCAGGTGGTGTTCTTAAAATCAGTTGATGCCTCCCACATAGTAAAAAATGCAGAAAAATTGGCCAACATGTTGGAGGAAGTTTGCATGGAGGTGGGGATTGAAAATGTTGTGCAAATCATAACTAATAATGCAACAGCATATGTGGCAGCAGGAAGACTCCAAGATAGACACCACTCACTTTTTTGGACACCTTGTGCAACACATGTTCTTGACCTTCTTCTGGAGGGCATAGGAAAACTAGATTGGGTCACACCAATTGTAGAGGACACAAGGAGGATCACTATATATATCTACAATCACCCTTGGGTTCTTCACTTGATGAGGGAGCACACCCATGGGAAAGAATTGGTGAGATCAGGGGTCACAAGATTTGCAACGGTTTTCTTAACATTGCAAAGCATTCTTGGTTTTTTGACAGCTTTAAAACAAATGTCTATGAGTCAACCATCGGTAGACTCAACTTATTCGAAGAAGCCGAAAGGAAAAAGGTTTCAAGCATTGTCTTTGACACTCAATTTGCACAAAGGGTTGCAGATATTGTGAAGGTAACTTCAATTTCAAAACTTTGAATTTGAATTCAAATTGAATATATTTTTTAATGTCTTTCATTGTAAATTTGTAACTCTAATCTTTTTGCACTTTTATATTGTAATTTGTAGGTGTCGGAGCCCTTGGTTAGAGTTCTTCGCTCGGTGGATGGGTATAAAACCCAATGGGATATCTTTATGAGGCCATGGATACGGCAAAGGAGGCTATAAGAAATTATTATAAGGGGGACAACCACAAATTTGATCCCATTTGGGAGATTATTGACAAGAGGTGGAACCATCAACTCCACCAACCCATCCATGCAGTAGGGTACTTCTTGAACCCTCATTTCTTCTATTCAGACAACTACTTGGATCCTACTGGAGAGGTTATGGAGGGCCTCACTAATTGCATTTAGAGGATGACACCTGAGATTGAGGTGGCAAACCTCATTGTTAATGAATTGTAAAGTTATAGGGAAAAAAGAGGTGCACTCTTCTCTTCAGACCTAGCAAAGAGAGTAATACACAATCAACCACCAGGTATAAAATTTGAAATTTACAAATTACAAGTTACAAATATTGATAATTTGATAAATTTATAAAATATGTTTTGAACTTTTGACTTTCCTTTCTAAGTTTCTAACTTTTAATTTGTTTTCTGTAGATGTTTGGTGGTCAAATTGGGGTGGAAATACCCATCTCCAAAAATTTGCTCTTCGTATCTTATCCCAGCCTTGTAGTTTATCCAATTGTGAGCGCAATTGGAGCTTGTTTGAGGCCATCCACACAAAGAAGAGGAACAAACTAGCTCAAAAACGCCTCAATGACCTTGTCTATGTGCAATATAATCTTCGGTTGTGCACAAGAAAGGTAGAGGAAATATCAGATAATTCAATTGATTTCGATGATATAGATCCATACAGTGATTGGATAGGGCGAGATGAGCAGCCTCCATTGTTTTCCGAGGATGACGTCTATGACTTAGAGTGACAGGCAATGGAGGAGGGGAGTGGATTTGCATTCTCATTGGATGACATTGAGGATGATCCTGAGGAGTCATTGACAGTGCCAGTGCCACCAGCAGTAGGATCTACATCCAGGATGAAGGTTGAGGAGCCATAGCAAAGTCCTACGACTACACCCTCTCCTATAGTGAGAACTAGACATGGGAAGAGGAAGATGTGAATTTGTAAAAACTAAAATATATTAATGTTGTATTTACTTCCTATTTTACAAAAACAATTTGCTATTTTCATTTTGTTTCAGACTATCAGTATTAGCATATTGAGCATCCACATGAGGATGCCATTTTGTATCTAGTTTTCTTTCAAATCAATCAAATATAACTAGACTCAACTTGTTTCTTCTATGTACTCATTTTATTGAATTGTTGGATGCATCTTATCATTGAATTTTGCAAGAAAAAAAAAAGTGTTTTTACTAAAATTTAAGCAATTCTTTAAGTTGCCAAGTTTTTGCCAAGTTTTTACAATTGGCGAGTTTTTCAACTATGGTATTGATCAATATATAAATGCTAAAATTAGCCCCTCAAGGAAAACATTGATAGGTAAAAAACAATCAAAATCTCCCCAAAATTGAAGGAATGGTTTATGCCATCGTACAAGGCCCAATACTAGGTCCTTGGTTTTAGTTATAATAGACGTCATGTACACGTTGTACTCTAGTCACTTCTTTCAAGCTTTCAAGCTCATAAAATCAGTAATTGTAATCAGCAGACATGTAAAAGGATTTTTATCAGTCACTACAACAGTATAACCCTCTGTATATGAACCTCATCAATATAAACGGCCATATAAAGCGAGGTACATGAATTTTATCAATGATTAATAAACACGAACTGAATAGATCTCAATAATTTAGTGAAGCCCCATTTGCACCCTCATGTGAGGTGTTATGAAACCATAAGGAACTTCAATGTATACACACAATATAAGTTACAACAAGAAATAATCACATTTTGAAATCATTTAACAAGGAGTTTGTGCATAAATTATTCTTTATTGAATTATGTACAGAAATCTTGTGAAGGCCACGATGCTACATAGTAACCTTGCCAACACCACAACTTAATATAAATCCTTATCAGTTTGCTTGGATGGGTATCCTTGCCCTTTTCCCAAGCTCCAATTTGAGTGCAGGTAGGCAGGGGACTATTTCATATTCAAATAAAAGCTTATGACGCCTTTCCAACAGACCCATTTTGAACATATCAAACTATAAAGGCATTCCCTAGTGCCACATTGCTTGAAGCATTTCGTCAAACAACTCACCTGCCTTGTTGAGATTTTCACATTTTTGCATACAGATTTATCCTAACTGAATGGAGAAAGACAGAACTTAACCCAACACTTCCAGCAGCGAAATTGCCTAGATACGCAAAATGAAAAGGTGTGCACAAAGCATGTGAACTGACTGACAAATTGTGTCAAGGGAAAATGAAGTCAGGCACGGGTCACATGAATTGCTTTACAAAAGCCTCAAGGAAAAGTAGATGTCTGCACATGAGCATGAATCCATGTAGATTAATTTTCTTTGGCTGTGGGAATGGATAATTCAGAATTAAACAACATTTTAGGGAAGTAAAGTGAAGGAATGTACTCAGCTCCGGGAACAATGTTGAAGATGCTTCTGATGTAGTCGTTGAAATCTACCAGTACAAATTTCTCTCCCTGCTTCTTCGCCATGTGCAGCCTCTAATCTCTGATCAAGGTTCAAGATTGGGTGGCTTATCCTCTTTTTGAAAAGAAGGGAAAGATTTTACGACCCTAGCACCAAAATGAATGCAAAAAATGAACCTCCTCTCCATACTCTGCTTAGAATCAAGTGCTGAAGATCAATTGGCTGCTGCTGGTATTGTTTTATATAATGCCCTGGGCTTCCTTTATCCTTATTATATCATGGGCTTCTTTTATCATTTATCTATGATATGCAGGCGACCCCTCTCCTCCCATCAAACTTCCTTCACATCCATTTAATTCCCACCGCCATGGCAACCATACTTGCACCATACTCCCAACTCTGTCCTCTTCTCTTTTCTGAAAGATCTTTTAATTTATTTTTATTTATGTTGTCCATGCAATGTCCAGCGTGTATGTGGCATAATACAAGGGATGGGACATAGAGGTAATTGCAGATGTAAGGAGCTTGCAATTCGCTGCTGTTGAGTTTCATAAAAGCCCTAGAGGCATTGTAACATGGTAACAACTATATGACATGGCTGTGATAGTGGAATGAGGAGCAATGATTGCTCTTGCTGGGTAAGCTATAGGAAGGCATATGAAGACTGTTGGGGTTATATGTGTTAACTGTTATTGGATCCTTCATTTCTTGTTCATCTTAGTGGAAGAAAGTGACAGAGCTGGGTTTTTGAAGATGCCAAGATAGTTGGAGGTGATAGGAGCTGGCAATTTGCCACCAGTGAATTCTGCAAAATCCCTAGAGGCATATTAACACAGCAACACCTATATAAAATGACAGTAATAGTGAACAAGCAGCAATGCTCGCACTTGCTGGAGCTTTTACCCATTGAAAGGTTTCTCCAGGGTAAACTTTTGTGTTGCATTCTGTTGTGTGAGATTTTTGCATGCTTAATCTATGTCAGGAGTTTCTTTCATGCTTAATAACTTGAATGAATAGTCTTTTTAGCTGTAATAGTTATCCATTAGAGGTAGATTACAGTGTACTTATAGGAGAGTTGGAGAGTTGACAGAATCTGTAAGTTGATGACTACACATGTGGAATATTCACCCTAGTTTACTAATCAGCTCCCCTTCCTCTCTCTTACTGTCCCTCTTTCTTTCTTTTCCTCTTCTCTTTTGGTAAATGCAAAAACAGAAATGACCTTAGGTTTTATAAGTTTATTGGGTCAGGGAGCCTTTTTGGGTTAGGATTTTATTTGTTTTAGAATGTCTTCAATTTTTTTTAGAATCTATGCATTTGATGTGGGAGATGCCCTAAAGTCTCTGGGATGTCAAGGGGACATTGGGTAGTCCCCCAAAAACAGGGGGTATCCCCTTTTAAGAAGACATCTCAGGGACTTTGCCGAAACTTTCAGAAAAAGGGGCACGGGTTAAAGAAATCCCCTCCAAGTTCCTGAGACATCCAGGATGCCTGTCACTCAGATCCAGGGAAGGTGCCCCTGGAACACTGATCATCTAAACTAGCCAATCTTTGATATAGCAATCAAAATGCATAGGAAGTAAACTACAATAAGTGCATAAGTAATGACAGTTCAAATAGCACATTTGCTAAGGTTCTTTGAAGAAGCATGGTCAGAAAAATGATACACAAGAGACTACAATGTATGGTAGAGACAAAGAACACAACCAACAATATCTTCATGCATTCTTCAATAACGCGTAATTCCTATATCCCTCAGCATATAAAAATCTCAGTAAATAACCTCAAGACAATGTTATTCAGAATCCTGTATATTTTGTGGAATTTACCCCCTCCAATATCAATTGAATCAAACAACTTACAAAGCTCAGCATGCCAATAGAGGTACCTAAATTAATGTTCACCATATGTGTCGTCTCCTGGACATTAGCAGTGAAAATTAAAATAACACTAAAATAGAAAAAATGTCTACAAGTGGTCAAATTCTTAAACCACTAGTTTAAATACACTAACCACGATTACACTAAAGCTCAGGATAATTCCAAACAGAAGTGTCCAGTCCAAAATAGAAAATTTGCTGAAGATGTTGCACTGTTGTTTCTTTTGTGCAATTTCTAGCAAAACCTTATTTTGATTGTTATTTTGGTACTCCTTTCTCTTCCTTAACAGCATAGATGACATTGACTTCTTTATAAAGTTTGTATCAACTGAAAGCTTCTCAGTTGTCTCACCATCACTTACAGTAGAAAATGACTCACAGGTTTTGCTGACTTTCCCTTCTTTGTTCATAATATTATGCCCGTTTTCAGCAGAAGCTGGCATACTGCATGTGCAATCTTCGCATTTTTCATTAACATCAGGCTCAGTAACCAAACAAGCTACATGGGTAGTAGGAATAGTTATAGTTTTGCAATCCTTTTCCATGGAGTATGTGCATGACTCTGACTCTGTACAAGACATAACTTCTGTATTTCTACCCTCTGGAACAATGGATTTTTTTGTAGCTAGAGTTGAATTTGAAATACATGGTGCTAGAATTTGATATGGCTTTCCAACTATATTTCCAAAAACAGACCACCTACCAACTGATGTAACTTTTACATCAACAGAAGTCCCAAGCATACTGTCAGGAGCCATAACAAGTACTTGTACATATGATTTGGTATGGCCAACCTGGAAAACAAACAAAATTAATCCCTGTTAATAAAAATAATTTCTTTAATTGCATTGGAAGACTCAACTATTAATTAAATATTTATTTTCTTGTATATTGAGTTTAATAATATATTTAATCTCCTTTTTGTAACAAAAGCAGCTTGATGAGATATTTTAGAATAATGAGGTCATGCCCACGAAAAAAGTTTGTCATCTTTTTACCAAAGCATTGTGTGTATCACAACTGAAATGTTTTTGAAAGCCACTTGCATGTACAAATTGCTATTGTTTTTAAATTCTTGCTTACATACTTTTATGCATAAGAAAAAAAAAAGACCAAATCATAGACATACAGACAAAACCACATGGAGCAAATTACCTCAATAACTAGAATTATGTTTGAGTTATAAGCACCTTAATTGACTTATGACCGAAATTCTTATGATTCACAAGCACGAAAGGAAATGCTGAGGTTGCAGAAACTCAAATATGAACCAAAACTACATTACGACATTTTCTATGAGAAAAATATATTTTATTTTAGTCTGTTGCAGTTTTTTGTCAATGCTTGTATCAACATAAATTCGAATCAAACTTTATGTATAATAAATTATGTTATCATTATTTAATTTTATTTTGAAGTCAACTTTACTATGCAAGTCATCATAAATCAATTGACATAGGTTTATTGTAAATTTTTAGTGAACAGATTATATGCACAGAAAAATAATTCAAAAACAGACACAATGACACAGCAGATACCCTGGGAAAACCCTCCTCTTGAGGGAGAAAAACCCAGCAACAAAAGTCTCTCTTATATATATAAACAAAGGCAACAAATCTCTTTACAATGAGGCCAATCACAAGGCCAAAAATCTGTACCTATACCAGATACAAAAACAGATAAAGATCTGTACTTCTGACTGTAAATATCTGCCCTTCAAAGAAATTCACAATCTGTTCTTGATCAGATTCGTACCCAGCTCTTGATAAGAATTCGCACTCAGCTCTTGCACTCAGCTCTTGATAATTTGCAATCTGTCCTTGAACAATTCGCAATCTGCTCTTTAGTAATTTGCAATCTGTTATTGAAGAATTCGCACTTGATATATCATAAACTTGGGTATTACAAATGATAAGATGACCCTCTATATATACATTGCTATGAGAGGTCGCACCTCTTCAAGAACAAGGTCGGCCAAGATACAATATAATTTACAATGAAAGTCGGCCCAGAATTATATTATTGCCAAGAGAGAATATCGTGGAAAATAAGGAATGAGGTCGGCCTCATAACATTCGCGCCTCCTCATTAAGTATATGTCAATACAAAATTGTATATAAATTAAATAGCCGAAGAGCTATCATTTAATTTATGTTTTCTCCAATTGAACTGTGCTGGAAGGACGAGCCTGTAGCTGCTATATCATTAACACTCCCTCTCAGCTAGGGAGAGAACTTCCGGCTGCTCAAGACAAATCATCTCAACATGATGTCCATCACATTGGCTACAACCAAATGTGAAGAGAAGAATATCACCTCAACGTGATATTAGATATCGTCTCGATATCAACCATAATATGCTAAGTACAAGTGTTCATCACTTGTGTGATGTTGTCACCTCAATGTGACTTTCACCATGACTCTCTCAGAGGGTGAAACACAAGTACAACATATGTCATGGAGTCTCACACATGACATCCACTATGACTCAGCTCAGAGGGTGGAAACAAGGGCTTTCACCTCAAATTCTTCCGTCTCAGAAGAAAATGCATTAACAAGGGCTTGCACCTCAAATTCTTCTGTCTCAGAAGAAAATGCATTAACAAGGGCTTACACCTCAAATTCTTCCGTCTCAGAAGAAAATGCATTAACAAGGGCTTGCACCTCAAATTCCTCCATCTCAAAGGAAAATGCATTAACAAGGGATTTCACCTCGAACTTCTCTCACAAAGAAGAACTCAATAAACAAGGCTCCCTCTGAAAGGCTCCCTCTGAATCTTTAAGTGCTTGCTTCTGACCTCATCGTCCAAGATTGCCTACAATGCTTGCCTTAGATAAATGTTTTCCAGTGCACACCTCTGGTACTGTAGAGAGTTCAAGGTAGATCTCCTCGACCTCATAGCAGATCACTCTATTCTGAATAGGTTTGCGGAGCTACCAATATCAAATCCAAATGACAGTCTTTGAGCAATTATGATCTCAGCAGCTGAAAGGATCCTCTAAGGATTTAGCACCTAGCCTTGCAATACAGTAATCTTCACTTCTTCTTAGTGAGTTACAAACTCCCTCTTGATCCCTGCTTCAGAGATTGCAAAGAAGACTTATGGAAGTGAACTCCCTCTAACCACCAGCTTAGTTCCATGGCTGCAAGTTGTGACTTCACGCTTGATCATTTCTTTGGTTGGCATGACTTCCTCATAAGATGCCTCAAACTTTTCATGGCTAAGCAATTTCTCATCACCTTCCTGCTTCTAGCTGTTCACAAAGCATTTTAGAGAGATTACTAACAGTTTACAACTATCTAAGGAAATATCAAGACTAGAATCATACAAGGTTTACTATCTCAGGTTATAGAATGAACACATAAGAATTTATGAATAATATTAAAACATGAGTAAATAAATCAGCCTAAAGAGAATTATATCAAAAGATCAGAATGAAGAGCAAAAAAAAAAAAAACTTATCTTTATATATTTTTTGATATAACTCTTTTCTTCCATCTTTTACTCCTCTCGAGAGTGCCAAACTCAGCACAACAACAAAAAAAAACAATCTGCACAACTACAGATTTCTTGAATGCATTATGCGGTTAGCATGTAGAACCAACTCTCTCCAAGAGTTCAAGGCTCTATCACAGATCATGCATCAGAGAATGATATTGATGTGACCAATCACCATCAAACTTTCAATTCTCTTTTTATTTTAGAGTCACTCAAAAACATAAAAAACTAGCAATAAATGAAGTCTTCAAAGGATCTTACGCTAGTAAACATAATTCAAGAGAAACCACTATCTCTCTTTACTAATTACAAGATCCAAATAAAAGATATAACTTAACAAACAAAGAATACTTATCTCTCTAGATATTCTAATGGATGCAAGATACGCTGCTCTTGAGCACAAATCAATACACAACCTTCACGGCTTGAACACAGGCCCATGATTTAGAATAGAAATTCCCTAGAATCCTTCTGAGGAAGAACTTATTTATATCCGCAAATGAAGCATGCTGATTAGGCCTGGTTGGACAATCTTTTGCATAGTGACCAAACTCGTCACAACGAAAGCATTGGACTTGGGAGAGGTCCCACTTCTTATTGAATAAGGGAGCACCATCTGACCCTTTATCTCTATTCCTCTTGAAGTATCTTTTCTTTCCTCTTTTTCCTTTATTCTCTGATGATTGAGCGGAAAGAACATGAATATCTTCATTTGTAGAGCTTCAACCAATACCTCTCGCAGCCAACCTCAACTCCTCTTGAATACAGTCTGCCCTCAATCGATCAAACTTGGGAAGTTTCGATCTCGCACTGATTCCTTGAATGTAAGACTCCCAAGATGAAGGAAGACCATTAAGAGCCAGCATGGTCAAATCCTTGTCATCAACAATATGACCAATGGTAGAGAGCTGATCTCTTAATTCGGAAATTTTCATGAAGTAGGTGATGACAAATTCTCCTTCTGCCATCTTAACATGATGAAGTTGTTGCTTCAAGGCAAGTGCCCAGCTGGTGTTGTTGATTTCATACATTTCCTCCAAAGTTTTGAGCATATCTCTCGCTGTCTTCAACTTAGAGATGATAGGAACAATGTGATCCTTTACGGAATCAACCAATATCTTCATTGCTTTAATGTCTTTCTTCAACCACTGCAACTTTTCTTCTTCCTCCTTAGGTTCAGAAGCGCTAGACTCCACGAACTCACCCAAGTCATTTTCACGCAAGGTAAGCATGATCCTGAATCTCCATGATGTGAAGTTGGATGCACCTTCGAGTCTATCTTCAACCTTCAAACCATTCACCATCTTGATTAAGTGAACAATAGGGTATGCTGATTAGCAATAATCTGATCACGATCCTCTCAAACCCGCTCTAATACCATGTAAATTTTTAGTGAACAGATTATATGCACAGAAAAATAATTCAAAAACAGACACAATGACACAACAGATACCCTGGGAAAACCCTCCTCTTGAGGGAGAAAAACCCAGCAACAAAAGTCTCTCTTATATATATAAACAAAGGCAACAAATCTCTTTACAATGAGGCCAATCACAAGGCCAAAATTCTGTACCTATACCAGATACAAAAACATATAAAGATCTGTACTTCTGATTGTAAATATCTGCCCTTCAAAGAAATTCACAATCTGTTCTTGATCAGATTCGTACCCAGCTCTTGATAAGAATTCGCACTTGGCTCTTGATAACAATTCGCACTCAGCTCTTGCACTCAGCTCTTGATAATTCGCAATCTGTCCTTGAACAATTCGCAATCTGCTCTTTAGTAATTTGCAATCTGTTATTGAAGAATTCGCACTTGATATATCATAAACTTGGGTATTACAAATGATAAGATGACCCTCTATATATACATTGCTATGAGAGGTCGCACCTCTTCAAGAACAAGGTCGGCCAAGATACAATATAATTTACAATGAAAGTCGGCCCAGAATTATATTATTGCCAAGAGAGAATATCGTGGAAAATAAGGAATGAGGTCGGCCTCATAACATTCGCGCCTCCTCATTAAGTATATGTCAATACAAAATTGTATATAAATTAAATAGCCGAAGAGCTATCATTTAATTTATGTTTTCTCCAATTGAACTATGCTGGAAGGACGAGCCTGTAGCTGCTATATCATTAACACTTATTTGTGTAATATTCTAACACTAAACTTATAAATTTGAAGGATCTGTCCCTTGCAAGGGAGGGCGAATGTGCAATTCCCAAGGTTCTTGTCTAGGATAGTACTAATACTTCTTTAACATACCCAATCTTCAACACATATCATAGAGTATGAGGGGCTTTATTACCTGCATAGATTGCAAGCAAAGGTCCTTTCTTTGTGCCTCAACATATTTCCATTGGGGTCATGCACAATGAAATTAAGTACAACTGTTGTGGTATTGATCAAGCAACTAGCTAATAGCGAATGTTTAATTATCTGCTAAGCTTCCATGCAACATGACTGGTTTTGACTGTCTTTGCAATCAAATGCTGATGCTTCTAGAAAATACATAGTTCCACGGAGTTTCCTGACGGGGGGACGCAGGGACGTGGGGACAGGTTTCAGGGACAGGGGGACCAAGGGCCTAAGTTTGGGGACGGTGGTGGGACAGCGGCACTGAAATACATATAGTACTTGAAAAATAGTTATAAGAAGATGTGTAAGTATAAGAATTACAAATGAAACTTTGGAAAACTAGTTTTGAACATTTGAATTTTGAAGTGAACATTGACTTGGCATCACTCCTCTTCTTGCTCTTCATCTTGCTCCTCCTCAACCCTCTTGATCTTCATTCTCATCTTTCACCTTACACTTGCAGCTTTCACTCTCACACTCACACTATTAGCTTATTGTTGATTTGTTTTTGCGAATTGAAATGAGGATAGGAGGCAATTTTGTAGAGCTTGTGGGTTTGGGTGGGGCCAATAGGCCGTTAGCATTTGGCCTTGGCACACAGTTCAAAGAAAAATTTGATTTTTTTAAAAAGATTTGCTTTTTTGTTGTCTGGCTGCAGGAAACGTTTGGAGGTCTTCAAGACGGTCCGAAGACTCCTAGGAGTCCCCTGGACATCTTCATTTGGTTCTAAGAGTGTAATTGATGGTTGTACACAATCCAACTATCATGTCTGTCTAGAGAATCTTGATAATATGGAACTCTAATATCATGAGAATAGTGATGCATTTTTTATGACAAAACTGTATCTAAATATGACAGCAATTATGTACCTATATTGCTTCTAAAGTACTTATAGACACATTTTATGAGTACTTTAGAAGCAATATAGGTGCACATATATATAACACAACTTTAGGCACATAATTGTTATTATATTCCAAAATGTTTATATTTAGATATAGTTTCATCATCAAAACAAATACATAGAATCACATACTGTCAAGAAAACCATCACTGTTGTCATGATATTGGAGTTCCACATCATCAAGATTATTTCAAAAGAGAAGATAGTTGGATCGAGTACAAGCACCAACTACACTCTCTAAACCAAATGAAGATACACCAAAGGATTCTCCTACTATGTTAGATATTTTAAGTTTTAACAATGGGATTGAAATGTGTTAATTCCTTTATCGATACATCAATGTCACTTATTATTTAATGATGATGCACGATTGATTATATTACAATAATTAAAATTATAATAAGACAAATAATTGTAAATTAACTCTAATATTTATATTTATTATTCTAATTTTAAAAAATATAAGCAATTAAATTCATTCACATTTAACTGTAAATTACAAAATAAAATAAAATAAGTTAATTTAAAATATATTAAGATTTAAATATTAATTAAAATTAATTATTATAAAATGAATTTAAAAATAAATAATGGTAAACTTTACAATACTAAATTTAAATCGCTAATAATTAAATAAAAAATTAAAAACCGTTAATAATTATAAATCATAGCAGCATTAATCGTTTGGGGAAAAAATCGGCAAACCAAAAGTTCAGGATTTTTTGAAAAAATCAGGAAAAGATCGGGAAAAAATCGGATTTACAAAAAAACACAAAAAATTGAAGAAAAACAATAAACTACTTTTAAAAAATTTAATGTCATTTCCATAGCATGCATTGAGAGCAAATAAAATACAGAGTTCAATCCATGAATTATAGAAAATAGATTTTTGTTGGTTATATTCATATTGCTGATTACGCTTGCAAAAACATTACAACTGCATAAATATCAGATGGTGAGCTTGTCTATGCTACCACATTTTTCATACATGTCTACCAAAGAATTTTATCAAACAGTTCACTGACTTGTGCTATGGCTAAAAGCCTAAAACAGTGCTTTTGAACAAGTTATGGATGCTTGGAAAAAATCTATCAAAGCATAATAGTAAGCAATCGATAGACAAAGTGATGTTGTTTCAAAATGCTCAAAGAAATGTGGTCTCATGGTGATGGAATACCATGACAATCCATAGCAATTTGCTTGTCATGGCATTATGGCATTCCATCACCATGAGACCACATTTCTTTGAAGCATTTTTTCAAATAGTTCACTACCTTTCTATGCTACCACATTTTTCATACATGTCTACCAAAGCATTTTATCAAACAGTTCAACGCCTTCATGCTAAAAGCCTAAAACAGTGCTTTTCGAACAAGCTATGGATGCTTGGAAAAAATCTACCAAAACATAATAGTAAGCAATAACATAGACAAGGCGGTTGTTTGAAAACTGCCCTCAAAGAAATGCAGTCTCCACAGTGATGGAATGCCACAATCCATAGCAATTTGCTTGTCATGGCATTCGGCATTCCATCACCATGAGACTACATTTCTTTGAGACATTTTTTTCAAGCAGTTCACTGCCTTGTCTATGCTAATGCATTTTTCATACATGTCTACCAAAGCATTTTATCAAACAGCTCATTGCCTTGCTGCTATGGCTAAAAGCCTAAAACAGTTGCTTTCAAACAAGGTATGGATGCTTGGAAAAAATCTATCAAAGCATAATAGTAAGCAACAAGCCATGGTCTCATGGTTTTTTTGGCGCCAAAATCAGCTTGATTTTATTCATGTTATTTTGCAGATTTTAAACACGTTTTTTTGGTGATTTTGCAGTTTGAAACAGAAAAAAATCATTGACCAAAAAGTCAACGATTTTTTCAAAAAATCGGGGAAAAAATCGTCCAGCCTGCAGATTTTTTAAAAATCGCGATTAATTGGGATTTTTTGCAGATTTATGCTTCACTGTTATAAATAAATAAGCATTTTACAAAATAAAAAGCAATGACCCCTCTGATTTTATCATAGAATTGCTTAAAGTTGAACAAATTCCATGTCAACATATTGAATGAGACGGTGTAAATGCACTCCAAGATCTATGGAGTGCACAAAATTTCCAAACATGAAAGGTCTGGATTCAATTGAGAAAATATTGAATTTGCAAATGTTAAAGTTGTGGATTCAATCAAATGAGCTTGGAGTACATTCCTAAGTGCTCAAAGTGTATATACACCATCCCATTCAATATTTTGACATGAAATTTGTGCAACTTTAGTGAATACTTTTATCAAACCCACTGAACATTTTGAAAAAACAAAGTTACAAAACATACAAATGCAAGCAAGCAAAGAGATAGTGGGTAAAATGTTGAATCAAAATAGCACAATAGAGAGCAAGGAAAACACACAACAAAGTTCTTTTTTACATTTCACCTAGACATATCTAGCGCAGCTCCAAATGTGCCCTAGTTCTAAGTGCGAGCAAGCATGGTGTTTGTGCCATATCTATGATGTGCAAATACTTGTATTTGTACTAGGTGTTCCAATACGCGTACCAAGGGATGGGGTGGTCTATCCTACAACCTTGGGTGAAATTAAAAAATGAAAGTCTTCAATTAATTCCCACACAAAGTTGACGCAAATGATTTGACAAACTGCTAATTATATAGCACCAGCCTTGGTGAACAGCTTCACCACACATATCATGCATGCAGTAATGGATACCACCACTCTAAGATATTATAGAAGCCAACTTCCAGCACAAGCTGATGGTGACTGCTAGAAATGAGGTCCTCTACTACCTGATCTTGGATAGGATTTTACTGGGAAAAATTACAGCCCATGGAAGTACGCAGAGGAAATACAGGAGGATGAACCAGGAGTGAAGGAGGCGGTAGTGACTTAGGGAGGAGATACATATGCTGTTTGAAAGGGTAGAAGCACTGAGGTGTCATTACCTTGATTTTGTGCAATATGTGAAGCCAGTTGCAAATCAGATGGCACCACCAACCTTGAACAACGGAATGTTATCCCAAATGCCAGACAACAGTTTGAGTCAGGACACACTCGTTGCATGCAAATTAACCATTACAGTAAAGTGGCAATGTGCACAGCAAATTAGTTAAAAAAGGAATGGCAGAGAAATGTACTGAATCATTAAGAAACTCCTAGAGGCCAGTCACAAGTACAAAAATGGTAAGAATGGATTCAGTCTATCAATGAAACAGCTAGAAGGAAATTAGAGAGTTTTACACAAACATAAATTTCTAGATAAAGATCAAAGTTATCATGGAAAAAGAGAACTATAAACATTTGCTAGGCATGTATACAACCAATCAAGGATGTACTTAAGACTCCCTTGACACCAGCAGTATCAAACTGAAAAAATGATTTTGTAGTAACTAGTAAGACATTGGTTATAAATTTCAAACTAAGACATTATTCACTGAAAACCACATTAGGAATTTTAGCTTTCCTATTAAATGGTTATATATGTTGTCGGACGTTTTAATTGTATTAATGAACATGAATAACACCATATAAAGAATGAAGTAAATATGTTCTCAGAATAAGACATTTATTAAAAAAAAATGTAACTTGAAGCACCATCTTGTAAGTCATTTTCCCAGTATCAACATCAGTGTTTGACATCAATTGAGACGCATTTAAGAAACAGCTTCATACCAAAAAAATAAAAAGAAAAAATTAACCAATTTGAAAAATTTGCTAAAAATCAACTACCAACAGGAAACCAAAAGCAGATTTTATAAGCCTGCTGCACTCCAACAATACCATTTGTGTTAAAATTATCCATGTTTACATATAAAACATTTTACATACCAAATGGATACCATCAGCAGCAGTATCTGTTATCCATATTCTCTCTATTCGGCCTTCCATGCCAGTATATGGCATAAATGACTCAAAAATAGTTGTTAACTCACGGCTTCGCCTTTTTACCTCAGAACTAATGACCTTTTTCATTCTAGCAGCAGGTGTTCCTAAAAATGAGAATATTAAAACATAAATGACATCATAGGGCACAAGATTATTGATAACAATCATAACATCATCAAATATATTTAATGTTAAAATAAAATATTTCAATTGCTTCTAAGAAAATACATCCTCATCAAGAAAGCTAATGTATTTAGCTATGCTCCATGGTGTTTCAGAGCTGGGGACGGCAGGGGATGGCAGTATATGCATTGAAAAGAAAATAAAAAAAATTGTAAAGTATATATACATGTGTGTGTGTGGGTGGGTGAGTGGGGACATTCAAATTTTTACAAGTTTAACTATACGTGACATCAAAATTTAAGTTTAGACATTCAAATAATGTATCAAATTTGATATTAAAATTAAATCAAAGATCCAAAACATAATTGACATGGTTGATGAGTGATAACAATATAGCAGCACTAAAAATTAGAACAGAAATTTTGACTTTTTGCAAAATGTATCATAGTTCATATCACCAATAGCAATATAGCAACAATAAAAAATTAAGACAAATTTCTGATTTCATTGCTTAAACTCAAAGTTTTCAATAAACATAGCAATATAAAACTGTTAGTTTTATGATCAGATTAGAGACACAGAATTTAATTCAAAATAATCACACAATAACACACCAGATACCCTGGGAAAACCCTCCTCTTGAGGGAGAAAAACCCAGCAACAATATATCACTTATATATTGAATTTCAACAACAAAGATCTCCTTACATGAGGCCGATATGAAGGCCTAAATACAAGCACCAAAGAATGACGCAACACAAAAACACAATGAAGTAATTCGCTGATGAAATCTCAGCCTCCAATAATGCCGAACTGATCTTGTATAAATTTGATCTGCCTTGAAGATGAATTTGCACCAAGAATGGATGAACTGAATTGTATGCACAAGTGAATTGAATCGATGCCAAATGGATTGTAATGAAAGTGTATATATACAAAGTGGAGGGAGAGACGTGTCTCTCCAAAAAAAAAATGCTGGCCTCATCCAAGAGGCATGTCCTTTGCAAGTAATAGGTCGGCCTCCATAAAGAATCGCACCTCTAAGGAAATCGTCCCATTTATATTAAATAAATATTAATCATCTTTTATCAAATGACGTGTCCAATCATGAAGATTGATCTCAACAATTAAATAGCCAATAGCCTACAATTTAATTGTTCTCCTTATTCAATCTGGGCTGGAAGGATACAACTGACACTACCTTTAACATCAACAAAAACAACATATAGTAATAAGTACAACTATGCCTCATTTGGCCTATCAATACCAAAGATCTCTCTAAACACGGGTCACTTTGTTTATCAAGCTATGGCTCGTCCAATGGAACTCTCAGCTACTCCTCCTTCTCCTTAGTTTATTTAGCGTCTTTAAGATCAACATCCCAACATGCACCTAGAGTTTATCGATACTTAGGAAACTACAAATCCCAAAGTCTTGAAGCCCTATAAATTATGAACTACAACTAGTTTTTTCCACTCATCTATAGGTAAGCCTATTCATCTTGGTCAAGTAGATGAAGCTATAAGAGGACCAATTCCTCTCTACAACTGTATAACTACCAACCTATGAGAGTAGGCGAATAGCAAGTTGCCTCAGCTCTAATGTATCCTTCCCATGTCATGTCCACCATCCCATAGGCTCTTTCTGTGGAAGACTGAACCTATCCACCCTTGCCTCTAGTTTGTTGGAAGTAGGACCCCAAAGATTGGCAATTGAATCCATTGCTCCCAAACCTAGTTCCATTCTCAATGATATGCATCTTCCCAAGGGCCTTCATAAACCCATTTTACCTCAGCATCATCAAAAGGAGGAGCTCTACCAAGTCTAGCTACATAAAGTAGTACCTACCACGTGTT
Organism: Sequoia sempervirens; assembly: GCA_007258455.2. NCBI lineage: Eukaryota > Viridiplantae > Streptophyta > Pinopsida > Cupressales > Cupressaceae > Sequoia > Sequoia sempervirens. The sequence continues at coordinate 603,346 of VDFB02265127.1, forward strand.
AACTCTTGCCTTGTCCTAAAGTTTTATGATTGGAGTAAAGGTCGTATTGATTTAATTAATATATAGTGTAATTTCAGGATGGTTGTATCATTTACCAAATTACATGTCCCCATTGGTTATCATATGTTGCTTTGGCTATGATTTTTGTTGTCAAATTTGATACTTGGCCTTAAGTTTGTTCAGGATATATATACAAGTGTTTGACCAAAGGGAGGATAAGGAAGAGAATAACATGGATTCACTTGACCATCTCATTTTGCCTAGTCCCTATGATCAAGTTAGTTACCCGTAACTCTTGCAATATGTTAGATTGTTTAACCCATCCTATTCGATTGTAAATAAAAGGATGTTCCCTATGTTATCTAGTTCGCCACTTACCCGAATCAATGTGATTTAGGATCACTATTGTGTGAAATCCATAAAGTTGCAAGCTTTTCCTGTTGATTGTTTATTCATGAAATCCATGTTGATTGCTTTTGTGTTTGGAATAATTTAACGGTTTATAAGAATTGTATTAAGCAATTTGGTTTAGTACAAGTTAAAGGGGTTTAATTAATTGTGTGAGCTCATGCAAAATGTAGTATATTGTATTTAAGTTAAATGCATAATTTAAATGGGTAAGTTGAATTTAATCGATTTCCATAATTGCATTATTAAGTTTTTGCAATTCCAGTATTGGCTAAGTTTCTTATTTTTTTGTACCTCGTGTATTTAATATTGTTGAGTGAAAAAAGAAAAATATATCATTTAATCAAAATATTGATTCATCATTGTGCAATTATATTTGATGTGTTTCCCTATGTTTGCCTTCATTAAAATTATTAAATTAGGTAAATTGTTAATTATTCCCAAAAATGCACTAGAAAATTAGTAATATTTCTTTAATGACTTTAGGAATTTTATTTTAAAAGTAAATATTGCATAAAGGTTACTTTGGAAAATTAGAAAGTTTTATTGGAAAACTAGAAAGAAAAAAAAAGTGTAAAAGGAATATTGAAAGTAACTATTTCAAAAAAAGGGGGTGAGATTGCATAAAGAAAAGAAAAAAAGAGTATCATTCATTCCTTCTATTTTGCCTCTTGCTTGCATTTTTTGCTCTGCATTTTTTCTTCTTGCTTGCTTGGATTTGGGAAAAATTACTTGGAGGATTGCTTGCTTGGATTGAAAACTTGGATTGTGTGGAGGATTGCTTGCTTGGTTTGGTTGGTAAATCATTTTCAACAAAAAAAAAAAAAACTCTCCCTCATTTCTCGATGTTATTTGGATTAGAGGTAAGGGTTTCAACCTCCATGCTTTTAATTTGAATTCCTCCATGCCTTTGTCAATGCCCATCTTATGTGGTTGCATATGGCATCATTTTGTAGGATTAAACATGCATGGGGGATTGTCAAATTGTATGAAATCAATTCAATAATTCCCATGTTTAAATTTTTGGAAATTTCAAAATGACATCATTAGGCTGTAAAAATTTCTCCAAAATCTTAAGTGATTGGAAAAGTACATTGTTGTGCATTTTTAGCCCAAAAGGGTATTCTTAAATTTTTGAAATTTGAGTTTTATATTTTTGGGATTTTTCAAGTTTCCATCAATGGTTGATGTGAATAGAGTTTGGTGCTTGAATGGTAAATTATACAAAAATTAAAATTTAGGCCATAAAACTTATTTGTATTTGGTGGGACAAAAAGTCTCATGCAAGATATGTGATTCCATATCTCTTGGATACAAGTTTCATGTATTTTGACCTTGGTTTTTGCGCTTTGACTTTTTGGGGTTGAAGTTGACTTTCGAAATAGGATTGGATTTAGTGTTAGGAGTAGAGTGGACCCTAATTTCCACTTAATCTTTGCCTATGCCATGTGAAAGGTGTGGAATAAAATAGAATTTACTAAAATGAAATTTGATTGTATGATTGCATTGAGAAGCGCCAATTGTGTTGGTGCTATATTTCTCCCATCCATGTGAAATTGAAAACCAGCAAGATGACTCTCTACATCCTTAGCTATAGTAGTCTTCTACTATTTTTATAGGGTCGTTGCACCTAATTATGCATGTGATTCCCTTAATCAAATGTTGTTGGATCACCACACTCGGTAGTTGTCACCCCTCCCTTGTATGTTATTTGTTGTTAGTTACCATAACCCAAGAGTATCAGTGCTTGAGTTTGATTACAATGTGTGTATTTATTAAATGATGGTGTCATGCCTTGTTTTTTGTCCTATGATCATTTGGTGTTAATAATGATTTAGCATGTTTTAATGGATGGATTGTAATACAACTTGGAGTAGTTTCCTTCTTTCCTCAACTACATTGAAATAAAATGATTAGTGTTGATGATTAGTAAAGAACAATATTTATGTTAACGAAGGTATTGGTGTTCCTTGTACTAAGCCTACTCTCTCCTACTTTTGGTTGGTTTGTTGTCCTCATGTCTTTGTGCATTGGTTTGTGTGTAAAACCCATGTGCAAACATGATTAGGATTATTGAAATTGTGATTTCAAGACTATGTTTTGGCCCTAGATTTGTGTGTACTCAAGTGCAGTTGTCTAATGTATTTTATCGGATGGTCGTTTCCATGGTGTTATGCTTTGTATAGTGTGTGAAACTTGTCTGCAACCATAATGTGGATTATTGATGTCGGTGTGAGGACCTAGTTTGTGTGTGAGCTTAATTGTGCTTGAAGTGAAGTTGTGATCTTCTCTCTATGTAGATCGAGGGTTGCCTAGAGTGGCATAGGCAGCTGTTGCACTTGATGATAGTAATGTGGTTGGGAGGTGGGTAACATTCCCCATCGATCCCCTTCTTGAATATTTCTTGGGAGCTTTAAGAGTTCTCAATTTGGTATATTTTGTCGTCTTAGATTATGTCTTGAGTCATGCAAAGTTGTAAGCTTGTTATCATTGTAATTTAATCTTGTAATTTGATCTTGATTTATTCCAATCCTTGTATTCTTTGGATGTTGGCTTATAATTGCAATAAATATGTTGCTTTCAAATTGGGTAGAAGATGCATGTGTAAGCAGTTAATTTTGCTTGGGTACCATAGATGATATTATTCAACTTTTGCGGAAAAGTGTTTTAAGTGATAATCTTATTCCAAGGATATTGTAGATGTTAAATGAAACTACATGGTGTGGTTGGTTCTCATCTAACCCTTGCTTCTGCAAGTTATGATCTTTATGATATGTCATTTTAGTATGATTTCTAGGCTTGTTCTTGTGCACCGAATAGTTGAATTTGGTTTTGTTTGAAAAAAGATTCTCTATTGTATTATGTCCTTGCGTAGTTATGATGGATGAAAAGTTACGTTGCAAACTATGTTGAATAGCATGCTAGAGTAGGCTTGTTAGCCATGTGAGGGAAAGCTAATTAGTTATTGATCTTGGAAATAAGTGAATAGATCATGCTGTTTATGCAGTTGTTATGATGGTCCAAATACCCTCACTACAAGCACAGTTAATAGTCTCAAACTAGAGCCCTAAAACATCAACTTACTGATAACTAGGGGTGTGTCACAACCCCCTTTAATTCTAATTTTATGCCGCTCTATTATTATTTCATTTATGAATGCTCCAACGATTATTCATTAAGTGCCTCTTGTCACAACCTTTTCTTTGGATACCTAATTTATTCAAAAACTAAGTATTTATCAAAGTAGAATATATATTGTTAAGATGATACTAATTTGATATTCATTTTAGTTAATATCCATTGGAAATGATAATCATTCATTTACTTTAGTGGATACTAAATATTGCATATAAAAAAAAGATGAAGTCATAATTACAAAACAATATAAATGAATTAATAAATTTTATTTATTTTCTTTTACTAATTTGATGACTATTACACGAATGGAGGTTACATTCTTGCAAGATAGTGGTGGTGGCATAATGACAGTTCTTCAATAACTCGCATTCTTAAAAAGGGGGAAGTGATATATTCAAGAGGGAGACGGCCAAAGGAAACATTCCGGACGCAGTTCTCAAAACCTTCGGTTGCTGTAAACAAGCTCCAGGAAAGGGGATTGATGCCTCACAGAAAAATGTAAGGTCATTCATGTTACAAATGAATAGGATGAGTTGTGAGGTTGCAATGGAAGGATCAAAAGATCGAAGGCAAATATCTGCATCTAGGTAATTTCAGTAATTTAATCCTTTAGGTTATCCATAATGACAGTTCTTGATGGGAATCATTACTGGCATGTTCATTATTAGTGGTAACCCACGGAATCTTCCTAGTACAAAAATAATTTTCTGCATAATGATCTAATGTTCTTACTGCTAACTCCACGACAATTTCAATTGAAAGAAAATGGTATGCAGATCATCTGGAGATAACCATCAGTCAGTCTTGGTTCTCATGGTCGTAGTTTACTATGGGGTTTGTAGTGCTTAATTCTTTTAGGTGGTATGCAGGTGTAATAAAACTTGTGTGAAAGGATGAAGGCCCAATGGAGACCTCGAATCTTCTATCAAAATGTTTTTTCTGGTTAAATGTGTAACATGTAATTCTTACCAGACATTGTGGTGAATCTTTCTTTATCCTTACCAAAATTTCATAATATATATATATGACCTCCACATAGTAAGTGCCTACTTCTGTTCTTGCTTTTTGTTGATGGCCCCGACAACACAATCCACTGACAACAGTGAAGATGCTATTTCTATTCCATACTTGTCTATATAATCATTTCCACTGTTTCATCTAGAGGGTGGTTTAAGCATATTAGGACAAGGGAAGTAAAGCAGTCTTGAAGATCAGAGCTGTGGATTGATATGGAAATGCCTTCTGAAAAATGAGAGATACAGATTCTGTTCTAGATCAACAGAAAAGTATAAGTAGTTTCCTTCTGTAGCAAGGCAAGAATGTAGTAGGTTAGTTTTCTATTATTCCTCTTTGGGATCACGAGAAGTGTTACACCAAGTGGATCAACCATCGGGTCGAGGAAAAGGGAGAAATACCTCCTGTTGAGCATTTTGCGTTTTCCAGAAGGCCATTGATTAAGTCTACCACAATTTTATCATAGATGAGGAATGGGAGTAGTGGAGCAGAGGAGGTGATAGTAGAGTAACGGAGGAATGGGAGAGGCAGAGTGGAGGCGGTGATAGCTGAAGAATGTGAGAGGCAGAGCAGAGGCGGTGAAAGCAGAGGAAAGGGAAAAGCAGAATTCTTCTTCTTCCAGGTTATGCATTTCAGTTCTGAATATTTATTATCTCATATTTCTTGCAATAGCTAAAATGCAACAGATCAGGATACTTTTTTTTAGCAGAAGGGATTCATATTGGTTCAAAAGCTCTAAAAACTTCTGGTTTCAAAGTCTTGTTTGATAGTGGAATTTCATCCACATATCTGCCCAGCAATGCATTCAAACAACTTACTGAATCTAAGTCTTCGGATACATCAGAGGTGCCCACTGTCTCATTTGTTTCAAAGGTGGAAGGAACTTCCTGTCTATAAGTCTCTACTGAATTTGTTCTTTGATAATGGCGCATTTGAAGGCTTTTGCTTGGCAGTGCGGGAAGGTGAATATGCAATAGTTTCATGTTTTACCGACAATCTGGAGATGAATTAGATTGGCCATGGGCATGGAATTAGGCATGAGATTGTTACAGATTCAACTCTATCACATGCACACCATGTCGATTTGAAGAGGGAGTAAGAAGGTTGCATTTGTGGGACTGGACATGGAAGACTTCTTCAGAAAATACCCAAAACAATGTAAAGCTACATACTCAATCTAATATTTTCTCAACTAGAGGTGATCATGGAAGGACATGGCAAGTTCGTTTCTTAGCTGCATTTTCAAACTGAGTCTTCAATATACAGCAACCTTGTAAAGCCACTCTTCTATTTTACTCTCCATCCCTCAGGAGTCAGGTATGAGCCAAATCTCTTTCTCTAATAGTCCTTTTGTTAATGCCCATTAAGATTTAATCAATATACCAAGGTAATATCACTGAGATCTGCGTATGATAATGACCATTTATAATTTTAGTAATCATCGTGTAGTTGATTTAAAATTTCCTCATCTTCGTGTTTATGGTACTTGTCATCTTTTATAATCTGAGAAGGGAACTTTCAGTGGCTTTTAAGTTTCACATTTAAGATGAATTGGATAAAATTATCTTTACTCTCATTGATTATCACATTATAGAAAGATCACTTCTCCTCACTGTACATATTTGTTTTCGATATCTTTCATAAAAATATTGAAGCAAGCCTCAAAAGTTAACTTGAAGAATTAGTGGCATAATTCTATTGAATAGTTAAGTTAGGGAAAGGAGCGAAATTTTAATATTGATGATCTTCCAAGTTACGCATTAAGTTTAATGCTGGATCATTATCATGTTCGTGAATATCGTTAGCATCAGTCTTGTTAAATTGTTGATAATGCGATAAGGATACAAATTACAATTACAACCATTTGAATACTCGTCACTTGCATTTTGTTCCAAGGGTCAAATGTGCTAATGCACTGATTAGATAATTTGGCTTCAACCTTACACTTTGATGGCAGCATATTGTTATAATATGACTAACAGGACAAATGAATCTGAGCCACATCTTGGGAAGGAGATCAGATTCTAGAGTGGTAGCATAACTTAAGTGCAAAATCATGTTGGAGCTTCTACTTAATAACGCACGGAGGAAAATATAGAGTATGAAGGATTACAATAAAGGTATGAATTTGATTACCATTATATACTTTCAGTTCAAAAGATGATTTAATTATGCAAGTCAAATAAGTTAGTATTGAAATCTAAGTTACCGGTTCATTTTTGGGTTCAAGTACGGGTACGGGATTTTGATGCGCGGGTTCGATCAAAAAAAATTTGGGGGTTGGGTACGTTAATACAAAAACATATAAAAATCAGAAATATATACATATTTGCATCAGTAATTAAATTCAGATTACACCACCATATTAATAGTCAAATAACATAGCAAAAATACACCACCACTTTATACTCATGTCAAGTGTTTACAATCAGCCATTATTGATCATTGATCAATATAAATCATATGGGCCATCAAAAAAAGCATCATCAGCATCATTAGATGCTACATTTTGTGTAGAACCACAAATAGCATTAGTGGCACTCCCACAAAAACTGCCACCAGCACTGACACTACCACTCTCATGCTCAGCCACCTCCTTGTGTCTCCTTTGTAGGAACTTTGCTTGTGTGTAAGGAGGCGCAAGTTTGAATGCACATACACCAAGTCCTCTGCCTTTTTTGAATGTAGCCTATTGCATTTTATTGAGTGGATGAAGGAGTATGTGCTCCAATTCCTCTCAAAAGAAGATGAACTAGCAATCTATTAAGACCAAATTAAATAGATAAGAGTTACAAAATTTAACTAAACAAAATTATTAATTAATATAAATTAAAATTAAAATTACAAAAAATAAAACTTGGGACAAAAAATTTATTGCAATAGGTTGGAGGTGCATGTATTCTTGCCCAGGGAAGTACCACCAACTATGAGCATTCACCCTATACTTGTCTCGAAGAGCATCAAGATTCTGATCAACACTACCGGAGCATGCAAAAGCCATGAACTCAACCCTCACTCAATCACGTTGGTCATGATTACTGAACAGTCTACGAAGTGTTTCCTTGTACCCTTGAGCCACTTCAGCATCCTTATATGGAGCAACTCTTGATGAAGCAGAAAGTATCTCAACACTATAATATTTGGGACTCAATGCAAAAGTGAGAAGATGCAACAGAGTGGTCATTTTGTTCCATCTATCAACAATGATTTCATGTAGCTCTTTGAAGAACTTTTCTTTAGGATCTTACTCTTTTGCATTGATGATGGATTTCATCTTTTCAATCATTGAGTCGATACCATCATATACTTCACCCAAACAAGGTCTATCCATGTCAGTGTAACGGATCATGCTCAATATGGGCTCAATGAAACTGACGAGATACTCAACACGATCCCATCAACTACCATCTAGGATCCTTTGCTTGACCCTATTTTCCCTTTCAATGCTAGATAGAGAGTGCCTCACGAACCTTTCTCAAAATATGGACCAATTAGGGCTGATTACCATATTATAGAGTGCCTCACGAACCTTTATAAGTCATCTCAACACAATTGCGTTGGAGGCAAAACGGGTCTCAACAACCTGTTTGAAAATCAAAATTAAAATTAACATATAATTTAAATTTACAAAATCAAAATTTAAAATTAAAAGAAAATTAAAAATATTGAGAATTAACTTACCTTCAACAACTCCAATTTTGAGAATTGTCTAAATATGCCTTGTGTCATATGGTGGTTGGTGACAAACATTTGGACGTCTTCACCCTCAGCATACACTTGTTTGATCCACTCAATTTTGGATCCAATTTTTTGTAGTGTTAGATTGAGGGAGTGGACAGCACAAGGTGTCCAAAAAATGTGTGAATACTTCTCCTCAATCAATAACCCAGCAGCCCTACAATTTTGGCATTGTCAGTTACAACTTGCACAACATTTTGATGGCCCGCTTCTTCAATAGCTTGGCAAAGGATGCTAGCAATAAATGGACCATCCTTCACCTGTCCTTCACAATCCACTGCTCTCAAAAACATTGCCCCTTTAGGGGATGCGGCAATAACATTGATCAATGGGTGATTTTTTGCATCTTTCCATCCATCGAAAACGATGGTCACCCCTGTTTTGATCCACGAATCCCTTATGGGCTTCAAATCCACTGCTCTCAAAAACATTGCCCCTTTAGGGGACGCAGCAATAACATTGATCAATGGGTGATTTTTTGCATCTTTCCATCCATCGGAAACGATGGTCACCCCTGTTTTGATCCATGAATCCCTTATGGGCTTCAAAGAGTCTACTACATGTTTCACCTCTTTCTCCAATAAGGTGCAACGCACCTTCTCAAAACGTGGGCCCTTATACCCCTTTGGAGCCTCATTAATAGATCTCACCATTTTTTGCCAATATGGTGAATGAACAACATTGAATACCAATCCATTGGCATAGACACATCTTGCTGTCTTGATCAGCAATCTCCCTTGCCTCTTTGTGAAATGAAGCTTCCAACGGTCCCTTAGATCTTTTATTTGAAAAGGGCACGGTTTGCTCTTCAGGGATGGGCATAAATGGATGGCTATCTGCAGGTGGCATGTAGGAATGCGGTGAAGGGGGCTTCATCAATCGAGATCCTTTCTTCAAAGGATGACTTGTTTTAAGATTGCTTGATTTTTGTTCTGCTTTTTCTTGCTCAGCAATATATTTCAACACTAAGTCATTTGAAAGGTCGTTGCCATCATCACCTGGACAAGGTTTGATGCCTAGTTCAAGGATCTTACACAAGTGCCCTCTCACTTGACTTTATGAACTCGTATTCAAACTTCACAATGACCACAAATCCAAACATATACTCAACCACCTAGAACTTGTTGAACCATTTCTACATATTTCCAAAGGGGAGAGGTTGGGTTTATTTTGAAACGAGATTGGCTTGAGTTAGAAGTGGATGCCATTGTAATACCTAAGGCACAACAAATTGCAATAATTTTGGTATTGAAATTTGAAACTAAAAGACTTAGAAGAATGAAAACAAAACAAAAACTTAAAAACAAAATAAAATAGTTCATTTGTTAAAAAAATGTAAGAAAAAAATCAAACAACTTCAAAGAAACCTACCTCTTTTGAACAAATCTTGCTCTACGATCTTCTTGGCAACAAATAGACACTTGCAAGTGCTTAGGAATAGCACAACAATCAACTTTGAACAACCAACAATCAGCCTTCAAGTCTATTCAAACTTGTGCAAGCAAGAGAGAAAGTTCAGCAATGGAAGCAAAAAAACTTGTTTTTCATTCACAAATTGTTAAATGAGAGTGTTTTTACCTATTTGATGTGTTTGGAGGCAAAGATTAGGGTTGGAGTCTATATTTTATTATTTAGAAGTTAACTTTTAAGTCAAAAAAATAATTAAAAAATGTAAAAAACATCATTTTTCCGCGGCCTATGCATTTAAGCAATCAAGTTTGGTTTGGATACGAACCAGAAATGATTTTTTCATACCCACAGGGTGGGTTTTGTACCCTGCCCGTATCCACAGGCAAGAATTCGTTTCCTAGTCGAATTTGTATCGTACCCGTGTCGTATCTCGTTTACAAACCGTACCGTATTGTTTATGGGGGCTATTATGGACGAATCGGTAACTTAGATTGAAAGGTAACTGTAGATGCATAATCATATATAGCATGATAATGAAGCTTTCCTTTTATAGTATAAACTACATTTTCTACTAGTAGATAAATTATCTAATTAAGTCAGTTCGGTTACATTTGCATATCATTTATACTTTGTTCTCGTTATGTCTTTTTCCAATCCATCTTAACATCCTGACAATATTGGGTCAATTGTCGATGTGTGTTAGCCACAAGACTATGTTAATAAATGACATGAAGACACGCGTCTTTGTTCAAGTATGATAGAATATATATATATATATACATTGTATTTCTTAATTAATGCAAGTATGCATTTTTGTTGCTCACCACCGAAAAGTGGAAGAGCATATGTTATTATGGATTTCTAACCCACAAAATAAGTGGAAGTGGATTGTTTATTTTTAAAATGAAAACTTTTCTGTTGACTGGCTTGCCACCAAATGTTTATTTGTTAAAATTATTGAAAAGAAAATTTCTCTATTGGATTGCTTGCTGCCAATTGTTTAAACGATAATTTAAAATGAAACTTCTCTTTTGGATGGCTTGCCGCCAATAGTTCGCTTATTTACTTCTAGCCTTATTTTACAATTGAATTCCCTACACCGTATGCGCTCATCTTGCCTCATCGAGGATCTTGGTGATCAAAAAGTGGAAGGAATATATTCCTAGATTATTCTCTCAAATGATTTGTTATCATGTTTTAACTTCTTAGTCAAAAAAATTTACAAGTTTTGAAAGTCCTTGCTACCCTTATGGGTGGCAGTCGCCAGGAAACTGTTTCGGAGCAGGGGCCCTAGAAAGGGCTGCATACCCACGAACATGTTGATTAGAAAAGAAATTGAAGTAATCCTACACTCTAAGAAGGGCTTAATGAGTTGGTAGCCAATTTTTCTTGCTCAGAGGTTTGGCTACAGTCCACGCAGCTTCACGATGCCAATATGGTAGGTGTTAGTGTTTGGTAGCTTCAGGAGATATCTTCTCCTTAATTAAAGGCAAGTCGGCCTACATATTGCAATTATTATTTTATATTTTCTTATTTCTTAAAAGGAGGCCAACCTAAGTGAAGAGTCACCTTGTTTTGTATATATACAAGGTGGAGTCCATTCAATCAAATCATCAAGTCATTCGCATATTCAATTGGCATTCTTTCAAGAAAGTGTTCGCACTTAGCAGCAGATCAATTTCACTTGTATCTTTGCATCAAGGAGTGATGCTATTATTCATTGTATTTATTCAGCCTTGTGTAAGGCCAAACTCTGTATGTAGCATTCTGCACTTGTATTTGATATATATATGAGATATATTTTTGCTGGGTTTTTTCTCCCTCGAGTAGGAGGGTTTTCCCAGGGTATCTGATGTGTTCATTCTATGCGGTGTTGAATTTTTTGTTTGCTTACATGTCTCATCTAAAACTAACATGGTATCAGAGCGGGTTTAACACAAGACCTAATCAGATTTGTGTAAGCAGAGAAATCGCATTCTGCATAGAAGACAAAAGAAAGATCACTATACAAGGGTGTATAGATCGTGGGGAGCCACACTTGAAGGAATTGATCGTTCAAACGAGATCACAAAAGGAAAACAATATTTCAGTTTTCGTCTCTTTCTTGGTACAATTCAAGAGCCTAAAGCCATCAATATAATTGATTGCTATTGCTTTTGAAAAAATGTCGAAACAAGAGGAGCCACTATCTTGTCGATATTTTGAGGAACCGGAATTGATAAACGGAAGGAAGATTGAATATCACTATAGAAGAGAGTCGATGGAATAATTTTAAACCGGTTCATATTCAAGAGTGACTAAACAAATACAAGGAGTATGCGTATATGTCAAGAGATTAGCTCTTTACAAGCTTCGTCTCATTTGCAGGTCTGAGGAGATTCCGTCAGTGCTGTAAGTGATCCAATCTGAAGAGTAAATCGTCAATGCTGAGGAAGATTGCCATTTCACCATGTAGAGAGCTCGCGATTACCCGTCTTCCAAGCATCCGACGCCACTGCAAGGACGAAGGAATTAGTGGTGATTGTTCAACATAAGGATCCCGTGTGGAGTCATCTGTTTAGAAGGACGTGATATGTTTACCTTTGATTTTGAATCCCGTGCTAAGTCATTGGTCCAGAAGAGCATGTTACTCGTTCCCCTCTGATCTCCGATCGAGAGTAACAAATTTGGTGTGGTCGTTTATATGCGATACCATCTCCAGACATTGGCGTCCCACAGACAATACATCGCGTAGATAGTTCCGATCGGGCATCTCATCTTGAGTTATCGAGGGTGTAATCTGGATTGCAAATGACACACACAGCTAACTGCGCTCTATGATTTTTGTATGCTCTTCTCAGACAATTATATTCTTCAGAATTTACTTGAATGTCTCCCAGTGGCATTGTGTTGTCAATTGTGAGTGAATGAAATTTTGCATAAATCTATTGCTGATCTGTTATTTTTTTTAAATCTATCAGTTTGGTTGCACTTGATGTTTTACATTGGTTTCATCTGGAATGGCGTGGAGATAAGAAGTGATTAGTCGTGGGAAATAAAGATATCACATCTTTGCCTTGGTAGAAGTCGAAGTTTTCTTATTTGCCGCTTGGGCAAGGTCAGTAGCCAGATAAGACAAACTGGGAGATTAAGTTATGGAAGGCCATAAGATTTCAAAATATCACGCAACATTCTGCGTATTACCTACTATTTCCAGGAAGGATTCAAATAAAAGACTGTAAATAATTCCAGTCTATCGCACCTGTGTGGATGTCCATTGTTCATTATATCATGAGTGTACGAAGCTGCAACTGCATTGAACAGGCTGTGTTGATGTCAATTTCTGAAGACACCATTCTTAGCTTAGGCTGCACTTTTGATATGAATTTAATTTTTGACGGCTATAGGAAAACACCAAGTTGTGGGTCTCTTTGAACAAGCACAGATCAACAAGGTTGCAGGAAACCTATATTATATGTTGTCCCAAGTGGCGTATTATTAATGATGTTGCTCCGAAGGGATAAGAAATCGCCTTATGATAGCTAGTCACATTCACTTATGCTGAAGTCATTTTAAGGTGATAAAGTATTGCTCAATTGCATATTCGGGCAGTGGGAACTCACGGGATGCATCAAGGGGCAAATGGAGGCCGAGGCTATTGAGTTTTTGTTTCTACAGCGGATGAAAATGAAGTGAAAGAGCATCTCAATAAAGAGAGGTCATGGTTTCTTTTGAGTGGTGATCGCTAGCATAAAATCCTTTGGAGATACCATTCATTCATTGCAAGTTGTTTCATGCTAGATGTCTGAGTGTGACTTTGACATGAAAGGAGAACTGCAATTTCAATTGTGATTGGTTGGTCACATCGATACCATTCTCTATGTGCATGGACTGTGATGGAGTCTTGATTCATTAAGAGGCCTGGTTTTGTATTGAATATGTTGGCTGCATAATGTGTATGAGAAATCTGAGTTGTGCAAATTGTCTTTTGTTGTGCTGTGATTAGCATTTCCAAGAGCAGAAATTGAGTAAAGACGAAAGAAAGATATATCAAAATCAACAAAGATAAGTTCTATTATTTCTTTAATTGATCCATCTAATGATATTTGCTACATGCTTCATTTGTAGTTTGATTTTATGAACTATTATTAATCTTCCTAAAATGCAAGATGGATCTAGGAGCAAAAGGATGATGGATTAATTATCCGAGATTGCACTTCAAAGGCAGGAAGAGCTTGAGGCATCCTATGAGGAAGTCATGCAGGCTGAAGAATGGAGACACAACTTGCTGCCATAGGACTGAGTTGATGGCACATAATTGGAGACATCTCTCGAAGAGGAAGAACCTATTCAGATTGTTATTGCAATTAGTTTCTTCAAAGAGGAGGAATTAACATTCAAAGGGAGTCTGACAAACCAATAGAGGCAACCTTCGTCGAGGAGGTCAAGAGGTTGATGCAAGAACTTGTAGCTTCAGAGGGAGTCACATCATCATGAAGATCTGTTACAATGTATATTTCTCTGTGACAGAGAAGTATGAGGTGAAAGCCCTTGTAGTGTATATTTCTCTGTGACGGAGAAGTATGAGGTGAAAGCCCTTGTAGTGTATATTTCTCTATGACGAAGAAGTATGAGGTGAAAGCCCTTGTAGTGTATATTTCTCTAAGACAGAAATATGAGGTGCGAGCCCTTGTTCATCTCTGAGACTGAGATGAGACGTCATGTTGAGGGACTCCATGACGACATCATGTTGAGAGACTTTGTGATGAACCCTTTGTACTTGTGTTTTTTCACACATGGGAGTAGCCATGGTGGACATCATGTTGAGAGACTCCATGACGACATCGCGTTGAGAGACTCCGTAATGGGCACTTGTACGTGTGTTTCTTTCCACACATGGGAGTAGCCATGGTGGACGTCATGTTGAGAGACTCCATGATAACATCACGTTGAGCGACTCCGTGATGAACCTTCGAGCTTTCCACAAATGGGTGTAGCCATTGTGGGTGTCATGTTGAGAGACTCCATGACGTAGATATCTAAAAAATATCTTCCTAGCTAAGAGGGATTGTTAGTGTTGTTCAATAAAGGAAATGGTAATTGCATTCATTCATTAACAGATAAAAGAGATTACATTAAATAGAAATTACAAACTACTGTAGATATTAAATATCTACCTACTATCTACCTACTGATACTATAGAAACAATATACCAAACTAAACTAAGCAAACTAAACAATATTGACCATTAACAATATAATAATAATATTCTAACACCCTCCCTTAATGGTCAATCCGTCAACAACACCAAGTTGCCCCTGAATTTTACAAACTTATCCGGGCTCAGAGACTTGGTGAGAATATCTACAGTCTAATCCGTTGTTGGAACATACTACAGCTAAACTAATCCGTCTTCTACCAGCTTGCGAATGTAGTGACAATGAAGCTCGACATGCTTGGTACGTTCATGGAAGACTAGATTTTTGGCCAGTTTGAGCACCCCTTGATTATCAGTGTACAAGGGAGAAGGTCCTGCTTGTGACATGTGCATGTCGAAAGCATCCTGTGGAGCCAAACTGCCTCACATGCTACTTTAACAGTCCCTCGATATTCTGCTTCAGTCGAGAAAAGAGCCACTGCCTGTTGCTTCTTGCTGGTCCATGTTACAGCACCTATACCCAAACTGAATACATACCCAGAAGTGGATTTTCTGTCATCCACTGAACCTGCCCAATCGGAGTCTGTATAACCAATCAGCTTTGGATCCTTGCATCTGCCATACAGAATGCCATAGTCTGAAGTGCCCTTAACATATTATAGCACTCGCCTCGTTGCAAGCCAATGATCAGCTTTTGGAGTCGTCATGAAGCGAAAAATGTAGCTCACTGCAAAACTGATGTCAGGTCTAGTGGCAGTGAGGTAGATGAGACTGCCCACTCGTTGCCTGAATGTCGTTTCATCGACTGGAGGTGAATCAGAGTTGGCTGACAACTTCAGTCCCTTCTTCGTAGGTGTGGAGGCAGGTTTGCAGTCCTGCATCCAAAATTTGTCAAGCAGACTTCTGGCATATTTAGATTGAGAGATAAAGATGCTACCAGCAGTCTGCCAAACCTCAATACCCAAACAATAATGGAGAAGCCCTAAATCTGTCATGTCAAAGGCCTGACACAAATCCTATTTGATTGTTGCAATCAAATGTGTTGAACTGCCAGTAATGATCAAGTCATCAACATAGATAACAAGAAACAAAATATCATCACCAAAGTGCTTGACATACAAATTACTATCAGAAGGGTTGCACTGAAAACCGTGATCAACCAAGTACTAATCAATCTTGATGTACCATGCACGGGGAGCCTGTTTCAGCCCATAGAGTGCTTTCACGAGCCTACATACCTAATGTTCTTTTCCAGCAACCTTGAAACCAAGAGGTTGTGTCATGTAGACTTCTTCCTGCAACTCACCGTTGAGAAAGGCACTCTTGACATCCATCTGATGAACTATCCATCCAAACTGAGCTGCAATAGCGAGAAGAAGACAAATTGTGCTCATCTTGGCAGTAGAAGCAAATGTCTCCTCATAGTCAATGCCCTCCCGCTATGTGAATCCCCGAGCAACTAATCTGGCCTTGTATTTATCCAAAGTACCATCGGCATGATATTTGACCTTATAAACCCATTTGCAACTGATAGGTTTCTTCCCACGAGGAAGATCAGAAAGAACCCAAGTGTGATTCTTCAGAAGACTATGATATTCGGTCTCCATAGCCTTTTCCCACTCTGGAATTCCTTTAGCCTCTAAATATGTATGAGGCTCATAGATGCTGTGGATGTTAGCCATAAGAGCAAAATTGACTGTGTGTTGTTGCTTGCTCTTGCTACGAGTTGATCTGCCCTCAATGAGTTCATCATCATGAAGATCCCCAATAGTCTTGAGCCACCACTTAGGCCGACAAGTAGAAGTGCCAACATCTGCAATAGGAGTAACAGCATCTCCTGGGATTTCTGGAACAAAGTCATCTGGATGTGAGTCCTGAGGAAAATTAGGTGGTGCTATATCATGACCGGTAGACTCCTCATCTTCAAAGTCAGAATGCTCTAAAGCCCTCCCATCAGGGGAACCAAGAGGAAGACGAACACCCTCATCAGAAGCCTTCATAGGCTGATCCGCAGAACTGGTAGTAGGAACAAATGGACCAATAGTCTCATCAATCACAACATCACGACCGAATATGAGATGATCTGTCTCCACATCAATCAACCTATATGCCTTGTGATTGTCGATGTAACCAGTAAATATAAGTGTGTGGCTCTTGGAGTCCAATTTGGCACGCTTGGCTTCTAGAATCCAAACATGAGCAATAGAACCGAAGACTTTTAGATGGCCCACCTTAGGCTTACGTCCTGACCAGGCTTCTTCGGGAGTCATCTTCTTAACGGCCTATGTAGGTGACCGATTCAAGAGGTAGACTACTTCAGCCCAGTATTTCTTAGGTACATTTTTGTACTCCAACATAGAACGAGCCATTTTAGTGATGGTGCGATTCCTACGTTCAATGACACCATTCTGTTGAGGGGTGTATGGTGTGGTGAGTTGGCGTTTAATGTCGTGTGTAGCACAAAAAGAAAAGAAGTCAGCTAAACAAGACTCCCCCCCATTATCTGACCTTAGAGTGACAATCTAAGACCCTGATTCCTTCTCAACTAAGGCCTTAAACTGCTGAAATGTGCTGAACAAATCTGATTTATGTTTCAAAAAATACACCCACATTTTTCGACTGAAATCATCAACAAATAATAAAAAGTACTTGGACCCAGTAACAGAAGGAGTATTCATTGGCCCACATACATCAGCGTGAACCAGTTGAAGTACCTTGGAGGCTCACCAAGAATCGCCATACAAGAATGGTGTCCAATGCTGCTTCCTAGCTTGACAGGCTCCACAAACTCCATGATTTTGAGTTTGGATCTCAAATAGACCAGCAACCAAACCCTCCCGAGACAGTTAAGAGAGATAGTGCACATTCAAGTGCCCATAACGCTGATGCCAAAGTTTTCTGATGGTTGTACTCCTGGCTGCCAGAGCGTGCTCCCGAGAATAACTAGAATCAGCAAGTCTGTACAGACCGTGATCCTCAAGTCCCATAGCAATGGTAGTACGAGTCTCCCTATCAACGATGCTGCAGGTGGATGAACTGAAAACAACATCCAATTGGGGAGAATGCCGCATGATTTGGCTAATGGAGAGAAGATTATGTTCCATGCTGGGAACATAGTAGAGATCAAGAAAGAGTAAATTTTTGCCTCCTGAGTGAATCTGGATAGTGCCCTTACCAGCAACTGTGTACTCTTCACCTCCTCCAAAAATGACAGAATCAGAGAATGGTTTGAATTTTGTGAACCAATCTCGATGATGAGTAAAATGCCGCGATGCCCCGGAATCAATATACCAGGTAGAAGATTGTATTGGATCTACTGTTCTCTTGGCCATAAACGCATAGAATGCAGATTCTTTCTGATCAGTGTGCTCCGCAACATTTGCCTTTGCGTGAGACCCTCCCTGCTTCTTTTGTTCAGAAGCCAATCGAACCCAACAATCAGCTTTCATGTGACCATACTTATGGCAATAATTGCACTGAACGTTCTTTTTCTTCTTGCTGTCCTGAGAAGAACCAAAGCTTTTCCGCTGAGAAGATTGAGTCTTCCCTTTGTTCTTAGCAGAAGAATTGGCAGAGAATGCTTGCTCTGTGGAGGTGGAACTAGTACTGCTTCCAAACTGTTGTCTCCTGTGATCCTGCTACAAGAGGATAGTACACAGCTCCGGAGACTTTAGATCAACATTAGCAGACGTAATGTTGAGAGTCTCAATGAAATGTTCATAAGACTTGGGCAAACTTTTCGGAGTAATCACTACCATGTCCTCTTCCTCCATCATTCGACCAATAGCTTCTAACTAGTCGTGAATCTCCTTTATCTTTGTCAGATGCTCCTAGAGAGATGTCTTCTCGTCCATCATTATCAAAAAGAGTATGTTCTTAAGAAAGAACGCATGACTCTTATCTGATGTTTCATGGAGATCCTTTAGGTACATCCAAACCTCAGCAATTGTTTTGCCTGACGGCACTTGTGGCAGTTGGTCGTCAATGACTGAAAGCTTGATGAGCATGACAGCTTCTTGGTTGTGTTCATCCCATTTGTCCTAATCCTTTCCGGCTACAGTGGGACGGGTTGAGTTCCCCAAAACGACCTGATCGAAACACCGATATTCAAAGATCGTAATCATGTGCTGCTTCCAAGTATTGTAATTCTTCCTGTTGAACTTCTGGTTGCTTTCAAGCATTATGTTCGTCAAAGATGCCATCACGTACCTCAAGGTCAAACTGGTGAGGACAAAATAATGCACAGAGAACAGAAACAAGTTATGCAAAACAAATTCCAAGGCAGAAACCGAAACCCTAGCATGGATTTTAGCGTTTTATTGAAAACCCAGAAAATATTAATAAAAACCCAGAAGGATTGAGGAATACCCAAAAAAAATTGACAGCACAAATTTCAAGGCATGGAAAACGATGTACCCAGAAAAAATGGAAGACAACCCAATTGAGATCTCGGAAAACCCACCAAGAATCTAAAAGAAAAAAAAA
This sequence comes from Sequoia sempervirens, assembly GCA_007258455.2. Classification (NCBI taxonomy): domain Eukaryota; kingdom Viridiplantae; phylum Streptophyta; class Pinopsida; order Cupressales; family Cupressaceae; genus Sequoia; species Sequoia sempervirens. The sequence continues at coordinate 622,677 of VDFB02265127.1, forward strand.
ATTCTGACCTGAAATAAAGGAGATTTTGACAAAACCGTAGTCGGTTTTTCAAGAAAATGCAGAAAATGGCCACGTTTTTGAAAAAAAATCTAAAAGACAAGGTTCTGAAAATCGTGTCCAGGAGAGAGAAGATTCATGACAGAGCTAGGGCAAACAAGGCGACCTTCAATAAAAAACGCGGCTCTAAAGACCTTTCAAAACTCATCCCAAGGAAAGGAGGAAAAATGGCCAAAATCGTGAAGAAAAATCGTGGGTAGAGGGCACAACAAACTTCAAAACACACAGTAGTCTTCTGAAAAACACGTCCAAGAAAGTCTAGAAAATGCGGGCTCCATAGATCTGAGGAAAATGTGACTCAAGACTAGTGAAAACGTGTATGCAAATCGCACCAAAAAAACGCAGGCTAAGGACAGAAAAATGGCGGCCAGAAACTCAAAATGCGCCAGAAATGAGCAGAAAGACGCGAAAAAACGCGTACACCAGAAGTCACGCGGGCAGAACCAGACACAAAACGTGATTTCCTGAATGCGTTTTTAAAAAAAACGGGCGCCTAAAAAAAAGGCGACTACAGCACAGAAAATCATGCTTCCAGAAAGAGGTGTAAGCTCACAAAATCGTGCCAAGAAGCCGCACGATTTAGACATGAAAGGAGGTCACCCAAAAATCGCGCGACTAGGGTTTTTTTTTTTAATGGCTTGCAGATTGGCGGCTAGGGTTTTTTTTTCTCTGCTCTGATACCATGTTCAATAAAGGAACTGGTAATTGCATTCATTCATTAACAGATAAAAGAGATTACATTAAATAGAAATTACAAACTACTGTAGATATTAAATATCTACCTACTATCTACCTACTGATATTGTAGAAACAGTATAACAAACTAAACTAAGCAAACTAAACAATATTGACCATTAACAATATAATAATAATATTCTAACAAGTGTTTGGTAGCTTCAGGAGATATTTTCTCCTTAATTAAAGGCAGGTCGGCCTACATATTGCAATTATTATTTTATATTTTCTTATTTCTTAAAAGGAGGCCAACCTAAGTGAAGAGTCACCTTGTTTTGTATATATACAAGGTGGAGTCCATTCAATCAAATCATCAAGTCATTCTCATATTCAATTGGCATTCTTTCAAGAAGGAATTTGCACTTAGTAGCAGATCAGTTTCACTCGTATCTTTGCATCAAGGAGTGATGCTATTATTCATTGTAATTATTCAGAGTTGTGTAAGGCCAGACTCTGTATGCAGCATTCTGAGCTTCTATTTGATATATATATGAGATATTTTTGCTGGGTTTTTTTTCTCCCTCGAGTAGGATGGTTTTCCCAGGGTATCTGATGTGTCCATTCTATGTGGTGTTGAATTTTCTGTTTGCTTACATGTCTGATCTAAAACTAACAGTAGGGTGGTGAGCAAGGCTTACTTGTCGTTGCATCTTTTAAATGTTTAGTCTTAATGTTTTAAGTTTGTAATTTTAATATGTGGAAACGAGAAAATTATTTTAGAATGAAATTTTTCTTATTTTTCAGTAATGAAATTTCTATTTATAAGGATAAAATAGGCCATGTATATAAATTGTCTCTAGAAAGAAAAATTATTAGTAGAAAATTTTTGAGTATTACAGGGTGTAATGACCATGTCAAAGAATTGCATGTTATAAGAAATAACCTAGAAATGTATCTAAAATTTAGCACTATAGGACAAGGTATCAGATGTATCCCTTGCTAAGATGCAGCTAGGAAGTAGGCTTCAAACAAAAACATGGGCTAATAGATTGAATGCCCAAGTACATTTAGTTGTACTTGATCTCCCAATGTTCTCTTGCATGGGAGAGTTGAAACATGGAAAGATAATCCCTAGAGGTATTGAACACCGTGACATTAGTTTTTCCAAGCAAACGGATGTCAAGGCAGTGAAAAGAGAATGATAATCAACAAAAAGGAGTATCGTGATCAGAAACACACAACCATCATCAAGTCTTCAAGCCTATCACTGTAAATACCAAAAGGAGTTAGTAGGGGAGGGCACCCCTATTGATTCCAATAGCAATCTTCACAAATTTAAAGAGACCATGAGGAGTCTCAAATTGGCTAACAACTATCTTCTATAGCCTCGTGATGGAAGTAATAAATGAATCTTAAATACCAATAGCATGTGGGTTTTCGAAGGGCTAATATATTGAAACATGGTAAAAGGCCTTTCTAATGTCTCTAGAACAAAACAAAAGACTGGACATATTCATTGAGAAGCCTCCTGTTGATGTGATTTTCGTGACCGCACCAACACAAAATAAAGCTCACCAACGGCTACCCTATTCTCTCTTGATCAAAGTATCCAGCACGCTAAGATTGCGAGAAAGTTCATGCGTTCAACTCCAAGGTTCCTTCAGTGCAATAGAATACCCTCAGTTGGCTCGATGTGTTTTTGCTAGTATTTCAAGGAGACTTACACAATTGTTCGGCAGCTGACAGTAGACAGCAGATTAAAGGCTTCACGTGGTTCGAATGATTTGGCAGGTAAGTGCAAGTTTCCTAATACTAACCGGAAATGAACTGAATTTAAATGAGTGTAGGGACAAGAAGGTTCTAATCTACTCTAAGGCGTGGGACATGGCGATCAATTCTCGCAGACTTCAACAAGGTTCCGCTTCGCCTCACTTCAGACAGCTTCAAAGGAGTAATCAAAGGTATTCAAATCACGATTTAGCATGAAGACACAATCACAACGATGCATGCCAACATATAAACCATAATCGAAGTTAAGTTTCACAATGTTCCAGTTGACCATGCAAGGCGAACCCACCGTCAGCGAGCCCGCTAGTGGTATGGATAAGTGAAGTTTTGTTCAAATCGAGCACCACATTCCAAAATTACTAAGTACTTACATGAAATGAAATCTACTTTACTTTAAGCTACTTCAAGATTCTACATGAATTAGAAGGACGAAGAAGCCTCGCTAGCTACTCATAACAAAGAAGAGATCACCATCAATGAAAACTCTTTTATTATGAAAGTGTTCACAACAACTTCTTACAAAATATTCAAAGGGAAGACTTTCCTTCCTTTTCAGTCTAAGCTAAACTATCAAACTATGCTACCTTCTATTCTATCAATCTCTCTCTATTCTTTCTTTGCTATTCTAACTCTAATGAGGTACAAATGAGGGGGGGATGCCCCTTTATATAGCTGGCCAAGTCCAATGGACGGCCCAGATTACAATCAAATGAAGGGCTCAGATCGAGCCACATAAGCCCTAACCCTAAAAAGAGGAGTGGAGTAACAAATAAACAATTAATGTCCACCATCCTCTAGAAGATTCTTGTTCATAGACGTGTTCGCACTGTTCCTTATCCTGCTGCAAATTGGATGAATTTGGTCACCACTGCCTCAATTTCTTGGACTAGTATGGCAGGGACGTTCTTGATCTAACTTCAAGCCCGCAACCTCTTTCTCGTGCTCGACGATGATTTTCCTCCTTGATGTTGTTCTTCAACTTTGAAGTACTTGATGGTGACCATTAACGCTTGGGTTTCCATTTTTTTTTCTATCCTAAGCTTTAAAAACATTTCTTCCATGCCACTTGAGTTGGGCACATACTAGGTCTGAACACTTAGCCACTTCTTGCAAATTTCCCTCCTTCATGATTTTATCATCTTGTACTATTTGCTTCATTACTTCAAGTCACCATGCTCCGTCCCTAGCGTTCATCCTGCAAAACAGATAAAGAGAAGAGTATTAGAACACTTAATAATATAAACTCAACTTACTTACCTGATTTTCATGCTTTGACTCCCAAGGTCTGAGTGATCTCTGGATCTAATAGGGTTCATCGTTTTTCTCTAGCACAACTTTTGCCTTTAAATTCCTCATGCCTTAGAATATTTCCATATTATCACTCATCCCCCTTAGGGCACATCTAGAGACTTGAGCTTCCGTTTTCATTCCACTGGCTGAGGCGTTCACTCTGATATTTCATCCAACTCTGGCTCGAGAAAATTGTTTTCATCAGGAACTTGATCAAAAATCATCTAGTCATTCAATTTCAAATTCATCACTCAAGGCATTTTATCTTCAAAAACATCATTTATTCCTTGCCTTAGAAAAGTTTTAAATTTTCCCCTTAGAAAATTCATCATTTAAGTGCCCATCAAAATCTTCATCCTGAAGGCTTCGGTGAAGTGTGGAAGACTTTAAAATCCATTCCTCATCGCAGACGTCTGATACCCAGAAGAAAATTCCCTTCAGAAAGCGTCGAATCCATGGGTCTACAAATGAAGGGGTACATTTAATTTTTTGAATTTTTAAACCTTAGAAAAATATTTTTCATCAAATTTATTCCAATTCTTCATCTCTGGGCGTATTTTCTTGTCTAGCCTTGAAAACTTTTATCAACGTCGTGAAGTTGGCACCTTCTAACTCATCCATTGCCAATTTTATTCATGCCTCTGAAAATTACATATCCTCCATCAACTTGGGCGTATTTTCTCTAAGGGAGGTGGAATTTAAATATTTACACTTAGAAAAATATTCAATCATTTCTAGCATGGGCGCATATAGGTATCAAGGAAGAATTAACTTCAACGCCTAGCATAATTTCCCTTTTAGAAGCTACCATCTCCAACATATTTAACATGCCAAGGTGGACTCAACACTTTCAACACCCTTTTCAAATTTCATCTCTAACTCACTTTGGGCGCATTTTACATGTGGAGGAGGATTTAAGTCTAAACGCCTTGAAATATTTTTTTTTGACCCCACTTCCAACATGGGCGCGTTCAAAAGGGGGAGGAGGAAGTCAACACTTGGAATATTATCTATCACATGCACAACACCTTAGATCCTTTTCACCATGCATGGGCGCATATAGGCATCATGGAGGAATTAACTTCACTTAACATTTTTTTTACTCCATCTTATTCTCTTCTTGGGCGCATTCAAAGGGGGAAGAAGGAAGTTTGACTCCCACGCCTTTGACTTCTTTGACTCTCTTTCAAGCATGGGCGCATTTTGATAGTGGAGGAGGATTTATCTTCATCACTAAGATACTTTTCTATCATCTTGACTTTGCATGGGCACATTTAGGGGTGGCAGGTGGACTTATCTCTTTGCCTTAGACTTTTTATCAACCTCCAGCTTGAAGTGAGGGCGCATTTGAAGGGGGGAGGTGGATTTAGCAATGCCTTAGAAAATTTTCATGGAGCTCATGCTGGAGATGGGTGCATTTAGCCTGTGGTGAGGGATATTTTTAACACTTAGAATTCATTCCATCAACTTGACTTGAAGTGGGCGCATTTTCAGGGGTTTGCAGAATGAGATCCTGACTTACACAATTTTCATCACCAGCTGGAGACAAGGCGCATTTGAGGGGGTGAGCAGGACAGACTTCAAACTTAGAAAATTTTCTCAACCTTCTGCCAGCTCATGCCTTACTATATATAGTAAGTTCCAGGTTTTCATAATTTTGAAGCTCGGACTGATTTGAAATTTTAACCACAAGATCCTCATAACCTAATTAGTCTGTTCACACTGCCATCTCGAGCTGACCTGCTATTTATAGCATGTTTCTGAAGGTGGTTTACTATTTATAGCAACATCCTAATTTTGATACTTCCCCAACTCCGTTGGACTTGAAATTTGAATGTCGTGACCCTCATCAGTAGACTTGTTCGTTCACACTAGCGCCTACTGTTGAGCCTTACTATAAATAGTAAGTGCTCCAATTGCCTTCAAATTTTACCGATGGATAGCTTGAAAGATACTAATCGCAGTGGGATACACTAGTTCTCGAAAATTCTGGCATTTTACCCCTCATTTTGGGTCTTGAAGTTGGAAACCCTAATTTGACTTGCATGTCTATCAAACGACCTTCGTTTGACCTCGTTTCTATTGCACTTTGCTCTGTTTGTGATACTGATGTGTTGGGCAACTGTCGAAATGGACTTGCTAAAAATAGTAAGTCTCTGAAAATTGATCATCTCACCTTGCATGTCACATCACTGCATAGCTCTTGAAAAACCCACAAGGAATAACTCGACATGCGCTGAAAAGCCCTGCATGCAAACCCTAAAAATAGCCTCTGAAGACGGCTCCTGAAAAAGTACTGATCCTAGTTTGCATGTTACACCACTACGAAGCCCTCAAAAAGCCCACAAAGAATAACTCGACATGCACTGAAAAGCCTGCATGCAAACCCTAAAAATAGCCTCTGAAGACGGCTCCTGAAAAAGCACTGATCTTGGTTTGCATGTTATACCACTGCGAAGCCCTCGAAAAACCCACAAGGAATGTTCAAACATGCAAAGAAAATTTCAACATGCAAACCCTAAAAATAGCCTTTGAAGGCTGAATACTGAAAGTCATCATCTCGTTTTTCATGTTATATCACTGCGAAGGTCTCAGAAAACCCAGAAATAATCTCCAGACATGCATTGAAGAACTTTGCATATAAACCCTAAAATCTACTCTTGAAGCTAAACTTGCTAAAAATAGAAAATTGTCTGTTTCAGCTCAAACTTTGCACACAAATAGCTTGACATGTTCAAAATGCAGTGTGACAGAGAACTTCAGTAGTGCCGAGAGAATGCCCCAAATTGAACACTTACTAAAAATAGTAAGTTGTCGGAATTCGATGAAACTTAGTTGGGTACCTGCTGGAAGCATACTGACTACAACTTGAAGCTCAGATTCCAACTTATTCACTCCATTTGACTTCAAATTGACCAAAAAAGTACAAACCCTAATTCTCAAACTTAGCCAAAATCTCACGTTTAAGCTCACAGACGGGCACATACCTGGAAAGGCAGATAGCAGAAAGAGAGAGAAAGAGAGAGAGACAAAACCAAAGCCAAAAGACCAGAATGGAGCAAAAATTAGGGGGTCCCCATTTTAAATGGGGTGATGTGTGAAAAGGTCACAACACCTCCCATATAATAGCCAAAAGGAGCAATAATGTGGTCAATAATCTAGAATTTCCTTCTAAAAACTGCCTTTGCCCATTTCTCTAAGCTTAACATGCTACGAGTGCTCACAAATTGTCACGTACAAGACAATGGCGTAAAGTTTTGCAAATGTACTTCCACACATAAGTCTTCTAGGTATTCACGTGTCAACTACCCCCCAACTCATAAATGGCATGGATGATGTATTATAACCAAATGGATGAAACCCCAAGAGAATAGCTCATTAAACAACTCCATCATGTGCGAGGCACATAGTTGGCAGACTCAGTGAGTACTAACCAATTTTTTTGTCTGACGAGTACCTCACCAAAAAACTCGCAAACTTCTTCTGCCAAGTCTTTGGCAAATACTCATTGAGTTTTTGGCAAGTTCTTTTAAAAAAACTCGATGAGTCTACGCCATTAACTCAAGGAGTCCCTACCCAAACAAAAACAAAAAAATAGATCATTTTTTAAAAACATTTTAATAAACAAAAATGTGCCAAATACTTAATTTCTCCCTTAAGTGATAAAAGTGTGAAAATGGCATTGCCCCCAGATCCCCACGAAGGGTGTTGCCCCTCAACCGCACTGGGATCTTCACTCCTAGACTCCTAGCAGTTATCGAGATCTCTTGTCATATAAGAAATTTGATTATAATGAGGAGGTTTGGGAGTGAAGACCATAATCGACAACTTACACAATTATCTTTATCACTATCATAATATCATTGATCAATGATGAAGTATCATATAATCATACTATCACTATCAAAGATTCAAAATGTCATTATTATTATAAAATGCAATACAACCTTCAACTTCACACAAGAAAGGTAGAGGACAAATTAGAGGTAATTGATTTGGATGGCATTGATCCTTATAGCGATTGAACAAGGCAAGATTAGGAGACTCCATTGTTTATTACAAACGAGATTCTTGATTTTCAGAGGTAGGCAATGGAGGATGTCGCTATAACAAATGGAACTACAAGATTGTCATTGGATGACATTGATGAGGCAAAACGAGGAGTTATTGCCATCTAACAATATGATGGAGGTTAAGTCAGAGCCACAAACATAGCCTTCAATGTCGAGTGAAGAACTGCAATAGAGTGCAAGGATTAGAACCTCTCCCCAAGCTTTCACAAGACCAAGGAAGAGGAAGATGTAAAATGTTGTAATATGCAATTTATGAATTATGATGATGAGTTTCAAAGGCAATCATTATAAATTCATAATTGTTGTTGGCTAAATATTGTATTAGGATTTTGCATGATGATGTAATTTTGTACTCAATTTGTATTCAAATGAATCAAATTTAATAGAAAACACTTTTGTACTCATTTATGGACTCGTTGGATACATTTTATTGAATTTTGCAAAAAAATGTGTTTTTACATAAATATAAGTAATTCTTTAAGTTGTTAAGTTTTTTGCCGAGTTTTTGCTAAGTTTTACCGAGTTTTTGTCGAGTCTTTGCTGAGTCACAAATTTTGGGTATGTCAAGTTTTTTCCAAGTCCAAGTCTACCAACTATGGCAAGGCAAATGAAACCACAATATATTTGATAGTGTTGAAACTTGAAGCCACTACTAGTCTATTGCTTTTCTAGTACATACTTTTTGAATTAGCATAGGAGATCTAGGCCTAGGAATGGACAATACTCTTTTTTGGGAAGAGCATGTACCAAAAAGACTTCAGAAAAAGGCATTAAGAAGTTCATATCCTCCTAAATTCAAGACACTCAAGTTTCTCCTGCTCAAGGAGTCGGCAATAATCTATGGAGACATCAAACTATAGGAGTGCTATGGACTAAGAAAAAACTAAGCCTTAAAGGGATGGATCTACACTTTATCATACCAACAATTCATTAGGTAAGACCATGACAATAAGGCGATTTGAATAATGAATCATTCCAAAGGGCATTAGAAAATATCTCACAAATGCTTGTGAAACTAAGGATAAAACAATGGGTGGACATAAGTTGGTACAAGAGGACAACATGATCGATGGCATATCAAAAGTGGATCATGACATATACATAAGCTTATCTTCAATTACTATTCCAAGGAGCTCTCAGGCTTCTACTACTATACTTGAACTTTTGCTTATTCTTGATGTCAATAGTCTCTAAATTCATCACAATGCCCAAAAATCTCTCAAATTACAATAGATCTTCCATTTTCGTCTTAAACATTTGAAATTGTAATTTAGAGTAGCTATGGTGGAAGGCTCTAAAAAGGTAACATCAGCGAGCATGGAAAATACATTGCTTAGGCCTAAAACTGAGCATTAGATTTCATCAAATTATGCAATTATGATGGATCATGAATGCAATCCAAAACATTGACACAAACAAACTTACATGGTTGAATCAAAAATCACTATCATCAAAAGTATTTGCAATAATGCTTTCCACATCTTGATGACACATCCTTGAGTGTGATCCAAAACATTTATGCAAAAATACTTCTATAGTTGAATCCAAAAGCACTATCATTAAGTATTTGCAATCGACTTTTGTCTTTTTCTCTCTTTGAAAGTTTAATGTTTGAAATACATTATAAATATTAAATAGATCATAGATATCCTTAACATTGATTAAGTTTGAATTTGTTAGTGCAATGGTGGGAATTTTTTTGCAAGGAAGCCAAAACCTACAATGGATGTTGATACACCTATTAAGCCAACCATGTAGCTCTTCTACTTGTGAGCATTCTTAAGAGTGTTTTAACATATACACTTCAAGAAAAATAACCATTTGACACGAATGAATGATTTCGTGTTTGCTCACCAAAACCTCTACCATTGGCTCAAGAAAATGAGGTAAAAAAAAAATCGCAATTCTAATTTTAATTATTGTTACAAGTTGGAAATTTGTGATCAATTTGAATTTGTTACATAATGAGCATTCTTATTTGTTATTTTGTAAGCTCATGAACTTATGCCTTCTATTTGATTATATATGGAAGTGTTGAGGACAATCGGCCAATTGATCTTGAATAAATTAATCTAGATTTATAATGCATCACAAAAGATGAGGAAACACTATTTGATGATGAGTACCTTGCCATCTTGGATAAGGTATTTGAAGAAAATGAACGCAATCAATTGCACACAAGCATAGGCATTGGAGCTTCAACATCACAAACTGTGACACCTACTAGATTGTAACTTCATAAGCTCCCTCTTTGTTTTGTTACTTTGTAGTTTCTGTTTTATAATTTGTAATTGATTTCTAGAATTGAAGTTCAGACTTAAAGACAAAGACTGACTATGTAATATGCATTGTAATTATCAATCTCAAAATTAATGAACAAAATCCATATTTCATGTCTTGCATTTTTATTTTGTTTCACTTTTTGCCTCTATGCAATTTATTTGGCATGGGCTTTTAAAACAACATTTTTTTCTCTATTTTTATGAATTTTTCAGCGTTTTTTAATTTCCTGATCAATTGAAGAAATCTTTATCTTGAGATTTGTCAAGTCATTCCCAAGAAAAAAATTTGCTAATATGAGCTTACTAGTGATTGAAATCAGCCAACTTAATTGTTTAAGCTATTTTTGGGAAAGAAATGCATTTAATTATATGATATAACTTGATACTCAACCAACCAAATGCATCTTCCTAATAATATTGCAATTAAAAAAGAATCATACCTGGTCTTGGATAGAACTGTGAAATGTGAACATGTGGGAACTTATATTCTTTAATCAGTTCAACAGTTGCCTCAAAATCTTCATTTGTTTCACCTGGAGAGTGAACCAATTAAGCATGTAAATAAATCTAAAACTTCTAAGATGCATCTTAAGTTTAAAATCATATAACATAAGCATTGCAATTACACAAGTCTTCACTTATAAGCACGTTTAGTTTGATACTCAAACAAATTGTATAACAACAAAATATTCAAAATTCATACAGAAAGTCTAGGGGATTAACCAAAGTACTTTAAGAATGACTATAAGTTGTCTTATTTGACATGAATTGTCCAATCATATTGCCAAATTGAGTCAATTGTAATTAGTCCAAAAGAATGTCAAAGCAAGTATCTTCTACTTCTCTCAAGCTAAAACATAATATTCATAACACTTCACGCAAATAAGTTAGGACAACAAGGAAAATAAGACAAGAAATCAAGGCATATAAGACAAGACGATAAGGGAAGAAGACAAGACAAAACAACTCTTAAAAGGAAAGGTGTATAGGAAGTTAGTAATTATGTCTTATTGATAAGTGTTTGTACACAAGAACAAAATGAAGTAGGAAGAGTTCCTGCAAACAGGCCAGCAAATGATTTACACTTCATTGACAAAGCTGCAGATAATTTTAAACCTAAGCTGCAAGACTAAGCTCAAAGGCCCAGAGCTTCTGATCCTGGACCTTGAACATTAGCCATTATATGGATTAAGAGACGCCACAAGATGATGAAAGACAAATAAAAGCCCTTAACACTAGCAACATCAAAAGGGGCCCTAAATAATCAACCACTATCTGTTCCAATATTGAGGAACAAAATGTTTATTAAGAATAAACACCTCAATCTTAAGCATCACCTCACACGAGATACTATAACAATCTGTAACGGCCAACCCCCTTCTGTAGTTTTTATTTTAAGTTTGAGTTTCCCCTGTTCTGCTATGTTGCTGCTCTGATTTTTAATGTGATTCTTGCAATGTTTAAGTGATGGTTCTGTTGATGTGTTTTTCGTGACCGCACCAACGCAGAATAAAGTCGCCAACGGCTACCCTATTCTCTCTTGATCAAAGTATCCAGCACGCTAAGATTGCAAGAAAGTTCGTGCGTTCAACTCCAAGGTTCTTTCAGTGCGAATAGGCTCAGTTGGCTAAATGTGATTTGCTGGTATTTCAAGGGGACTTACGGAATTGTTTGGCAACGGAGAAAGGAATTCAAATGCTCGAAAGATTTGTCTATGAAGCGCGGGTTTCCTAAACTAACCAGAAAGTACTGAATTGAAAGAGGTGCGGGGTTAAGAAGATTCTAATCTACTCTAGAGTGTGGGACATGGCGATCAATTCTCACAAGCTTCAACCAGGCTCTGCTTTGCCTCGCTTCGGACAGCCTCCACAGAACCGGTGCAATCTTCAAAGGAGTAGCTCAAGGTGTTCAGATCACAACTTAGCATGAAAAAACCATCACAACGACGCATATAAACATACAAATCATGATCGAAGTTAAGTACATGATATTCCAGTTGACCACACAAGGCGCATTCACCATCAGCGAACACACTAGTGGTATGGATAGACGAAGTTTGCTCAAATTGAAGACCACATTCCACAATTACTATCTTGCTTGAATGAAATGAAACTTATTCTACTTCACTACTCGAATCAAGGACGAAGAAACCTTGCTAGCTACTCACAACAAAAGACTAAATTCATCATCAATGAAAATTCTTTTTATTGGGAGAGTGTTCACAACAATTTCTTACAAAGTTTTAAGGAAAAACTTTCCTTCTTCTTCAACTACTCTATCAATCTATACTAAGCTACTTCTAATTTGTCTCTCTATTCTAACTTCTACTCTAATTCTACTGTCTCATGAATGTCCAAATGAAGGGGGACTCCCCCTTTATATAGCTGGCCAAGTCCAATGGACGGCTCAGATTACAATCGGCTGGATGGCCCAGATTGTGCCACCTCAGCCCTAAACAAGATTCGCCCTAAAAACCGCCACCAAGAGGAGTGGGGTAATAAATGAGCCATAATGTCCATCATCCTTCCAGAAGATTCCATCCTTGAAACGCATTCACACTATTCCTGATTTTTCGCGTTCAGCCAATTTTGTTGATCGCTTGGAGGAGGGTAAAAGAGTCTCTACGATTGCCGCCTCAGATAATAAAATTTGGTAGAATCTGGAGTTCAACTACTCTTGATCTTCTTCTTGGCGTTGTTCTTCGACCTTGCTCAAACTTCCACTCTTTTCTCCATCTTGAGTTTTGAAAACGCTCCTTCTTTGTCACTAAGTCTCAACACTTAGCCATTTTTCGCAACTTTCTTCCTTCGAGGTTGAAATGTAGTCTTGGATCACTTAAGTCATCACCGCCTAGTCTCGACGTTCCTCCTGCAAAACAAGCAAGGAGGAGAGAATTAGAACATTTCATAATATAAATTCAACTTACCAGGATTTTCACGTTCTAACTTCCAAGGGTTTATCGTTTTTTCTTAGCTAACTTCATCTTCAAATTCTTCACGATTCTTCATGCCTTAGCCAAATTTCCAACCCATCTTGTATTCTACTTGGCGCACTTCACTCTGACATTTCATCTAACTCAGGCTCGAGAAAAATCCTTTCATTAGGAATTTGATCAAAAATCATCTAGGCGATCACCTTCAAATTCATCAGCCACAACACTTTATCTCAACAACACACTTATTCTTTGCCTTAGAAAATTTCTTTGGGAAAACTCATCAATCCTGGTGTCCATCAAAAATATACATCCTGAAGGCTTGGCGAATTGCGGAAGACTTTAAAATCCATTCCTTGTTGAAGATCTTCAATACCCAGAAGAAAATTTTCTTCAGAACGCGTCGAATCCATGGGTACCCAACGAACGGGTTCATTTAATTTTTTTGAATTTTGAACCTTAGAAAAATCAATTTATTTCCATTTTTCACTTCAGGTGCATTTCCTTGCTCAACTTTGAAAAAAAATTTATTGACCCTGTGCAGCTAGCATCATCGGACTCCTCACCTGGCAATTTATTCATGTCTTAAGAAATTTCATCATCCTCCATGTCTAGGCGTAATTTCCTAAGGAAGAAAATACTTTGCCTTAGAAAATTTTCAAATCATTTAGCATTTTGAAAATTTTTCCTTAGGAAATTTTATTCATTTTCAATCCTTCCTGTGGTGAGAAATTTTTTATTAATTTACTTGGAAAACTTTTCAATGCCTTGATCACACTTGTATGTCATGGAGAATATTTTTTTAAAACCAACGCCTAACACCATTCTCCATCCTTGGACGTTTTCAAAGCTCCTCACAAGTTAAAGCGCACTTGGAGGGATGTGCTTCAAATTTAGACACTTAAAATATTCTAAAACCCACTCTTCCAGCCTGGGGCGCATTTAATAGGTTGTGCTTCAACTTTTGACGATTTTTCAAACTCCCACAAGTCAAGGGCGCATTTTCACATGTCTACTTCCAATTCCATCCTTAGAGACTTTTCCCTACACCTCCACAAACTCAAGCGCATATAATGTAGGCTACTTCCATCTTCAAATACTTAGCACAACTTCCATGTCTTTCCTCAAGGCGTAAACAAGGGAGCATATTTCAAGTTTTGAACACTTAACCAACTTTCTCCTCCATCTCTAAGTGAAGGCGCATTTAGGGGGTCCAGCTTCTAGTTTCCATGCCTTAGAGATTTTTCCCTTACCTTCTTCAGCTTGGTGGGCGCATTTCAAAGGGTGTGCTTTCACTTCTTATACTTAGAAAATTTCAAGAGTCCACTTATGAGTCAAGGCGCAAATGAGGCAGGGAGCTTCAAGTTTGTGTGCCTTAGAAAAAATTTCATCATCCTCTTCAAGGTAGGGCGCATTTAGGACCCCTTACTTCCATTTTCGAAACTTAGAACAATTTCAAGTCTCCTCTTCTCTTTCCAGGCGCATATGGAGGGTGGAGCTTTCAATTTTCTTACACTTGGTAAAATTTCCAAGCTCCTCTTCAAAGAGGGGCGCATTTGACCCATGGAGCATCCAATTTATGACACTTAGAACTTTTTCCATTCCTAATCCATGGAGGGCGCATTTGGGGTACCCTGCTCCAAGTTTTTAACTTAGGCAAATTTTTGAACTCTTCAGGCTTAGGCACATTTGGCAGGTGGTGTTTCTAGTTTGAAAGACTTAGTAAATTTCTCATGCCTTCTTCCCTCAAGGGCGCATATGGAGGCATGAGCTTTCATTTTTTTACACTTAGTAAAATTTTCTATCCACTTCTCAAGCTAGGGCGCATTTAGGACCCCCTACTTCCAATTTTTGAAACTTAGAAAATTCTCAACCTCCTTCAAGCTGGCAAGGGCGCATATGTGATAGGGAGCTTCAAATTTGCAAAACTTAGAATATTTTCATCAACTCCTCCCTCAAGGGCGCATTTTACCCTTTGAACTTTCATTTTAACTTGCCTTAGGAGTTTTCAAGCTACCTCTTTGCACTTGGGCGCATTTCCCATGGCCTACTTCCATTTTTGTCAACACTTAGAGAATTTTCAATTGTCCTTCTTCCTAAGGCGCATTTTGGGGGGTGCTACTTCCATTTTTCATACTTAGATATTCTCATCCAAGTTTCCCAGGCAAAGCAAGGCACATTTGGGCCTTTGAGCTTCAAATTTCAAGTGCTTAGAGAATTTCCACGAATCTTCAGCTTTTAAAGGCGTTCTTCACTGGCTGGACTTGAAAATTTATCAATTTCAGTGAATTTTATGTTCTTTGCCTGATTTAGGGTGACTCGATCACGCTAACCCTAATTTGCTATTTTTAGAAAGTTTGTCAATTTTGCACTTCAAGCTAATTTCAAGCTTCAAAAAGGCTGGATTTTGCTTTGTTCAGATCCTGGTGACATGATTGAGCTGCTGGTGCCCGGTACCCGTATGCCTCTACTATTTTTAGCAACCTGCTAAAAATAGCAATTGCTCAGAATGTCTTCAAATTTTATGTACTGAATGCCTGAAATGTGGTGGTCGTGGCTGGATGCTGCTTTTGCATGATTGTCTCGTTCCACCCTTGAATTTAGGAAATCCTAATTCCTCTGTGCCAACCTGCTAAAAATAGTAAGTGTCTGATTTTCCATTCTCTGTAGCTCCGTTTGATCTAAAATTCGCGCCATAGGGTCTTCATCACTTGCTTGACCTGTACCTGCTGAGACTTGATGTTGACCTGCTATTTATAGCATGTTTTTGGAGTGACTTACTATTTATAGTGACTACTTGCTTCTGAGACTTCCACAACTCCATTTGACTTGAAATTCGAATGACGCGCTCCTCACCACGTGACCTGCCCATTGACACTGGCGCATGCGGCTGACTTTCTATTTTTAGCCAGTTTCCAAAATGACTTACTATAAATAGTAAGTGCTCCGTTTGCCTTCAAATTTTATCAGTAGATAGCTTGCGAGATGCTGATCGCGGTGGTATACATCGGTTTTCGAAAATTCTGACTTTTTATGCCTCTTTTTGGGTCCCGAAGCTGAAAACCCTAATTTGTTCTGCATGCGTATCTAATGATCTCTGTTTGTCCTCGTTTCTGTTGCATTGCGATCAACTCGTGATTCTGAAGTACTGGGAGGCGGCCGCCGGAATGTATCTGCTAAAAATAGTAAGTTGTTGAAGGAGTGATTATCTCTATTTGCATGTCATATCATCGCGAAGCTCTCGAAAAACCCACAAGAAATATGCAGACATGCAAACCCTAAAAATAGCCTCTGAAGGCTGAACTCTGAAAGTCGTTATCTCGCTTTGCATGTTATATCGTTGCGAAGGTCTCAGAAAACCCAGAAGGAATATCCAAACATGCAAAGAAAAACTCTGCATCTAAGCCCTGAAATTTGCTCCGGAAGCTGAACTGCTAAAAATAGTAAGTTGTCCGTTTCAGCTCAAATTTTGCACGCGAGTAACTTGATGTGCTCTGAATGCAGTGTGACTGTTGGGATTTCAAAAACGCTGACGGATCGCCTGTAATTGCATACTTACTAAAAATAGTAAGTACCTTGAATTTGATGAAATTTTAGTGGAAGCCTGCTGGAAGCATACTGACAACAATTTTAGTCTTTATTTTCAATTTATTCACTTCGTTTGACCTCGGACTGACCAAAAAAGATGGAAACCCTAATTTTCAGACTTGGCCAAATTTCATGTTTAAGCTCAATGGCGGGCATGACCCTGGAAAGGTAGACAGTAGAAAAGAGAGACAACGACAAAACGACCCAAAAAGTAAAGCCAAAATTAGGGGGTCCCCATTTGCAATGGGGCGATGTGTGAAAAAGGTCACAACAGGTTCTAATGGTAGTTTTCAAGTGCCATTCAATGTTTTGCAATTAAAGAGTGAACACAACTTGATTTACATGATAAAGCATGAAAGAACCACTAGCAGCAAGAGATTTCAGATTTATAACTTTCAAGGAGATACAAACAGTTAACTTGAGTTTCTTTCAAACGATGCTCAGACTCTGGAATGTTCTCATCATATTAAACTGTTTTAAATAAACCTCTATTTTCAGATTTTGATGAACAGAGCGGAACAGAGATTACAGTCATTCATTAACTCAACAAACTCAGAAAATAATATTTTCTCAGACCTGGAAAATTACAGACCCTTCAACAGGTGAATGAATCTTCTTTTTGCCGTCTATCTCTCTCAGGAAATAGGTCTCCAATCCGCTGTGTAGATGCTCCAGCTGCTGTACAGGTGAAGACATTTTCAACCAACGTACCTGGGCTGATCTCAACCCCTTTCCTTCAACAAGAGCTGTGCTTCCAAGCTGCCAACCCTCCTCCAGCAAGGCGCCAAAGCCCAAGCCAACTTTCAGATTGTGTTTGAGCTTCCACAAAGGCCGTCCCAGCTGCCTAGAGCGATTTGCCTTTAAAAATTCATACCAGCATCAAAAAATAATATCTATAGCTTAAAATGATTGCCTTTGAATGCCTCATCCAACGGAAGAATACCCATTTCAATATAAAATTTCCTCACAAAGCTGTAAGCAAAAACGTGGGTCTCAAGGGCACAATGAAGAAATTCAAAATCTCTTCAAATCACCACCATATTGATGAGAAATTGTTCCAAACTTGTTCACAAGTGATAGCAAGCCCAAAACAATAGATTTCACCTCAAAACTTATCAGAAATCTGCTTCATACTCCAAAAATCTACAACCCTGAAGCACATTTGAAGCTCCCCCAAACCCTCACTTGATGTGGTCTTTTATACACAAAGAGAGGCGATCTTGAAGAGGTTTTCGTCTCCACAAGTCGAAATCCAGCTCTGAGCCAAGCTCCAGAACCCCAGCATTCAAAATATCAAACATCCATCCCTCAAATGAGCCTCCAAAAAGAACTTTTATCAATATTCTCCAGCAACCCTAATTGCACCTCAAAATCCATAAATTTAATTTAAATTCAATTTTAATCTCCCTCCATAGCTTTGGGTGCCCATATGAAATAATATAATATTGTGCCTTTTAAAAACAACTTCAAGTTATAATCCTAGGCGCCCATGGTCTAACTTTTTTATTAAGTCCCCTTATATCCCCTTTTTAATCAACATTAAAATATAAGTCACTTTATGAAGCTCATAATACGAGGCATATCGCACAATAATAAAATAATGTCCCCAAGTGACTTTATCAACTGAGAAACCTGCATAGACCAAACTGACCCAGCCCACTGTTCCACCTGACTTATTTTTAGTAAATACTAAAAATAGTAAGTTACTGTCCAAAGCTCAACTGGAGAGAACTGATGCCACACCACAGCTCACTGTAGATAGCAGGCGTCCAACTGCCCCCTGCTAAAAATGGAAGGTCCCGGCTAACCCTAACTGGCTTACTATTTTTAGAAAGTCCCAAAAATAGTAAGTAATACACCCTAAAACCTAAGCTGGAGAGAAACCAAGACGCTCGAGAAGGCTCACCAACAACTGCAGCACTGAACCAAACCCCCTGCTATAAATAGAACTTACTAAAAATAGTAAGTGTCTCTGAATCAGACCCAACTGATGGAAGGTGTCGTGAAATGGGGACATTACACAATCTTATTGAAACATTGTATTTTTCCTAGGGAAAATCCCCTCATGCTGTGTCTTAATAGGGCCTCTCTCCTCCCAGAGTGTGGCATGCTGTATTTCGCATAAGCAATGAAAGATGAAAAAAAAAATTTACTTTCTTCTGGCATAAGATTTCATTAATTAAAATCTTAATGTTTTAGATGAATTCTTTGGCATTTAACCAGAAAACTCAATTTGACATTATTGAACTCACAAACACTACCTAAAATACATATTGATGTATACTTCAAATACAATTCCCAATAATTGTAATTGACATTTAGCCAGAAAACATAATGTGAGAATTCTAAACTCGTCAAGATCCGCTGAAATACATATCACTGTATACTTCTCAAAAAAAATTAGTGACTGTTGAGAAACTCATTTTGTAATGTATCTCAAATATAAATGAAATTCTATACTATAAATTTGAATCAGAGGAGATAAGAGATGCACATGTGCAGCTACTTTTGAACTTTGTTGCATCCATAAAGAGTCCGGTATGCAGCACATCACATGAACTTAGGCACTTACTTCATTGGATCTCTAGAGGTTTTCGTTCTGAAAGATGGTCATCTCCGCTTGATTAAGGAGCTTTTCTGGGCATTTTCTGTAGCTTACCTAAGCATTCTGACATCATCCAAACATAAAGCCATCTGGAATTTTGTGTTGTCTTTGGAATAGATCACTTGTGTCCCTTGAATGCAAAGCTTTCATACCTCTGGAAATATGCACATAGGTTCCACCATTTGGGACTTTGGAACTCTACTGCACCCCACAAAACCTTTCTCATGCCAAACTGCTTCTACAATTCTTGGATTAAAACTTCATCTTTTTCTTTACCCCAAGACTTCTGTGGCTCTTAGTGTTTTGGGGGCATGGCAACATTCTTCTTCATCACACATCAACCAAACTTCCTGGAGCCTGAACTGTTGGACACAAATTACTATTCTTCCTTTATTGTCTTTGTCATGTCATTACCCTTACCCATAGCTAATGAAGTAGGCTTATATAGTTGTGCAACTTTAGAAAATTCATGTAAGACAACGTTTTGGCCAATCTAATGGACTCTTAGGGTCTCAAAATAGTCACATAAAAGTTCTAAAATTTCTGACATACAAGATTGATTCTCAGAATTTCTTCTTCCAAGATTTTGTTGACTTTTGAACAGATTTAGATTTACATGCAGATCTGCAGACCCCAGAAATAGACCATTCAAATACTCATTTGTTGTTAAGACCTGTGTCACAAGGTTCATGTTCATGTTCAAGTTCATGTTCAAGATTCTTAAGCCTTGTCCTATGCCTTTGGCTTTCTTCCTTCCTCGCTACCAATTAACATATTAGTTCTGCTCAGTAAATTCATTTTCTTGGATCTTCGGCATGGTTTCTTATTGAAGGTTTGCAAGACCTTTAATCAATGCATATTGCAAAGAAAAGCAGCTTCTTAACAATCACAGCACTATTAGGGAAGTCTTGGATTGTATGCAGGCCGCAGTTTTGAATAGCTCCTGCAGGTCGAGGGGAAGTACCCTTTGCAGAGTCCAGAGGCAATACCCCCAAATGAAGGCCTTTAAGACCACACACACCCTCATGGCGCATGCCATTTTTCATAATTTTATCACTACATTTTCTCCTACATCAAATCCTTATTATTTCTCACCAAATCTTCATTCTTCAGATAACTAATTGTCAAGCTGGGGGATCTGACCAATCTAAATGATGAGGGCTGCATAGTTGAAGACAGGAATATTGTCCTTCTTGAATCTTTTTATTTATTTTTTCTGTTTTTAGAAACTCCATACGGCAGTCCACAGGAACTCACAAAAATTGATTGTTTATGAAAACTTGATAACATCCACCACCACCCCACCCTCACCACTTCATCCACTCTCAACTAAGCCTGAGGTGTCAATGACTAAGCATTAAGAAATATTTGCTCACCAACTTCCTAAAGTTAAGAAAAGAGAGTGTAAACAAAAACAACTGTCTTAATACTCTATTTTTCCTTCAATACTGAATGCTTCAAGAGGGATGTTGATAAGGCAACCCATACTGAATGCTTGTGGATATATGATGTATGATTTTGAGGTACTTTGATTACTGTTCTTTGGAAGGTAGAACTTGCTATTGTGCACCTCAAAATCAAGGTAAATTTTGCTTGCTGTTTCTGGCATTTTGAGGTTTACTTACAATGAACCTGGTTCATTCATACGCTTTCTTTCTGTCTCTGGGAGGTAAAGATTTTCTGATGTGCATTGCCATGCGCTTTGTATATTCTTTAGAAAGTTGAGACCATATTTCAAAATCTCATGACTAACCAAAACTCGGTAGACACAATTTTGACTCAGATTCAGCAATTCAGCAAATTTAAAAAATACTTAAATCCCTTGAAAAAAAGAGAAGATGCACTTTGCAAAACCAAAGAGCTCACCTTGGACATGTCCTGCTTTGCCATTTTCAGGTCAAAAACTCACTAATAAGTTATGACAATGATGCCTTGGCCTCATCAGATCCAGCATGCATTCATAGAAATTATATAATTGCTAAAAAGAAAAAACAGGGCAGAGGAACAAAGGTCTAAAGATTGACTCCAATGCAGCAATAGTACCATACTTGTTTGCAAGCACCAAAATTGAAACTAGCACAGGTGCAGGAGACAAAGATAGCAAGATTTGTTACCAGGTGCACATGTGAAACACTGAAACAAGTACGACTTAAGGTTACAAATGGCCTGCAGAAATATATCTTTTAACCAGAGATACCATTCAAAGCAATGACTCAACCCCTCATACACATACAAATTCAGCCTTGCACAGCCAGAATCTCAATTACACAGAAAAGGAAGCCCAAACACCACTCAGATGTATTCCACAGGCCACTTCAGGTGCAACTCCAACACGTTTTGCAGGGTTGTAGTGCATTTTCAGACACATTTTGCAGGGTTTCAGCACATTTTTTGAGTATTTTTTTGCATCAACAGATCCCTGTTGCAAACTCACTGAGTACTTCAGATGTGTTTCATAGATGGCTTCAGGTGCAATTTGCTTTGTAGCGATGTGGTGCATTTCCAGACACATTTTGCAGGGTTCAAGCACATATTTTTAAGTTTTCCCAAATCCAACTAGTCTATGTTGCAAACTTGCTGAGTACTCACAGCATGTTTGCAACATGGACTTCTGCAGACCCACCTACGAGTTTGTATTGCCTGTACAAGTTTGGGTTGCCCGCTTCCTATCCCTGAGAAAGTCTCTTGACTATTCACAAGTTGAACTTGGCAAAATTGCAACGCAAACTCATGTGAACCCATCTGCAAGTTTGGGTTGGAGTTTCTCATCCCAAACACAGACTTCTGAGTACTCATGAGTTGCATGAGTACTCTGTAAGATCTGCTACTATGGTTGAGACCATAGATTCAAAGCTAAGGGAGTACTCACAAGCTTTTTGGCTGGCCAAATAACTCACCAATGAGATCACTTTTTTGGACAAGTCCACATTGCAAACTCACCATGAGTACTCTGCAACTTTGCCATCGGGACTCGCCATACATAGCAGACCCACAAGTAAACATTAAAATACAACAAAAACACAGTTAAAATGTGAATTTTTTGCCTTTTTAATTTTTAAGCAAATCTAACTGCTGTGATTTCCTCACGCAGCATTTGCAGATTCGTTTAAGTGATGAACAAGTTTGAAGGTCATTTGCTGAGTGAAATTGTCCAATTCTCAGAGTTCTAGGTCAGTCTTTTTCCATTTTTTTTTCAAGTATCTTAATTATTTCCCATCTGTTAGATTTAGGTATTTAAGTATGTTTTGAAACCATTGAATTCAATTTTCATGTCTTTTAGTATTGATTTTATGTTTATCAAATCATGGTACAAAAAACATTATTTTGGTTCAATTATTAATGATATTCATTTTACTTTATCTACAGTTAGGTGATTTACAAGGTAAAGTCAACAGAGTTATTCATAAAAAATTGAACTAGATGAGAACATATTGAACAACATATGAAATGAGGGAATATAACAAGTATATTTTATTCATCAATGCTCTTCATACAAAATTCGGATCAGGAACTTTTTGCACAATGTGGTCCCTTGTCCTAACTACAAGGAAATATTTAAACTTGCAGACGGTTGCTAAGGACTTCCCAACCATCGACAACTACCCAAAGCTACTCAACAAAAATGGTTGGGTTCCAATAATTACCTTTTGGCCAGTTAAAACTCCAAGTATATTAATACCTTGTTGATCTACACCCATCAATTGAAAAGTTGGGGCCAAATGGTTGGCTTGCCCAGACATCTACAAGTGTCTTCTAGAAGTATGTTCACACCAAACCTGACATTGACAATTGTATTGATCAGATTCCTTCCAAGGATATCCATATTCACCACCACTTGTTTCTTTTCCATGTGAACTGTCAGTGAAATTGTATCAATCACTTGGTCACCCGACAATAGAGGTTCAAATATTAGATCTTCATTCTCGCCAAAATCCAAATGGTTTGTAGCATGCTTTGTCTCATTCTTTTATGATACAGTAGCATTTTGATGTTCAAGAATACTTTGCAATAAATCCACTACTTTAATCGATACGGTAGTTTGAAGTGCTTGCCTTGTAATATTTGTATGGAATTTTAATTGATTTGTTACCATACTTGCATTTGCATTTGAGTGGTGTCATTCATTAGCCATAGCATTCTCTACTTCGACCCTTGCTTCACAAAGCCTTTCTTTATTTGTATGTGGGTCTGTGTACACAACCTTCTTTGCTTGAGTGCAAGTAACAGCCAATACTTCATTATGCTTGACATCAATCATGTTGACATTGGCTTCTTGCTTCAAATATTTGATGTCTTCATGGTCTCCATGTCAACACCATGTGCATAGTAGTTGCAATTTGTCCTACTTGTAATGGCAATCTCTCGCAAAGTGTCCCCATTCATTACATTCTCAACATTGTTTGATTGGACGTCCTTTGGGGTCATACTATTTGATTTCGACCTCCTCTTTCATTTCGATAACCACCTAAAAATGTGTTATGTAGCTTTGGTGGAGTGGACTGCTCTCCCTGTGTAAAGAGTAATTGTGTACTCTTAGTCTTCAAGTTTCTTTCATTGAGTGGCCTCAGACCTAACAAATCTCACAAAATACCTTCTTCAAGCAATTGTTTTTAGCATGTCCTTCATATTTACATTCTATGCACCAAAGTTCTTTACTCTCCTTACTATTCTCTTTTGTTGCCTTCAACTCTTTCATCATCAGGAGCATATATTTCCAAAGTGCTTGTATTATCCTTGATTCACCCTTGCAACTATCATCCAAGTTGTCGTCATCCTCTGTTTTTCTTTTTCTGCATGAGGACATTTTGTCCTCACTCTCTATGTCCATCGTCCAATTATATGCTTTGGTATAGGAAGATGGAGGCACTACCTGCATTTTCTTTTGTAATGAGGGAATAAGGCCTTCCATGAGCCATTTTTTGTAAGGTCAACCAATGGTTCCTTTTCTAATTTCACCAATAGTTCTTTGAGTCTTTGTTTGTACGCCCTTATGTTCTCATGCAACTATCTTCCAAGTTGTCGTCATTCTTTGTTTTTCTTTTTCTGCATGAGGACAGTTTGTCCTCACTCTCTATGTCTATCGTCCGATTATTTGTTTGGTATAGGAAGATGGAGGCACTACCTTCATTTTCTTTTGTAATGAGCGAATAAGGCCTTCCATGAGCCATTTTTTGTAAGGTCAACCACCGGTTCCTTTTCTAATTTCACTAATAGTTCTTTGAGTCTTCGTTACCACTGGTTCCTTTTCTAATTTCACCAATAGTTCTTTGAGTCTTCGTCTTGGTATAGGAAGATAGAGGCACTACCTTCATTTTCTTTTGTAATGAGGGAATAAGTCCTTCCATGAGCCATTTTTTGTAAGGTCAACCACTGGTTCCTTTTCTAATTTCACTAATAGTTCTTTGAGTCTTCGTCTTGGTATAGGAAGATGGAGGCACTACCTTCATTTTCTTTTGTAATGAGGGAATAAGGCCTTCCATGAGCCATTTTTTGTAATGTCAACCACTGGTTCCTTTTCTAATTTCACCAATAGTTCTTCAAGTCTTCGTTTGTAAGCCCTTATTTTCTTTTGTAATGAGGGAATAAGGCATTCCATGAGCCATTTTTTGTAAGGTCAACCACTAGTTCCTTTTCTAATTTCACCAATAGTTCTTTGAGTCTTCGTCATGGTATAGGAAGATGGAGGCACTACCTTCATTTTCTTTTCTAATGAGGGAATAAGGCCTTCCATGAGCCATTTTTTGTAAGGTCAACCACTGGTTCCTTTTCTAATTTCACCAATAGTTTTTTGAGTCTTCGTTTGTAAGCCCTTTTTGTAAGGTCAACCACTAGTTCCTTTTCTAATTTCACCAATAGTTCTTTGAGTCTTCATTTGTAAGCCCTTAGGTTCTCGTGCTTTACTTGCTTTGTATTGTTGATCTCTACTACAATCTCACTATCATCTCTTAGTAGTTTGAATTCTTCCTCATAAGCTTTCTTTAATCTTTCCTAAATAGTTTTGGAGGTTAGATCAAGATTTGTGTATCAGTCAATAAATATCCCTATTGAGTTTTTTGGAAAGGATCATAGCAAATAGGCTTTATCTTCCTGGCAATTACTATCCAAATCATTTCACAAGTCTTGCAATGTTGTGCTTATGTGGGGTCCTCCAACCCATTTCCCATGAATTTAGGAAACTTTTGCCATTCAATACTAGGACTTGACAGGGGAGTCACCATCCTCTTTTGTTGCTACATCAATGCTTGGAACAAACTTATCAAGGCATTTTGATTCAAACACTCTGGTGCTTCACTTGCACTCTCGG
Source organism: Sequoia sempervirens (assembly GCA_007258455.2). Classification (NCBI taxonomy): domain Eukaryota; kingdom Viridiplantae; phylum Streptophyta; class Pinopsida; order Cupressales; family Cupressaceae; genus Sequoia; species Sequoia sempervirens. The sequence continues at coordinate 648,271 of VDFB02265127.1, forward strand.
CCATGTGGGAATCCTCAACTCCTCATGCTTGAGTGTTCCATACAAAGTTGCCTTCAACTTCTTTACATGTTTTGGCCCAAGAGTTTTTAGTTTCACATCCTTCAACCACCTCTTCTTTGATCAACAATTGTTCATTGCTTCTAATGTTATTCTTGAGTACTAAGTCTTTAGACTCTATTGCCTTTTCATCTTCATTTGCTAGTTTATCTACTTGGTCAGAGAGATTGGTACACTCTTCGTCAAGTAAGGGCAAATACCTTACTATTTCTTGCCACTTCTTACGCATATAGTTTCTTGTGATGAGATTGTTTTTATTTTCCGAATTGAGGTTCCAACTTCAGCTTACACTCCAACTCTAACTACCTTCTCGGGAAAGACTCTAACTTGGGAGTCCTACTGTAATGTATGCCCCTGATTTTATTTTTATTTTTTGTGTGTATTGTTTTCAGAATAAGACAGAAGTTGCAGAAGGGTTTTATGTTTTGTGACCATTAATTACATTGAATGCATACATTGAGATATTCATAAATAAACAAGGAAAAATATGAAGCATTTACATTGAACATTATGCCATTGAAACTCAACAACAAAATCAGAAGTTTCCAATCATAAATCAGACCTGATACTACACCCTTAACAGCAGATTTTCACCAATGGGAGGCGCAGATCAGAACTTCATGCCCACTGTCCAAACTCCAGAAAGTGGCACTAATCACAAGGGAGGGACAATTGGCTCCATAAATTCATATATTCACCATAAAATTCCAACCAGCAGCTTAGATGAGACGCCCAGCCAAGGAGAAGCCAATGAAATAACACCCACATAGAATTTCCAATGCACCACAAAGATGTGCTCAGTTTAGCACTTTCCAGTTGCTCAAAAAAAGCAGTTTCAGACCTCTGGAAATTTGTATCAGACCTCAGAAATAGCAGAAAAACAGCAGCAAACTCTCACCAAAATTATGAAATCCACACACCAAAAAGCAAGCTCCAAACCCAACTCAGAAAACTATGAAAATCTTCATTCTACCATCACCAAAATGCTCAAAGATCAAGATAAACACTGAAAACTTCAAAGCCAAAATACCAACCAGCCAGGGTGGGTCTCTCACCACCGAAACCAGCAACGTGAGAAGAGGCTTTTCGTCCTCAACCAGCAGTTTTTGAATCCTGGAGAAATTCCAGCAGAGTTTCCTTAAGTTTCCAAAACTCACATAACCAAATGAGAGCTCAATAGCTGATTAAATATAAGTGAAGGGAGGAATTAGGGCAACCAACATTTGAAAAAGCTTTACCCTCCAAAACCCCATGCCCATCCTTGCCTTTTCCCAAATTACTTTTTAACATTTTATATTATAATCAAATATTACCTCAAATGGGTCATCCACTTTTGGGGGCACAATATTTGCCTAAAATTTATGAAATAAAGCTTTATTATAGGCATCCACTTAAAGTACATTGTCCCCTCTTTTAAAACAACGTTGATCAACTAGGCCAAAGGGTGCTTTTATACCCCATGCTTATTTCCTCACTTTATTAAAAAAGCAACTTTATCGACTTAAGTGACGAATTAACCAAATAATAATTCTGACCATTGAGAGAACTCACCCCTACCAAGAATGGAAACTCTACACTACTATTGAATAGGAGTCGAGACCAGTTGCTATATATAGCACTTACTAAAAATAGTAAGTGAGCCAAACTCCAAACTGGCCAAAAAGCTCAACTAGAACTCACTAAAAATAGTAAGTTTACTGAATATGGTAAATTACTAAAAATAGCCATCACCACTGGAAAATACCCAGAAATTACCTAGAAAAACTCATCTCAAGTCACCAAAGTTCCCTAACCAACAATCCACTTAGCCTACGACAACAAGAATAGGCTGATGGAAACTTAGACTGGCTATGAACGAGAAGGGGACATTACACATACGGTTGTATTTTCCTCAAGTACTTCTCATAATCTTCTCCTTCATTCTCTTTGTTCATCAATCTTTAAAGATCACCTAATCTCTTGGTCTTGACAACCTTGTGATCCCTTCTCGCCTTTGTCAGGGTTTAAGGGCATGAACCTTTCGAATATGACCCAATTACTTTTAAGTTTTAAGGCAACAACACCAATGTCTACTCTCCTATATGATAAAATGAATACTTGAAATAATGAACAAAATTAGTAGTGCATACCGAATAGAGGAGTAAAAGTATATCTTTATTTGCACATGAAGTTATTACAGAAGTAGACTAGAGATGGTCAACCAAGGATCAAAGTTGATCCGGCTAGATCATACTGCTTTCCTTGATGATAAAAAAATCTATTTAAAGGATCCTATTGTTGCCAAGAGGAACACAACTGTCAACCAATTGACACTTATAACTACCTAAAGGCAACAAACTATTAATACATAGTCAAATAAACCATATTATCAAAACATAACAATAGGCATTGTACACTAACTACAATTTTCAAAATGCAATCCATTCAATTCAACTCCATGCCAATTTGTATTGATTTTATTTTATGTTAAGGAAAAATACTAGTTTTAACTAATGTGGCTTGTAAGATTTATGTTTAGGGTTTAAGCCACTATTTTTTAATTTTCAACTTTGCCTTTCATAATAAAAAATACTACATTAATATGTATTTTTATGATTTTATGAATGTTAGGTTTGCACTTAACATAAAATGGCACAAGGCCATGGAAAGATAAGGTTGGAAATATTTTAAATCCTTGAAAACTAGGCCACAATATTAAGTCTCAATCTTGTAGCACTTATGGATGTGAATGCAATTAGATTTTGTTTGAGGCCATTCATGCAAAGAAGTGCAACAAGTTATTACAACAATGTCTCAAGTACCTTGATTGTGTGTAATGCAACCTTTTCCTTTAAACAAGAATGGTGGACATAGCTGCTCAGGATCCTATAGACTTGGATGAATTGAACCAGATAGAAGCTAGACTACATAGAATGAAGACACCATCATGTTTATAGAGGATGAGATTATTGATTCCAAGAAACAAGCAAAGGAGGGTGCAACAAAAGGAAAAGCATTGGATTAGATGATATCATTGTAGATAAAGTTGAACTTGAGGCAAAGGAAGAATCATTGTCATCTAGTTCTAAGATGGAGTTGTAGCCTTCTAGTACATAAGTGGAAACATAGTCAATAGCAAGGTGCAAGCCCCAATTTTTCACTAAAGTAGGGAAGAGAAAATTGTAAATTGTTGTAACTTGAAAGGATATGTAATTCTTGATGATGATTTTTAACGACAATCATCATGATTCAGAATACAAAATACATATCATATTTATCTTTTGGCCATCATTGTATTTGCATGACAATGCTATATTATACTCTTTTTGTAATCAAATCTAATAGAAAAGACTTCCCCAACATTTTACAAACTCATTTGATATATTTTGTAACTATATTTTGCATAAATTTATGTTTTTAAGGATTTTCTTTTTTAGTTGTCAAGTTTTATTGAGTTTTCGCCAAGTCATCAAGGTCTACCAAGTTTTTATTGAGTCCAAGTTTTCAAACCATGGTTGAGACATGCTAAAGTGCATTACTACATTGTTCACTTTATGCACTTTGTTATTGTCTTTGGGAAGTTTAAACATTTTAATGTGCATTTCTATAAAATCTTTTGACAAGAATTGTTACTTGCAGTTACATTTTGCAGCGCATTTACATAACATGCAACACATTTGCACCATGTTTAAGGACGACTTGACACTTGTAGCAAACTGCATCAAACAATAAGTCAACTAGAACCATTCAAAGCAGCGATTTCAAGAGTGTAGTATGGTCATTGTACACCTATAATCTCCAATCCAAGCATCTTTTAAAACAAGAGAGGCCACTCCCAACATCAATTCTATGGAATTCAAACAGCATGACAGGATAAGCAAGATTACATGTGTTGATGTTAATGGAGCAGCGTCAGGCTTCTACTTCCAGCCCAGATCGCACGAAGAAGACAAATTAAATGATAGCCTAAACGGCTATTTAATTTGAAAGGCGAATTCTTGATGAAGAGGCGCTTCATCATTTAATATTTATTTTATGTGATACCCGATGTGAAGTGTCACGTCTCTTGCAAATTAAATAATGTTTATCATTTGTTAAATGGTATTTTATTTATTGAGGCCGACCCATCTCTAATTGGCGATTATATTGGATAGTCATCACATTTCATGAAGGCCGACATTACACTTGAAAGGACGCATCTATTGAAGTCTCCTCATTTGAATTGTATATAATGAAGGTGCCATTCAATCATTCAAGCATTCATATTCTATATTCATCATAGTTCGATTATCATTCTTGTGCGAATTCATTGCATTGGCTGTGTGTTTCAAGTGCGATTTACTTCAAGGGCAGATCGATATATTGAAGAAGGCAGATCGTAGCATTGAAGGAGGCTGAGTTTGTTATTTGCAAGAAGCATTATATTAGCTCTGTGTGTGCATCAGTTTGTGGTGCCATTCTTGGTCTCTTTATAGACCTCATTGTAAAGAAGTTCTTCATTTGACATTCAATATATAAGTGATATATTGTTGCTGGGTTTTTCTCCCTCAAGTGGAGGGTTTTCCCAGGGTATATGCTGTGTTATTGTGTCTGATTTTTGAATTAAATTTCTGCTTTTACATCTGATCATAAAATCTAACAACATGCACCTTCAATATTCCTAATGAATATGCGTTTCATGCTTCACTAAATCATCTACAGCCACACAAAGGTGTTGATACTGATCCTCCAGACAGAAAAGGAATCGAACTCTATCTGAGTACTTGACTGTGTCCTCTGCACTAAAGTGAAGGTTCTATGCAATAAACCAGTCACTTGATCAAATACAAACAATGCTTTTATTATAAATTTCATCACCATTCAACCATCAAAATAGCCCATTCCAAAGCCTCCTGTGCCTACAAGCGCTCCTCCCAAGAATTGGATTATTCAGTATCCTAAAGCTTTAAGATTGTCAATTTCCAGCACAACATGCCAGATATTTACAACACGATAAAGAATAACTTGAACGTTAAGCAAACCACATGAAACATCATTGGAGACAACAGGTTTCTCCAAAAACACCCGACTGAAGGATCTGATTTTCAAATGCAACAAGCCCTATTCTTGTCATCTTAAAGGAAGAAAAGTGCATGTATGTTTTCTTTCCTTTCTCCTCCAGTAAATACCCTTTACCCCAAGAATAAATTCAAAGAGAAATCTTACAGGTTTTGTGCATTATTTAAACTAGTGATTGCAGTGTAGTTCAAATAACTTTGTTAATATGAATGAAAAATAGTTAGTGCAAATCATGGCTCCTCGGGTTATAATATTCCTGCAAAAGTACAATTTTGGTGGTTGTCAATTTCTATGAGTTCTTCTCTTGATCCCATAACAACTGGTGTTTGTAACTTTCTGTGGTTTTCACGATCACATAACTACTATAATGTTGGAAAAACACTTCTCTTGGAAAATTTCACATATTTCTTAGCTATAGATTATTTCAAAAACCAAGACACATGCCAGAAGACGTTGCTGTAAGGTTGGAGACATGCTTGGAGTTTGGAGCTATTATACTGCATAATTCAGAGAGATACATGTATTTTCATTTTACAATACACAATAAGCATTTTCATTTGATATTATGATAGGAGTACTAAACATAGTGTGCCATTTTCTTCTCAATGAGAAGGTATTTTGATGTGAAACATGATATTGTAAATGACTGACTAGCTCTAAGGATCAAACACATGTGAATGAACAGGCTGTGTTAGAAAGTATTAACAATTTCTCATTACCAAGGGGCACCCCATAACTTAATTCATAATTATTTCTCTGCTACTGAGATTTCTACAGTACTTGAATAAAAACCAGGATTGTACTTCTTAGGGTACATATGCAATCCACCATTTAAAGTCCTAGAGACTAGACCATCTCATACCTCCAGCATTGCTAACCTTGCATGGATACTCAGTAACTCTCAATAACAATGCTAATAACATCATTAACTTAACAAGCCACTTTCTTGGACACTTGGAGTTATCTTTAAAAGTCTTCAAACAACAATTTAACTTCTAGAGTCATTAATCTGACCTTTACAGGTTACTGTTTGGCTTAGGTGCCGCAACCAGGGTGTATCTCTTCCCTCAAATTCACCTAAGACTTGCACCTGGCTTCATCCTTTGGGGTACGCTACACCCAGCAAGTTGGATGTAGCATTTTACCCAACTTCAACACTCAATCATGTCTCCTGGGAATTTGATCCTGGGGCTCCACTATAAATACCCAATGTTTTACCACTTGAGCTCACCCCATTCAACTTAACCATGTCCATTTTATTTTAGTCTGTAATTAGTTTTTTTCTATGGCATATTCATTCTTATATATTTTCTCCTAACGGATCCCTTTCATAGGTCTGAATCTTGAGAGATAAAGATCTGTTTCATTTATGTATATTCTCTTATAGTTATATCAAGTAATATAAATTACACTATAAATAGGCATGTGTTTCGTAAACTCTACTCAAACAAAATGCAAGAAATAGAAAGCAAATTAGGTTTTCAGTTTAAACAAAATGCAAATGCTAATGATTTCAATGGAAAATCAAAAACCTCATAAAAATAGGCCAATATTAAAGGCCAAAATCCAATTACAGCAGTAAATACAAATATAAACTCAACCTGGAAATCCACATATGACATCAGTTGCTATATGCATGTCTGGCACAATTCGCATCAATGTGTCAACCACATGTTTGAATTCACCAACTGTGTACTCACGCTTCATGGCCTGGAATTCAAAAAATGATTACTCAGCTCAGATAATCACTTTAAATAAAGTATTTTGCTTATTCAAACAGTACCACTGTTTTCTTCTTCTACAATAATTGACAAATTCTCACATGCATTCAAGTATGAATTTCCCTTAAGCATATCCATCCCATTCAGAATCATTAATGTCTCCTGCTAGTAGAAACTCTTCTTACATTCAAAACAGAATCACTTCCTGACTGCACTGGCACATGAAGAAAAGAATAAACGCATGGGTGCTGGAGTATTTATGCAATTTCTTCCAAGTGCTCAAGAATATAAGGGGGATTTGTCATGCCAATTCGAAGCATTGTACTCCTATCAGAAGGAAGCTCGGCCACAAGTGATTTTAGGAGAATAGGCAGATTTACTTTGATATCCCGGCCTGCATTAATACAAAGATTCAGTTTTTTACTTTACAAAAGCATTCTAAAATTACACAAGCTAGACTTGGCATAGATTCACAAAAGCTAGACTTGGCATAGATTCTAGAAATTAATGAAATAGTTGAAAATCTGCAATTTGTAACTCAAGTATGAGAATGGTCACTCTAAAAATTGCACCATCCACAAACAACTATATTATCTATTCTTCAAGTTCTCCCAATATTCAATTCTGAATCCTTTATGTCAACTAGCTCTTAATATCTTTCTACATTTGAAAATCCACACATATAAATGTCAAAAATCAAAGACCTATTTGGTATTTTAAAATTAACGTTGTTGCAGAAGAAACTAACCATAAGCTCCTGTATCTTCACTGCTCAGCCATATCTCCTTAACTCCTTCAGAAATAACAGATTTGACACGGTTAACCTGCATTTACACACTAGAAATTTCTGAACAGTATCTAGTATAACACTTCTGTATATACTTTCTTAGAAAGCAAAAAACCTACATTAATTACTTCATAAAGTTCAATAGCCAATCTCCTTTGCATTACCATATTCAAAAACATACAAACCATCTCATGAAATAAATATCCTTAGGAGCTGCACTAAAAAATGCTCGCCACCAGAAAAACTAATATATAATCAAAAGGATTGAAACTTACAAGAGTATCCACAGTATAACTCCCAAGATGCCCACGAGCATGTTTAGTCTTGCAGTAAGTGCAAGCACCTAGACAGCCAACATTTATTGGAAGGATCTCCACAAATTTGTTCTTTCTTATCTGGCAAAATATTTGATAGAGAACCTTATCAAAGTGGGAATTGTATATTATGAAAGTTAAGGACAGCAAGTCCTGTTTATTCCTCATTATTTTGGATGATTTTGGATATCATCATTGATCAACAACAAAAAAACCACTCCTAAGAAATGTTTAGCTTCAAATTACACATATTCAATCTATGAAAGATACAAATGAAAATATTCAAAATAGCAAGTGTCAAAAATTACACTGATGACATACTTTTGGAAGATTAAGAGCTGGCAGTGAACTCCTTTTCAAAAGCCTAACTTCATGGCCTTTCAATGTCTCTTCAACCACCTCCACTATGTGATCGATTTGTTGCACTCCAATTACACTTACACCATCTAGCTCCTTTAAGTTTCTACTTCCTTGAGGAACACAACCTGCCACAACTAGTGGCTTACTTGCAGCTTTACCTTTATGAATCAAGGTGTCCATGGCAGATTGACTGGGTGATTTCACCGTGCATCTGTACTACAAGCAGATTGTTCTTTAATTATTAGATCCAACAAGAATGCTTATTTTTTAAAAGATTCACCAAACAAACTTAAAAAAAGTGTATATCCAACGTTATCCAAATAATAAGGATTTTCACAGAGACTCCCAAAGAGACACTTCTCTAACCAAAAACTTTGACTGCTATGGCTTAAATCAAACTTTCATGAAATCAAAATTTGAGTTTTGTGTATTTTAGCCTTTTCTAATTTTATTTTTGTGTCAATAAATTTATTTCTTTTGAATTGTAATAAAGAGGCACCTGCACTATAAAAGTACCTTTATAGTCTTAGGAAGCCAAAATTTTAGTTTTTATAAGGTCAAGGAATCATTAGAGAATAAAATGTCACCTAATTGTATTGATGTAACTTTAGAGCAATAATTTAGTTGACTGATAGAATATTGGAGCAAAAAATTAAATAAGTAAAGAGAAAGTGAGGATTGAACCCAGGTTGGGCATTTGTACAAACTTCTACCACGATTTAGAGAGGTTGGGCATGCACCCACCTCTAGTATCAAGAAGACACTAATCTTCATGGTGTTATTTCTAGGTCATTTTTCCTTGTACTTGCTTGTAATTGTGTCTTCTATTTCCAGCCAAATTCTTCCATCATTTTTTTCCACATTATTTATTAGGGAGCTTTACAGTTGTATCAGAGCTGATCTCCTGCCAACCTGTGAGAGATCTGGGATAGATCTGAGGATTTTATACTGTGTTTGACAAAAAAATTCCAGCCAAAAAGTCCTTATCAATTTGACCTAAAATTTATATCAGATCTGCATCTACTAGATTTGCAGACCTGCATATTTTCTGGCTGATTCAGATTATAGTTGTAAAGAATCAGTTTGCAAGGCCACAAAAACCCCCACCAAAAGTTAACCTAAAATTTGGCCACATCAGTCATTAGAAACAAGCTGGAAAACAGTTTATTTTCTACATCATTTTGTTGGCAGAAAAATATGCTTTCTGAGCATTAAAAAATTTGCTTTTTAGGTCCTGTCACATATTCTAAAAGTTGGGTCCAAACCAGATTTTTTATTGTTGTCCACAAGTTGCATATATTTTTTTTTCTTTTCTTTTTTGTTTGTGTTTCAAGACCTACTTGACCATGTCACTATTTTAAAAGCTAAAAATTAAAACATAAAATAATTGGCACGGGAGACATAAGGAGGATCATCATGTCAGACAGGGATAGTTCTCGAGAAGGCAAGATGGATACTGGTCTCACATAGAGTTTGCTGGCACTGCAGAACATGACCATCACCATGACTGCCACCTTGGAAACTAGGTTTGCCAGGATGATGGTGGACATGGTTCAAAGGTTGGGATCATTATTACCAAAGGCAATTCCCTTGCAGGATTTGCACTGCACTGCACTGCGGGCACAGGTACAGGGATAAGATGCAGGGATGAGGTAACACTGCATCAGTAGCAAGAATCAGAATGACTACAGGTAGAGTAGTGGATGGATTCTGACTGTGATGTGAGATCGACAAATGGCTCCCAGAGATCAAGAGGTGATAGGAGTCGTAGCTGATCATCAGAGAGAGTTTGAGGAGCATAGATCCTTAAGGAGACATCACAACCCCCACCATGTCAACACCACTACCTATAGATAGGCAGTGACCACAAGATGTCTCCTTCAAATAGAAGGGATGTTTCCAAGGCATCCCTCTGATTTGGTGGCTTAGGGAAATGTCAAGACACCTCGAGGACCCTCAAGGAATTTGTTAGCGTCCCTACAACGGACTATGTCATGTCCTCTTTTTTCGAATTAAGAAAATTAATAATATTATTTAAGTTGGGAACAATAATCTCTAATTTTAAGGTCAACTTAATAATATTATTAGTTCCTGCCATAGGCAGGTATACTAGTGCAATCATCTATTTTTAATAGTTTGTCAAGCATCAACCAATTGGATGCAAGAATTAAATTTTGTTGACTTTATTTTCTAATGTTTATATTTATTCCATATTTTTGTTAATACTACAAAACCATTTTCCTTCAATTCTATTGGTTAATAGCTTTGTACAGTAATATTTCAATATGTAAGCATTTTGAATAATGCTTGATTTTTTTGTTTCAATCATATACAAATACTATTCCTCAATAGTGTTTAACTATTCCTCAATAGTGTCTAATTGAATAATTGCAATCAAAGAGTACTATGCAAGCTAAAAACAAAGAAAAAGAGCAGAGGCTTCTATTTGATAAGACATGGGCATATTCTTTGTTGATATGGTCCGTGAGGAAACTTTATGAGATCAGCAATGCAAGTAATCTTATTACTGCTTTTCATCAGAAGAGAGCATCATTTCTGAGCATTTTCTCAAACAAACCTCTTCTTTCGATGAAAAGCTCATCTGCACTGGTGCCTTTTCCTCTTCTCACAACCCCCATTGAAACAATATACAAGCCATGTATCATTCCTTACAGATTTGCTCCGGATTCTTCTCACAAGCCTACTCCAGCTGAACTCACTTGGAACAAGGCTTTCAGGAAGTCCGTTCCTTCTTTCAGGCAAGGTAATATATTATAGGCAAGCACATTTTTTTCTAAATTTGTATTGCATTGAGGTTTGGTTTTTGAAAAGTTCATTGTATTGATGATTTACAAAGCAACCTTTAATCTACATCAATTGTTTCCGCAGTTTGCCCCCCACATCAACAAATAATCTAATTTATTAATTGAAATAAGCCTTTTGTAAATTTAATATCAGGTTTCTGTATGTTAGTGTCCATGGCCATTATTTAAAACTTGGTTAAAGCTTTCGAGGAAATACACCCCTTTTGCATTATATGCTTCTACGAATCCTTTGTTTATGACCTTGTCTAGCTGGTTTTCTCAAATATGATCAGGGTCGTTTGTGAGTGCTTTTGGGGACGATCTCTCATCCCATATTTCTTGGACTATTTCCATGCTTCTTCTTCCCCACAAAATTTGTTAAGTTGAGGGTGGTTCAAGTTAACTGAATAAAATCAGCCAACTATCAAATTTGACATTACCAGAACTGTTAAAAGCACGCAATGTAGAGACCATAGTGTATAATTGTACAAGGTCTAGTCTGCAAGATTTAGATAGTAGCAGAGGTAGAGTACTGGATTGAGGAGTTGCCTTAGGTCCAAGCAAGCAGTTCACTGGAAGGAGAGCAACATGATCTATAAAATCATCAAGCATTCAGTTGACATTGGCGGTTGGAGAGCGATCACTATGAACTAGAGATTGCACCTTATCACAGAGTTGGGAATGGTAAAATCTAGCACAGTCACTTGTGTTTCCTGGCAAGAAGGTATACCCCATCTGATTGATCATGGATTCAAATGAAGAAGATTAAGAGGATTCCAGAAGTAGAACTCATGGTTCTGAGGAATGCGATGGAGGGAATTATCCGTAAACATTATTAATAGTTGAAGCACATGGTAAATTAGGTGGAGGGAATTGTCAATAAATATAATTATAATTGATAGTTGAAGCAAATGGTAAATTAGGGTACATAGCATATTTCATCTACCAATTTATATGAACCAAATTATATTGAATTAGTTTAAAATGTGCTTTTGGAAGGCCTATATTTCTTTCTTATATGCACAGGGCAGTCCTCCTGCTCCCGCACTAAACTCGTTGCCTGCTCCCACCCCCAAGACTCATTATGGATGTGTGGCATGCATGGTATAAGATCACATAGTTTGGTGTTTATCATTTTTGAGTAGCTTTTGATGGTGAAGCAACCACGTGGTAAATTCCTAATTATTTACCTTGCACTTTGAAAAGTGTTGTCTCAAAAATTTTCTCTTCAATTTTTTCATGGCAAGATAAATCTTAGATTTATCTCATGAGTGAGGTTGGCAATCAATTTATTAAAAAATATGTGGAATATCCAAGAGTTTCTCTTGAAAGAGTATTTAATCTATATTTCTCCTTATTGCATCTTTGTAATGTCCCTGTTAATATTTAAGCAAATGCTTTTAACAGATTTAAATAGACTTCCTCAAAACCTTATAAATCGTGAATTACATGACGGTTTACTAGCTACATTAATGATTTTTGTTTTATACTTTAGACTTCATTATTTTATCTTAAAATAACAAACTCTAATATGTTCAACCCAAATCTAGCAAACCCAAATTTTTCTCGATTTACACATTAATAATAACAATCTAATAGATATACTTTGGATTTGTGTATTATAACAAGGTTTAGCAATGATTGAGGATTCCTTAGCATCTTGTACATCAAACCCAATTTTCCCTTCACAAGTTTTAAATTAACATTGATACCTAGATTTACAAATGAAGCCAAAAAAATAATAAAAGGTAGGTTTCGTAATACTATCTTATATTTAATATAATTTGGGATTACACTAAAATACACTGCAATAATAACATAAACAACAACAATGATAATGGAGGACAGATTTGTTAGTTAACTGCCATCGAAAACCAAATTCAGATTATTGTTCTTTTTAATTATTACTTTACTTTCAAACTAAGTTAAATGTAAATATATACAGTGGCAGCCTGCTCACTTTAAAATTCACTACTATGTTAATAGTATTATATGATTAATATAAATGAATTTATGATTAATATAAATTAACGTTTGAACAAAGATATATTTTTAATAAACTCATTTATATTTAATTTAAGTTAAATAATGCAATAAACAGTTCGAGAATGATATCTCGGTGTTATTTATATAGATTATTTAATAAGATACAAAAGCTAGTTGAATAATTGCAATCAAAGAGTACTATGCAAGCTAAAAACAAAGAAAAAAAACACAGGCTTCTATTTGATAAGACATGGGCATATTCTTTGTTGATATGGTTGGTGAGGAATCTTTATGAGATCGGCAATGCAGGTAATCTTATTACACCCCGTCATGTTCTTCCCAAGCCTCCTGGATACACAAATCTAGGTGGTAGTGCTTTTGATCTTGAAGCTGGCCCTACTCCAACTACGACTTCTAAGGCAACAACGCTCTCAAATGGCATGGGGGACACCACTCAGAAAATCATGAAGCCATCACAAGTTCAAAAGCCTGAATTAGCTCCTCCAAATGCACCACCAACAACATCCACACCTTCTCCTATTGCTGTTCCAGCAGAAAAGAACACCTTAAATGCTGATAAGAACAATGGGGTGTTGCCCAAGAGCAGTCGTCCTAAGACAAAACCTGTTAGAGTAAACAGAGACAGAGACCCTGAACAGGACTGTATGTCGGAGGATGTTGAAGAAATGATGGTTAAGCAATCTAACTTAAAGTATGATATTAGACAGTCTCCTGGAACCAGTAAGCTTGTCTATGCTCATCGAGTATGAATAACATCCTTGAATTTTCAAATCACATTTTCTCTTATACTCTCTTTATGGCTACATCGTATTTTATGTGTTAATAAAGTGTTAGAAGATGCATTCATCGTTTCAGGACTGCTTGATTATGGTTTCATGTCCAGATTTTGTCAAATCATGACTCTCTTGGGTTCTATGTTATCAGATGGCTGAAGCAAAATGTTAACTTTCTCCCATATTTGGAAACCCATTCTCTAGAAACTGATGTTCTTATGTCATCTCTGGCTGTCAACTATTAAGCCTGTACATTTTGCTTGGAAGGTTGAGCAAAAGTAAATTGGAACAATTTTTGAATTACAATGCTGTGATGTGATGAAGGTGGGAGCAGAATTCATCCCGGGACATTCATGCTCATACTTGCTGCCACGGCTGCGCCCATTATTAATGAAAAGAATGGAGAGAATGAAACCTTGCTGGGCCTCACTTTGTCATCTGGTCTGGCTGTGATGATCGTCATACTCTCAACTGGACACATTTCTGGAGCGCATCTCAATCCCTCTCTCACCATTTCCTTCACTGCTCTCCGCCATTTTCCATGGATTCAGGTTCCATTCCTTCCCACTCCTAACCAGAATAATTTCTTACTTCCCTCTCCTGTCTGGTTTTCATACTTTCTTTCTTTTCTGTGAATAATTTCCTCTTTCCCCCATTTTCTAGTTTTTACAAATTCAATGGCCACCTCTTAGGTATCTAGTATTCACAGATTCAATGGCCATCTCTTATCTAGTATTCACAAATTCAATGCCCAGTGATCCACAATTAGGCTAAATTTAAATGCCATATAGTCGTATTTAATATTTATGCATTTTTTCTGCATACAATTCAAATATTTAGTAAAGACTGTACTTGGACAAACCGTCAAAAACCTACGACTTGATAGTATAATGGATATGTTAATGAAGAACTCTTTGAATGAGACAATCATCACAGACAGCCATGTTTGACTGTCAAATTTAGGCCCTTACGTGTTATGTTTGTTTCCAATTACTTTATTTTATTAACATCCATGGTTAGCCGCATCCTTAGTCTTATAGGGATTAGCTCTATCGCATGATTTAACCCTATTCCTTTAATAGTAAGTCAAACATATGATTTACATTTGGTTATACACTAAAGTGGCTCAAATTCCAAAGGCAGACAATGCATTGCTCTGCTGATAAATCCATTGTTCAAATGTTACTGCCTGATCTACACAACAACACATATGAAGAATACATTGAAGATAAATCTGTTGTCATCTTCATGTTGCATGATTTCTCAGCAACAGGCCACTTCACATTGAACCATAACAATGTCATAATCCATGCCAATCTTATTCAGCAATAATCAACACATCCTTTGAAAAGGTTAGTATAATTTTTCCAAACATTTTTACTATATGCATCTATCTATTCATTCAATATTCTTATATAATACAATAATGATTTTCTAACAACTATCTCAATACAATATTTGCAGGCAGCAAATGAGACACAAAAGGGGGCAATATTGCACTTCTACCATCTGGACAACCACTATCTTTTGTGCTTCAACATGTCTGATAAAAATCTATTAGTTGATTTCAAAAATTTGTCATGACATCAACTATAAACTTCAATTGCATAATTATTTATGATAAAACATGTCAATTGCTACATGCACAATTATTTGTATAAATTTTCAAGTTATATGATCCCTATCATACAATGATAACCCTATGACTATATATTTTCTATTCATAAATATTTGTGAACAATAATATTTAAATTACATTTCCTCTTATAATAAGTAAGGATTTTGCTCACATCAAACATTTAAAATATTGCACTTCTACCATCTGGACAACCATTATCATTTGTGCTTGAACATGTCTAATACAAATCTATTAGTTGTTTTCAAAAATTTGTCATGACACCAACTACAAATTTCAGTTGCACAATTGTTTATGATAAAACATGTCAATTGCTAACTCTCAAACAACCAAACACAACTCACAATCGGCAGGAACATGACGCAAATGCGTCTCTTGTTATAATTAAAATAAGAGGTGTTTTTAAACACTAATTTTAAGATAAAAGTATTTTAAATACTTTAAAAAAAAAATTAAGCATTTTTAAATACTTAAAGGAAATTTAGGACCCAAGGGCCCAATTCAAAAAGGTATATCAAAGAGGTGCCTATCTTCATTTGGAGATCATTCAAGCTATCATTTGCATACTACTTAAGATTTGAGCAATTGCTCAATCTAAAGCATACAAGGACGAAAACCCTTGGCATGTTTAAATTCTAGTAGACGAAAACCCTCTTGGAATTCATCATATTGGATCAAAGACGAAAATCCTTGTTTCCAATCCAGGTCGTTGCAGATTTCTAGGGTTTCATGTATATTCCAGCAGTGGCCTAGTGTAAGTTGCAAATAAAATTCCATTTTTTGGGTTGTTAAAATATTCCAGCATTGCAAAACTCATGCCAGCCAGCAAGAAGGGCATCACAGTCAGATCTGAGCATCTCCAGCCTATTGTACATTTTCCAGGTGGATTTGCAGCATAGTTAACCAGCACTATACTGGAAACTGCATTTTCTCGGGTTTAAACAGCAGCAGAAAAATTACTATTAATTTTCCCAGCAACCATACAACAAGAGCATTCACAGCCATTCGTACAACAAAAAAGACCCTAGCCATACAGTTGTATAGCTACTATAATGAGTGATAATTTTGTAAATTTCCTAAATTTGCATTTTGGCATTCTAAACAGTTGTTCTTACTCTTCTGAAATAAAATAAATTATTTTGAAAGGGTTTCCAACTTTTCTTTGCCCCTAGAGTTTATTCTATTTTTTTCTACACCAGTTAGGGTTTGCTCCAAATGTCAGAAAAATAAATTCAGAAGCAAAATAAGCCATTCTTAGAGGTTTCAAGCAACTTTATGCAAATCTAGGGTTTAATCTGAATTTTGAGGCAGTTTGGCTTTAATTTGGAAATTAGAAAATTACATTTTTGAAATAAATACTGGCTATTACATTCCATTTATTGAAAAATCAGAAAGAAACCAGAAATTCACATTTTCAAAGTTAAATATTGGTTGGCACATTCCACTTTCATTTGAAAATTCAAAAATATAAATCAGCCATAAAAATATTTCAGGGACTATTAGGTCTCAAAATCACTGCTTACTTCCTAGAGCAAAATCTCACTCACAAGGCCATGGTTGTCATCATACAAATGAAATCAGCTCATCAACAGACTATGAAGGGATAATTGCCAAATCTATGAGAGTGGGTTAGATATCCTATGTTTCGAGCTTAGCTTAGACTCGGAAGGGTATTCCCAAGGGTATACCTTAACAGGTATTGGAATCACATAAAATGATCGATGAAAGGACAAGGATAGCCAAACCCAACTTGAAGTCTTGGTCCAAAAGATTCTCACCGGACTAAAAACAACTAGCTGCTTATAACCCCTATATAGTATATACTGATAACCATATGTAATCGTGACCCACAGTTGAATAGCTCTCTTGATGATAAATCCCTGATTATAATACCAGGTCATGGATACATAAAAATTACTCCTACTCCTACACTATTGGTTTGTGTTTGATTTAGTAGTGCAAGATTGGAGTATGGTTCCAAACTGGTGCCTATCTATTGGGCAACAAAGTCATAGCACTGAGAAAGGAACAAACAGGAAAGGAAGAACATAGATCAATGAACATGAAACCTTGCAACAGAACATACTTAGTAATCTAAACACAACTACATATATTCATACATAAAACTAAGAAAGATCATTACAAGCCTTGCAATGTCTACAGAATAATGTCATATTCACCTAACTCAATGTTACATTCATACCAGCAAAAGTGGCAAGGGAAAATATCTACCAATGACTAAGAAACTCTCCTAAATACATACAAAGTGCCATGGAGACATTCTACAACAAAATCTCATTACAATATTAATCTTCTTCTATTCCGAGTCTACGATCTCTCAAAAAACTGGATTGCGGCGTTAGTGGATGCCCAGCAACTTCTTTGGCATCTGAAAAACACACAACAAACCAACCTCTTTGAAAATAGGACACAATGGCAACATATACAACCAAGAGCCAAATGCTAATCGTTGCACAGTGTAGCAAATGACAAATTGCGCCCAAAATGGACATCACAGATCAAAAGATGTGCTCTACAATAACTTCTGGTAGTTGAGGGAGCGGCGCCATTAATGTAGGTAGATGAACCACAGGCGTGGCCAACCATAACGGTGATTGGTGAATTTGAAATCTGCAAGTGAACACCTCAAGCGCCAAAATATCATCACAGCAATTGCGTCATTAATTCTTGGTTGGTAGAAAAGTACCAACAACACATAGATCTATTTTGAAAATCATCAAGGGAGCAATCACAGACCAAATCGTGAAAAATATAACAATCAAATCCTCTGCAACTCAAAACAATGCATCGCGAGATTCCAAGGGTCATTTGGATCAAGAGTGGGAATTTTACCACTATCGGGTTCTTGCGAGAATTTTAGGTGAAAGTGCATCTGCACCTTCAGGAGATATATCTGGTTCACATCGAATCACCTGCAAATCATTTATATAGCACTTCAGTCTTCAACAACTCCTTGACGATCGAAAGGCTCCATCAGGTTCAAGCGGTCGAAAAACCTCCTAGTGGAATTGGCAGAAAAACCAAGTGCATCTGCACTTTATCAACATGTTCAGTTAGGACAGAAAGTCTTGGTGGTGACGTCGACACAAGGTGATGTTAGCATGACATAAGCAAAGAAGAATGAGATGGATCGGGAGGCTCTAGATATGGTAAAATCATGATGACATAAGCAAGATGGGATGACATCAATAGAACATCATTCAAGTACAGATGTAGGGAAATGATGTGGAATTGGTTTACAGGAAAAGTCATCTAAACTGGATGAAAGAATCTAGAAAGGTGAAGTTCAAATGGTGGATGAAAGCCCACAATAGGATGGATGCAGAAAAAAGGAAGTGAACCGGACAATTGCACACGAAAAGAGAAGTTCAATTGAAAATGCCCGCAAAAGAGAAGATCATGTCAGCAGGACATATGTCGGAAGATAGGGTCCATCGGCCCACAAAACCTTTACTTGGAAGATTTGAGAATGCGTTTGCAAGAAAATGATGGGCAAGTGGAATATGCGAGAAAATGATTGGCATGTGGAATGGGCTGGTTCACATGGAAATGACCATAAATGTCTAGTTGGGCAAGATTTTCTTGCAAAGCGGGAGATTCTAAGTGAACCAGACATGTAAAGGGAGAAGGGGTGAAGTTCATATGGAAGAGGGATTCCCTCAAGTTTGACACTAAATCAATTTTTTTAGCACCTGAGGCCTTTCAAGGAAAAATATGGTGATCTACACCATGCAGAAGAATGGACCAGAATTGCACATTAGCGAGGAAATCCATCTGAACAGAACACTTGTGGGTCGGATGGACTAAACTGCATGGAGGAATAAAACCCGCAAGCCTGTAACTTCTTAACCATAAGGAACTTTGTAAAACTTCAAAAGGCAACTTGACTTAATTTTTCATGCTCTATCCACTAGTGCTAAATTTTTTTGACAAAACCACACCCATGATTGATTTCTTAGATTGGTTATAAGCTTGGCCAAAATGGTTAAGGCACAAAAAGGGGAAGGGACTCAAGCAAAAAAACAACTGCAGATTTGAGTCCCAATAGGAACATTGCAGACTAGAAACTCCCACTCTTCCCCTACGTAAAACAACAAAAAAATATATATATTTTTTCAAAAATCAACCATTTCTTTAATATTTGGGCCATTATCCCTTATCCCAATGGTTTGTGGACCCCACCCACACCCTAAGCACTCACAAAAAGCAATAAATTAAGATCATAGCCTCACTCCACATCAATATCAAGCTTCAACAGCATTGAACGAGGCTGCCAGTTGCAACAGAAAGCTACAAGAGTGAAAGAGAACAGTAGCACAAAATTGTGTAGCCCTCATCATTTAGACTAGTTAGATTCTTCAACTTCATTGTTAGTGTTATGAAGAATGAAAATTTGGTTCAAAATAGTAAAGACTTGGTGTTGCCAAAAACATAGAGATAAAATTGTAAAAAAAAATAGGTTTATGTGGTTTTGAAGGCCTTAATTTGGATTTGGTGGCTGCCCTCAGATCCCATGTGGGGTGTTGCCCCTAGACCCCACTAGGGGCCCCATCCCAAATCCTTATTAGCTGCCATCCCCCCACCGTCTCCAAATCTAGGCCCTTAATCCCCTATCCCAAGACTTTGTGGACAATAGATTTTTATTTTTGGTATAAGAAATATATCTAAGATTATGACTATTAATATAAATTTCATAAATATTTAAGAAGTTAATACATAATATATAGTACATATTAATAAAGTTATCATTATTAATATAAATTATAAATATTAATGAAGTTAATATATAATAATAAATTATAAAATTATGAATAAAATTAATATTAATTAAGGGACAAAGTTAAACTTAATAAAGTTAGAATTTATAAATAATAATATATTAATTTTATAAATCATTAACATTATATAAAGTTTGAACCAAAACTTTAAGGTTAGAAAAAGCATTAAAAAATGTGTTCAAAAAACCACTTGCTCTTCCACTGCTGCTCCCAACACCAGTGCTCCCCAGTGCAAAATGCATTTGCTCACCACTATCAAAGGCAAACAGAAAACCACAGCACTGTCAAACACAAACAAAACACACAGAAATGGCACAAGATAGATAAACGCAAACATAACATGGAGAAAGGGTTGCAGTTTCAGATAAGCCTCAAACATGAGCAAAACATATTGAAAGGGTAAATAGCTGCAATGAAAACTGCCAAACAGGAAGAGAAAGTACAGGATACGTTTTTCAGTCACACTGAGGCATGTTTTATAGAGCGAAAAATATGGAACTCTAATTTAAAAGTCATCTTTTTAACAAGTTTAAAACAATTTTCCCTTCAAAAATTTGTCCAGCCATTTTTATGCCAATTTTGAACAACTTTTAGGACTTTTTTTAAGATTCATGGGATCTCAAATTTTCAGAATAAAATTCAACGAACCTATTGACTCGGAAGATATTTACAGATTACTATAAACTCAACAAGAAAAAATTGTTACAAAAAAAAAATGGATGCTTCTCCATTGTTGCTCCAAATATTAACACTCCTCAGTGCAAACGCATGTGAGCGCCATTATCAAAGGCAAACAAAAAATCACAGCACTGTCAAATACAAATAGAACACACCAAAATGGCACAGGATAGATAACATCAAACACATACATAACATGTAGAAAGGGATGCAGTTACTGATAACCCTCAAACACAAGCAAAACACATAAAAAGGGCAAATAGCTGCTATGAATACTACCAAAACATGAGCAGAAAGTAGAGGATACATTTTTCAGTCATATTGAGGCATCTTTTATAGGGTTAAAAAAACATAAAACACTAATTTATAATTCATCCTTTTAACAAATTTAACACAATTTTTCCTTTGAAAATTTGTGCACTTATTTTTATGGCAATTTTTAGGACTTTTTTAAAGATTCAATGGACTTCAAAATTTCCTAATAAAATTCAACAAACCTGGTGACTTAGAGGATGTGTATAGATTACTGTGCACTCAAATTTAACAAATTTAAAACACTTTTTCCTATAAAAATTTGTCCACTTATTTTTATGGCAATTTTTAGGACTTTTTTAAAGATTCAATGGACTTCAAAATTTCCTAATAAAATTCAACAAACCTGGTGACTTAGAGGATGTGTATAGATTACTGTGCACTCAAATTTAACAAATTTAAAACACTTTTTCCTTTGAAAATTTGTCCACTTATTTTTATGGCAATTTTTAGGACTTTTTTAAAGCTTCAATGGACTTCAAAATTTCCTAACAAAATTCAACAAACCTGGTGACTTAGAGAATGTGTATACTACTGTGCACTAAAATTTAACAAATTTAAAAGACTTTTTCCTTTGAAAATTTGTCCACTTATTTTTATGGCAATTTTTAGGACTTTTTTAAAGATTCAATGGACTTCAAAATTTCCCAATAAAATTCAACAAACCTGGTGACTTAGAGGATGTGTATAGATTACTGTGCACTCAAATTTAACAAATTTAAAACACTTTTTCCTTTGAAAATTTGTCCACTTATTTTTATGGCAATTTTTAGGACTTTTTTATAGCTTCAATGGACTTCAAAATTTCCTAATAAAATTCAACAAACCTGGTGACTCAGAGAATGTGTATAGACTACTGTGCACTCAAATTTAACAAATTTAAAACACTTTTTCCTTTGAAAATTTGTCCACTTATTTTTATGGCAATTTTTAGGACTTTTTTAAAGATTCAATGGACTTCAAAATTTCCTAATAAAATTCAACAAACCTGGTGACTTAGAGGATGTGTATAGATTACTGTGCACTCAAAAAGAAAACTATTAAAAAAGCTACATTATTCCCCACACAGATGAGTTGTTGGATGAGCTTCAAAGAACTAACTATTTTCAGAAGGTTCATTTGAGATAGGGGTACCATCAGATCAAAAGTGTGGCCTAGGGGTGTGCCCAACACAGCCTTCTGTAGTCATTGTGGGCATTTCAAGCTTTTGCTGATGCCATTTTAACTCAACAATACTCTAGTGACATTTTAGTCTTCAATAAACAAGGTGTTTCAGGGGCATATTTAGAGATTTGCACTAGTTATTTTATGATATTCTGATATACAGTTGATCAAGGGACGACCACTTCACCATCTTGAGATAACATTGGGCATTTTATAAGAGCACCAGCTCTATGTGAAGAGGTTGAATGTGAGTTTGGTGTGAACAAGCTCCTATATTTGGGACACATCATCAGTTCAGAGGCTGTGAAGGTGGATCAGGCAAAGATCAAGGTAGTACAAGAGTCCAATACCAGAGAAACTTACACAATTGAAGGTTCTTGGGACTATGCAATTACAATAGACGGTTTGTATGAGCTTTCTCACAGTTAGCAACATCTCTAAGCAAGCTTACCAAGAAAGAGGCTAGCAAATGGAATGAGGCAGCTCAAATGGACTTTCACAAGCTTAAGAAAGTAATATGTGATTGGCCAGTTTTATCTAACCTAAATTTTTCCATTCCCTTTTAGTGCAGTATTATGCTTCAGGAGAGGGGACTCGAGTTTAAAATTGAATGAAGTGGAGAGACTATTTGCCATCGACACTAAGAAGATGTAGGCAGTGATGCATGCTTTATCTCAATTCGGGCAATATTTAGTATATGGGAAGTTTGTTCTTCAAAATGAACACAATAGTTTTGAGTACTTTACAAGACAGAAGGATTTGAGCAACAAGCAATATAAGTGGGTGAACAAGATTTCAACAATTTCAAGATTGAGTACATATGGGATAAGAGTAGCTCAGCAGTTGACACATTAACATGCATGTATATATGTCATGCTATATTTGGGATGGTTACAAATTGCAAGCAAAGACTATTGGCTGAGTGCACTTAATATCCTTTTGCATTGCATTTGTTGGATGGTACCTTAGAGATGGATGAGTAGGATTTATGGTACACAATGCACGATGGGTTGGTTTTGTAACTTGTATAAGCACCATATATCTGTGCCACCTCATTTTCACTTGAATATGATACACAGATGTTGGCCATCATGCATGCTTTATCTTGATTCAGGCAGTATTTACTGTGTGGGAAGTTTGTTGTTGAAATTGACTGCAATAGTTTCAAGCATAGCAGCATAGATCGTTTGGGGAAAAAATCAGCAAACCAAAAAATCAGGATTTTTTGAAAAATCGTGAAAAAATCGGGAAAAAATCGGGTTTGAAAAAAAACGTAAAAAAATATAGAAAATAGAAAATAGACAAAAATCAGGATTTCATGGTCGTCTTCACAATCTCTTCACGATGGTCCGGCTTCACCGCGGCCTCTTCTGGTCTTCTCGTTGCGTCTTCACAGCCTCGTCTTCTGGTCGCGTCTTCACAGTCGGCAGCAAAAACGGCGTTCAGAACTCGCGTGTAGATTTATGGCGGCCAAAAAATAGAGCGAAACCTTCAGTTGCAGCACGTTCGCGTGTCAAAGTCGCAGGGCATGAAGAAAATCAATTGGCGACTCATATTTATGCAAAAAATCACGTTTTTTAGGGTTTTTTTTCACGCTTTTTAGGGTTCGCGATTTTTTGACGTTTTTTCGATTTTTTCGCAATTTTCAACAATTTTTGCGGTCAGCAACCAAAAATGCGATTACAGCCGGCAAAAATCGGGAACCCCGATTTTTAAAATCGCGATTCTGCGATTTTTTGCAGATTTATGCTTCTATGGTTTCAACTGCATAGCAGCATAAATCGTTTGGGGAAAAAATCGGCAAACCAAAAATCAGGATTTTTTGAAAAATCGTGAAAAAATCGGGAAAAAATCGGGTTTGAAAAAAAAACGTAAAAAAACATAGAAAATAGAAAATAGACAAAAAATCAGGATTTCTGGTTGTCTTCACAATCTCTTCACAGTCTGGTCGCGTCTTCACAGCCTAGTCTTCTGGTCTTCTGGTTGCGTCTTCACAGCCTCGTCTTTTGGTCGCGTCTTCACAGTCGGCAGCAAAAACGGCATTCAGAACTCGCGTGTAGATTTATGGCGGCCAAAAAATAGAGCGAAACCTTCAGTTGCAGCACGTTCACGTGTCAAAGTCGCAGGGCATGAAGAAAATCAATTGGCGACTCATATTTATGCAAAAAAATCACGTTTTTTAGGGTTTTTTTTCACGCTTTTTAGGGTTCGCGATTTTTTGACATTTTTTTCCCGATTTTTCCGCAATTTAAACCTGATTTTTTCGCGATTTTCAACGATTTTTGGTGCAGTCAACGCAACCCCAAAAATCGCGATTTTTAGCCGGAAAAAATCAGGAACCCCCACGATTTTTTAAAAATCGCGATTTCTGCGATTTTTTGCAGATTTATGCTTCTATGGTTTCAAGTACACAAAATAGAATGATTTGAGCGGCAAGCAATAGAAATGGGTGAGCAAGATTCAATCTTACAATTTCAAGATTGAGTACATATGGGGTAAGAGTGATTCGGCAGCCAAAGCATTATCACAGATGCATATTTGTCATGCTATATCTGGGATGGATGAGTAGGATTTGAGTTACATGGTTGAAAAATGGGTTGGTTTATTTAATAAGAACCATATCTATGTACCACCTAGTTCTCACTTGAAGTGGGAAATCTTGAGATCAGCTCATAGCAGGACATTAGGGTTTCTTCAAGACCTACCAAGTTGTTTGTGGGAGGTTCTCTTAGAAGGGCCTCAAACAAGATGTGACAAATTATGTAAGGAAGTGTGATGTATGTCAGCAAAGTAAGGGAGAGACTAGTTATCTAACAGGTTTGTTACAACCTCCCCCTACTCCTGAAAGAAAATGGTCAGCAATATCCATAGATTTCATTACTGGGTTGCCTCCTACTAGAGGAAAGGAAGGTATTTTAGTATTGGTAAGACCAACTGACAAAGTAAGGAAGTATACTTTTAGTGGCTCTCAAGTGTATAGTTAATAGGTGATAAATGTGTATTTTAGGGAGGTCTTTAGACTTCACAGTTCCCCTTAGTTCATATTTAGTGATTGGGATAGCTAATTTATGAGCAACTTTTGGCGGGAGCACTTTCAACTAGTGGGGATAGAATTGATGTGTAGACCAAGATAGCAAATAAGTGGGTTGAGAAGTATTTGAGATGCAACACCACCAATCAATACAAAGTACAGGTCAAATGGTTGTTTCTGCTAAGTATTGTTATAATACCACCTACCACACAACTATGCAGATGACAAGTTTCTATGCATTGTACAGATATGGCATTCTTTCTGTAATATGCTGGACCAAAATTTTGCAATTTTCACAGGTTGTGGTGCACAAGCATTTCGTCAAACACTTTGTAGGTAATCAAATATGAAGTATTTCTGAGTACAAACACTAAGAGTTGCTGCTACTAGAATTTAAAATCATAAATTTAACATAAAACCATAATATTCTCCATAGATCTCACATGGGCATTTTGTCAAATAGTTTGCATTTCAATGGTATGTTGGCAGAGCATCATAAATGACCATCTAAAATCAATCTTCCTTAATTATTAGTGCTGATAACACTTTTTCTGATTAAAATTACTCAGCAATGCATAGAATATATATTATTTTGATCAACATAGAAACTGCTGCAGCAACTATAGTATACAAAAATTTCATATGAAGTATTATTGATATCAAAAATGAGCAAATATTCATAAGATTGATTTCCGAACCTTACTATTGAGAACCAAACATCCACATCAGCACTCAATATTCATACTTTGATTGTCGTTAAAGACTGTACGACATGTTAGTGTTTGGTAGCTTCAGGAGATATTTTCTCCTTAATTTATTCTTGTAAAGGCAGGTCGGCCTTATTTTTATAAAGGAAAATTATACTTGTTCAAGGTTGGCTCTAGGATGAAGGGTTGCCTAACTTGTATAAATAGGAGAAGGTGTCTCCTCATTTCGTAATTTAATCAAGCAACTCATTCTTCTCTCTTCAAGTTCGCACTTCAGCAGCAGCTCGCCAATTTTAGAAGCAAATCTGATTTCAAGAAGAAGTTTCTTCATTTTGTATCAAGGAGAATTGTCTCTACACATTGTATCAAATTCGGCCTTGTGTAGGGCCTGAACTGTAAGCAGATTTCTGCTCTTATTCTGTAAATATATAAGAGATATATTTTGCTGGGTTTTTTCTCCCTCGAGAAGGACGGTTTTCCCAGGGTAAAATGTTGTGTTCTTGATCTGTGTGTTTTCTATTTCTGCTTATTTACATTTCTGATCTATAAACTAACATGGTATCAAAGCTGGTTTAAGGGAAGTACTGATCAGATTTAAAGCAGAAATATATGGGAATCATCAATGAGAAAAAGAAGGTTGAATTACAGCCTCTATAAGCAGTTGCCTGTAGGAAATTACATTTGGTCTTCAGGGGAATCTGTTGGAAATAGATGTCTGTGGGATTCTAAAACAACAAAAATTGCTGCAAGCTTGAGGGGCCATCAGGGTCATATCTAATTCAGCAACCTGGCAACCCAACGACCAGGGATATCATCACATCTGAGGGTACCAGGCCTATTGCCTATCATCGGAGTGTTGTTTCCAGCGTTCCCACCACTCCAGGTTCTTATTTGTAAGGCGACAAACAAAGTCATCAGTCACTATCATACCCAGGAGCGCTTGTTCATGCACAAGTCCAGATTAGGATTACAAATCCTTGCACAGCAGCATCAAGTCTGATTACATTAAATGCTCATTTTTTGGTGCATGCACAGTTAGACGATCAGGCTAGAGGGTTAATATGCCTACAACCTTAGCTGGGTGTCATCCATTTCTTCCAGACTGAGTTAAACAACCTACAGCTGATCAGGGTCACAAAAATATGCAATCATTCCACTACAAACATCTGTAGGGTTTAGAGGGTCTAATGGCTTCCTCTGCTATGCATATTATTTCTGCTAAATTTACAAGCGATATTGTTTGCTGCAATGCCAAGCGTAGCAAAGTGTGTACCAAGCGATATTGTTTGCTGCAATGCCAAGCGTAGCAAAGTGTGTACCCTTAGTCTGAAGCAGAGGAGAAGAAGTTTAGCAGTCAAGGCTGGGAGTGATGTTGCAGGGATAACATACAGAGATGCAGGCGTTGATATAGATGCTGGCACAAAGTTGATGGAGTTGGGACTAAGTTGAAGCTTGCATTTGAATCTTGCATACACAATACAATTGGGGTTGATCTGGTAGCTATGAGTGTAAATGATATTGTAACATCTGGAGCAAAGCCATTATTTTTTTTAGATCTTGCAACCAGTCATCTTGATGTTGACCTAGCTGAAAAGGTTATAAAAGGGATTGTGGATGGCTGTCAGCAATCAGATTGCGTTCCTTTAGGTGGTGAGACAACAGAAATGCCAGGATTTTATGGTGAAGGTGGCAAAGATGAGACACAGCTACAGGTCTAGCTCAATGGTGTGCCAACAAAGAGATAAGTATTTTATGCTTGTACCTTGAATAAATTTTATGTAGTTAATAATAATTCATGCAAAACATTGGGAATAGTGAATCTTGTATGCTTCTAACATTGGTCTCTATAATTCTCTTTGGGGTAGTTTGATTCTATGAACTATTATTAATCTCTCTAAGATGCTTCCAGGAGGGATCGAGGAGCATAAGTTGATGAGAGATTGCATAAGGAATTCAAAAGAGGAAGAGCATGATGCATCCTGTGAGGAACTCATGCCAGCTGAAGAAATGAACACACGTGGAGACATAGCTTGCAGCCTTGGGACTGAGTTGGTGTCACATAACTCTCATGATTCTTCACTGGAGACATCTCTTGAGGGCACAAGGTTGGGTCAGCCTTGGATGGAGAATTTGCATCCGCAAAGAAGATTGAGAAAGATGAAGACACTAAACAACGGAGAACCTATTCAGATTGTCATTGCGATCAGCTACTTCGAAGAGGAGGAAATGGCATTCAAAGGGAGTTAAATTCGGAGAATTCAAGGCACAAGTTGAGATCATGTCCAAGAAGAGGATGAAGGTTCTGAGTCTCGTCATTGGAGGGGATTTCACTTCCAGACAATTTCTTTGCAATCTCTGAGGCAAGGATCAAGAGGGAGTTTTGTGACTCACTGAGAAGAAGTGAAGGTGTTAGCTAAGTGGGTTGCAATGTTTGGAAGACCTCTTCTGCTGCCGAGAACAAAATTGCAAGCTTCGCAAACCTATTCAAAATAGGGTGATCTGGGATGAGGTCGAGAAGGACAGTCCTAAACTCTCACAAGTTAGTAGTGTCGGAAGTGTGCATTGGAAA
Source organism: Sequoia sempervirens (assembly GCA_007258455.2). Lineage (NCBI taxonomy): Eukaryota > Viridiplantae > Streptophyta > Pinopsida > Cupressales > Cupressaceae > Sequoia > Sequoia sempervirens. Next base: position 677,027 of record VDFB02265127.1, read on the forward strand.
CCATTTCTCTAAGGCAAGCATTGCAGGCGATCTTGGACGAGGAGGTCACGAGGTTGATGCAAGTACTTGGAGCTTCAGAGGGAGTCACATCATCATGAAAATTTGTTGTAGTGTATATTTCTCTGAGACGGAGAAATATGAGGTGAAAGCCCTTGTAGTGTATATTTCTCTGAGACGAAGAAATATGAGGTGAAAGCCCTTGTAGTGTATATTTCTCTGAGACAGAGAAATACCAGGTGCGAGCCCTTGTTCATCTCTGAGACTGAGATGAGACATCATGTTCAAAGAATCCATGATGACATCACGTTGAGAGACTCCATGATGAACCCTTGTACTTGTGTTTCCTTCCATACATGGGAGTAGCCATTGTGGACGTCATGTTGAAAGACTCCATGACGATATCACGTTGAGAGACTCTGTGATGAACACTTGTACATGTGTTTCTTTCCACACATGGGGGTAGCCATGGTGGACGTCATGTTGAGAGACTTCATGACAACATCACGTTGAGAGACTCTGTGATGAACATTTGAGCTTTCCACAAATGGGTGTAGCCATTGTGGGCATCATGTTGAGAGACTCCATGACGTAGATATCTAGAAAATACCTCCCTAGCTAAGAGGGAGTGTTAGTGTTTGGTAGCTTCAGGAGATATTTTCTCCTTAATTTATTCTTGTCAAGGCAGGTCGGCCTTATTTTTATAAAGGAAAATTATACTTGTTCAAAGTCGGCTCTAGGATGAAGGGTTGCCTAACTTGTATAAATAGGAGAAGGTGTCTCCTCATTTCATAATTTAATCAAGCAACTCATTCTTCTCTCTTCAAGTTCGCACTTCAGCAGCAGTTTGCCAATTTAAGAAGCAGATCTGATTTCAAGAAGAAGTTTCTTCATTTTGTATCAAGGAGAATTGTCTCTACATATTGTATCAAATTCGGCCTTGTGTAGGGCCTGAACTGTAAGCAGATTTCTGCTCTTATTTTGTAAATATATAAGAGATATATTTTGCTGGGTTTTTTCTCCCTCGAGAAGGAGGGTTTTCCTAGGGTAAAATGTTGTGTTCTTGATCTATGTGTTTTGGAGGGTAAGCTCCTCTAAGGCATTACACTTGCAAATCTCTAAACAAAATTGTAGCAATCTTCTGCAAGCATGCGGCAAATTCCCTTGACATCCGCTTTCCTCTTACCTGTTTCCAAGGCATCTATGTCCTGGAGTCCACAGTTCCCTACATTGGAAACACGACTTTTCCTTCTAAGTTTTTCCCTGGATTCATATTCTTTGTTTGTTTTGGAGGGTAAGCTCCTCTAAGGCTAAATTTGAGATTCTTCGTTTTGAAAGGGATTCTTTTGTTGTCTTGCATGCAAATCCATGAACTATATTTACCCTTAGAGTAGAAAACTCCATGTTATGTGCTCTTCTTATTGCGTCATGTAGAGTAGGTGGGTCAAATGCCTTAACCCAACCACATGGTGGTTCTGTCAATCCTTCCATAAAAAGGACTATCTGTTGATGTAACTAGCAGCCACGGGCCTCATACTTCCAGGCGCATATTCTCATGAAGGAAATAAATTGAATACAGCCTATGGCTATTCAATTTGTATGTGTTCGATTGAGTTGTGATGAGGCGCTTCACAAAACATGATTTATATTATTTAATAATATTTTACTTGGGCTGACTTTTTGATGTGGCGCGATTTTCTCAAGGAACACGTCTCTTGTTTGGAGGCCGACCTCTTGCTGGGAAAAGTTGCCTCCCCTCATTTGGCTCATGTATAAATATAAGATGGAGTACATTCATTTGACAATCAAGTTCATTAATATAATTCACATTCCTGGAGAAGTTCGCAATTCAGCAGATCATCATTCTATAGCAGCAGTTTGACTTCAAGGAGAATTATGTTCATTTGTATTTCGCATTTAGAGAGGTGTTGTCATTCATTGTATCAAATAGGCATTGTGTTATGCCTGAGTTGTAAGCAGATCTTTGCTCTTTTCTATCAATATATAGGAGATATATTGGCTAGGTTTTTCTCCCTCATGTGGAGGGTTTTCCCAGGGTATCTTATGGTGTTCTTTGTCTTATGTGTTATATTTTCTGAGTGCTTTCTGTTTTGTTATATCTGACCATGTAAAAACCAACACTATCAACCTCCTCTCTAAAATATTAGGAACCATAACTCATAGCCTTTGAAGTTTTGAAATATAAGCATCTACTATACCATGTTGTTTCAAATGGGCTAGCTCCCGGAAGTGTATCTCTGGATCCCTCTTATAAAACCTATCAATCAATCTCTATTGAAATCTGCATAAGAAGTGATATTGTCATGCCTGAAGGTCACCAAACAATGGTACCAACACTCATGAGCCTTCCCATCCAAATGAAGTGTGGCATACTTAATGCATCTTGTCTCTAACATGGGGTTAAGCTGAAAATATGTGTCTGATTTCTGCACCCACGAACGTGCAGTACACTTCTTGAAACCATCATAACTAGGAATGGACAACTTGCCCACTCAACATTGCAACTCTTGGTTAGATCCTTGTCCACTATCTCCTTTAGGCCTATTTGAAATATCCCCCCTCCAAATGGATATTTGCTAACTAAAAACTCCCTGTATGTTTGCTTGTGTTTTTAAAGTTTTTGTTTTGTTTTGAGTTTTTTGATTAGGAGTTGCCAGGAAATGCAATGAAATATATATAAGCAAACAATTGCAAAATAAACAAACTACTGAAGCAAATACAAGATTCTTTCAAATCAGATTTCATTCAATGCTTGAAAATTACATAACATTGTACCCGGATGCCAAAGCATGAATTAATATGAATCTGAAATACTTTATCAGCAATTCTGAAAATTCATATCAGCAAACTGGAAAACCCTTGCTTAGACACCTAGCTCAGAAATCTGGTTTCTCCACGTCAAAAATGCTATGCAATGAATTCCAAGACCTAGCCGCCCAAAAAAGAGGTGAAATAAAGCTCAAAACCTAGGCGCTTCAGCCTAGCAAACCCACACCCAGCCTAGGATATTGTACAGCCTCCATGAAACCCACGTGGCTTCCAAAATGAATGTAAACAAAAACTAAAGATTTCAGCAATTAGCTTCTGATGGTAAACTTCTGATCTGCACTTAATAACCTCTGAAAATCTGAACCAACTATCTCCAATCAAGCACAAATGTGACCTATGAGTGAAGCCAACTAAAGATGGAAACCTTGGGTGGTATTTCACACTTGTAGAATGCACAATCTGAGAGAGCTACATTCTCCAAGATCAATTTTGTAGCTGAAAACCCTTGTTTTCTTCTCACAGCCAAAACTCTTCAAAATTTGTTAAGTGTTGAATAATGAATGCCTTTTCAAAGCCTTTTTATATCTCTCCCAAAAAGCACGACTCCCAAGGCACTTTTAATCATTAATATAATAAAATACATTTGTTTTTTGTTGCCTTATATTATGTCTCAACTGGGCGCTCATATCAATGACTTTTAATGATTTGACTTAATATTATTAAATGAGCCTTTATAATAAAGTCAAATAAAGTCATTATAATATCCACTTTAATAATTAATTATTATTAAAGTAACCACTTTAATAATAATTAAAATACCATAACTCCATAAATAATCAATAGTAATTAATTTTGTCGGCGCCAGAAGGTAGCCCACTGATTTCTCTGCTCACCAAAGTGCTTTACTATAAATAGTAAGACTGGACCCCAACATCTGAGTGACTTACTAAAAATAGTAAGTATGCATAAACGGAGCCCAAAACACCTCCTGAAGGCAAACCCTGAATATTGCTAAGCATTAGAGAAGATAACGCTGCAAACTGGCACCTGAAGAACCAGATAACTCCCACAAGAGGCCCTCTAAACACTAACATTAGCCTACGAGGACCTGGTGATAGGCTAATCCGACAAACACAGAAGCTGGCTAAAAAGGGGACATTACAGTCCGCCCTTCCTGAAATTGCTTGACCTCAAGCAATCTCAACTGAATGCCTTGGCCTGTTGACTGAATTCTGAGATCCCAAATCAATCTGTAGAATGCCCAATGATACTCAACACCACTATAAACAACTAACCTGATGTAGAGCAATCTACCAACCATAGAAATCCCTAGATCCCATAATCAAAACGGAAGTCTGCCATACACATTACCTGTTGACTTGCAATGCGCAACTCTGACATAACCTTAACCATGCTAAGAGTGGCGAAGCAACTCACCGAGATCCAACCGCACTAACGTGTCAAACATGTCACCACCTGGATCCGAACACATCAGAACCTCACATCCATCGTACATGAGGAGATAAAAGTATCTTGAAGTATCTGCATCACAACACCTCTCTCCACCCTCTGCAAGCCTCCAATGGAAGTGATAACTACCCCTCATAGGTGTTGTAAGATGAGTAATTTCTTCTCCTAGGTTGTTGATATGGAACGAAACAACACCCTCAAGACTGTAAGATCAAAGATACCAACCGGTTCATAGGATGATGGAGTATCATCCCTATGCTGCTCTTCCAAGACGAGGAAATGATATAACTCTCCTCCAGACTCATGTTCAACTACTATCCTCCAGGGATTATGAAAGAATTCCTGGTACCATGTAATAGAACAACTATCTCCTATCAACTTATGGAGTAGAACTCCATCACTGCAGAATGAACTAACCAAGCCATCATGCTCACTAACACCGCAACTTCCCTGTAACCATGCCTCCAATGGAAATTTTTGAAACAAAGAAGTTGCAAACTCCGCCATGGTCGCATCTGCATGATGAAAAATTGATTCCCAACCCCATAAGTAACCATCTAAAAAGAACAAAGTCAGATACTTGCAGTCTTTGGTTCCATCTTTTGTAGATGGTAGCACTTCATCCCACAATGGATGATATGAATCCAAGCCAACCCACACCTACGCATCAACAAATCATCTGTGTGGACTAAAAGTGAAGTGATGAGCACTCCTTACTATGCAGTCAAGATTGAATGTACCTACTTGCGTTAATGGTTGACTGGCATAGTCACGAGGAACGCACTCCTCGTCACTCTCATCACCTGAATCAGGAGGTCGCTCACGTCTCTAATTCTGAAGGGCTGATTGGGTAGTGTTGATGCGTGTTTTATGACACAACAAACATTCTAGAATAAAGAGTCCAAAGACGCTCTATCCCCTCTTGAAAAACTACCTCGTATGCTAAGATTGCAAGTAAGATCATACGGCAATTCCAATGTTTAAGATAAATGTGGATAAGCTCTGTGGTTTGATGTGATTATGCTGGTAACACAAAGGGACTTGCACTAGGCTTGTTCAATTCACAATGAAGGTCTAGACATTGAAGCTCTATTGCTTGGGTCATGGATCAAACAAACTAAAAAAAGGAGAAGGGTTCAGAAGTTTTAAATCTACTCCTAAGAATTCAAGAGACGGTATTGACTTGGTGGAACCAATAACCACGCTTTGCTTCGCCACGCTCAACGACAACTACACAAAGAGGGTGCAATCTTCAAGGGAATGTGCTTATGATTTTCATGTCATGAATAACTACCATCGAATCGAACAATATTTATCCAGACAAAAGTTAAGCATCCACAAAATAAACTCAGGCTAACTTTACGCATTGAATGAAAATCATCCATTCAAAGAAAGTATGAGCAAAAGTTTCACCACAAATCAATACTTATCAAATCTTGCATTCATCTAACATACATGAAAAGAAATCTACACTATGATGAGGGATAAGAACCATGACAACCCCAAAATAAGAGAAGCAATCACCATCAGAACAATGCATGCATTACTTATTACTTTGGCAATCTTACAACAGTTGCTTATCTCAACATGTTTTGCAACATGCTCCCATACTTTACAAATGAGGGGGCGAGCTCAATTTATAGGCTCCCCAATGACAATTCAATTGCCAAGATTGATTTGGAATCAACGGCCAAGATTACAAATAAAACCCTAATTAGGGTTTGCTACCCTTCGACCAATGAGAAAATTTCATTCGACACTTGTCCTTTTTGCTAAATACGAACCAACAGATAAAATAGAAAGTTGTTGCATGTTGATTTGGAATAATTTGATTGGTTGGAGGATGACGAGGCGCCACCTCAGCGTGCTGGATGTCTTCTTTGATCACTTTGGTTTTGTTCCTTAGAATATTTTTCTTGCCGATGACTTTATCCTTTGTGCTTCGATCTTGAATGACTTTGGCTTCTTCTTCTCACCTCGCCTCGGAGCACCTGTTTGGACTTGAAGCCCTTAAATCTTTCTTCCCGGATTGCTTTGGAATTTCTTCAAGCACCTTGAATTTGGAGAAGAACTCCCTTGTGTTTTCGCCGCAATGAAGGAAAATTGGAACTTTTTCTGTAGAGAATTTCCCATACTTAGCCAAATTTTGGCTACTTTGAAATACCTTCAATATTTTGGCCATTTTTTGTGCTCAAATAAACTTCGCTGGTCGATTTGTCTTCAATTTTGAATTTGGCTTGCGTAAGTTGGATGTACTTGACGATGTGCCTGCCGTTGTCTTCATGATGCCAAACTTTTTTTTTTCCTTTCATCTCCCTTCCAGTCGGACTTTACACTTTCTTTGCCATTTTCCTCGCCCTGTGTAGTCATCTGCCTGCAAGAAATAAAATAAATTTATTTTAGATAACTTTTCAAGATAAGCTTTGAAAGATTTTTACAAATTTCATTTTCAAGCTTTTAATTTTCTTTCCATCCAATTTCATTCGGCCATCTTTTTATCTTGCTATGATTCTCAATCGTCCAAAATTATTTGGCCATTACCTTCCTTCGTCCAAAATTATTTTGCCACTACCTTCCTTCGTTGGCCATATTTTCTTGCCGTCCGATTTTATTTGGCCATGAACTTCTCTTGATTTTCGACAATTTTCTTGCCATGTCCAATTTTATTCTAGACACGTCCAACATTTCTTGGCCACAAATTGCCTCTTGTCCAAAATTATTTTGCCATGTCCGATTTTCTTTAGCCATTTGCCTTTTCAAAATTTCATCTTCTTAGGCATTTTGGATTTTGACTAAGGCAAATTTTCTTTCTTTTCAAGCATGGTGAATTTTTTTTTATTTGTCCAAGATTTAGACTTAGGCAAAAATTTTAATTTTTTCCTCACTTCTAAGCATGGCGGACTTCATACTTCTCCCAGCCACTTTTGCATTCTCCCAAGACGGACTTTAGCTGTTTGGATGCCATTTAATGCTTTGGACAAGGCAAACTTTGGGTCTTTTCTTGCCACTTCCTCTTTGTCTTTGTCTATGCCTTAGACTTTTCATCTTTTTTCCATGGGCGGACTTTGTTACTTGGCTTACTATCCGTTTTATGTCTAGGGCGGACTTGCTTGATTTTATCGCCATCAATGCTTTGGATAGGGGCGGACTTGGTAGGTTGGCTTGCCACTTAATACTTGGAGAGGGCGGACTTTCTCTTTTTACTTGCCATCTATATCTTGTCCAAAGCGGACTTCCTCCATTTTGATGCCAAACTCTTGACATTTCTTAAGGGTGGACTTGGCATGTTTTATTGCCATCTGTTATTTGACTAAGGCGGACTTCCTTATTTCTTAAGCCATTGTCTTATTTGCTGGGCGGACTTGCTTAAGTCCCTTGCCATTTGCCAAATTTTACCTTGCCACACTTGGGGCGGACTTGCTAGTTTTCATTGCCACTTTCCTTTTTGACTTGGGCGGACTTCATCACATCTTTGGCCATTGTCTAAAGCTTAAGGCGGACTTCCTTTAATTTGTTGCCACTTGACTTCTTTTGGTGGGCGGACTTGATGAGATGTTTGGCCATTGGCATAGGGCGGACTTTGGCTTGTCACCAGCCATTGCATACTTTGGAGGGCGGACTTCCTTTAATTTGTTGCCATTGCCAACCTTTAGCTGGGCGGAGTTTAGCATATGGATGGCCATTCATAGGGCGGACTTGGGCTTGTGGTTGACCATTGCCTCTTTTCCTTAGGCAAATCCCTCTTCTCCATGGGCGGACTTGCTGCATTTGATTGCCATCAGACATTTATCTCAAGGCGGACTTGGCTGATGGTCTGGCCATTGCCTCATTTGACTTAGACATTTCCAAGGGCGGGCTTCAGCTTGTGTCTGTCCATTTGATGCTTTGACAGGGGCGGACTTCATTACTTTGTTGGCCATTGCTCAGATTTTTATGCCATTCATTGCTTGGCTGAAGCTTCACCATTGACTTTGAGCTGAAAGTGTATATCTCAGTTTTCTCCATGAATAAATGTTCAGTTTTGCCCAGATTTCTCATGAATTTCCAGATTTTTTCATGAATGTTCAGATTTCTTGACGAATTTCCTAAATTTTTACCAATTTGTTGATGAATTGATCATCCTATTCACCATTTTCAGTGCTCTTTACCAGATTTCTCTGTGATTTTCCAGAATTTCTCACCATTTTTGAACAAATTTTCCAGATTTTTGAACTTTTTATGTGATTTTCCAGAGTTTTACCAAAATTTCAAAAAATTTCGAATCGATTTTCTGAGAGTTTCGATGATCTTTTCGAACTTCTGAGTGGATTTTGAAACTCGTGACCCTTCTAAAAATAGAAACTTTCTAAAAATAGAAATTTTCCAAAAATAGCAACTTTCCAAAAATAGACCCTAAAAAATAGGGATCCCAGAATTGCCCAAAAGTGCCAAAAAGTAGATCCTAAAAAATAGGGGGCCCGAGGAAAAAACTTGGAGGTGTCAGAATTGACTGAAACGACAGTCGATCTTCGTCCCTCAGGCCCTCTAAGCGCGATGGTGACGTTTATATGGTGATCCAGGCTAAATTTCTCCAACTGACTCGGGTGACCATTCAAAACTCAAACTCCTCATTGCAAAAAAGTCTGGTGATAAGCAATTGTGATGCCAAGGCAAAACCAAAAAGCAAAAAAAAAACGAAGGGTCCCCATTTGCAATGGGGCGATGTGTGAAAAGGTCACAACAGGTAGTCGCTCTGCAAGTCCTCTCTACGAACCCAACAACAAAATCCCTATTTAATAGCAGTTGGAACTGTATTCTGACTTAATACCCTCTAAGGCACATACGATAGTCTGCAGACTAGATATGGAAGTGCCAACTACTACCGCTATCTGCCTTTCCTCCAATTGTGTTGACCACAAAAGGTACTCCACAAACTTGTGTGTGTTGTCGAAACGAGGTAAGGTTTGGACAACCCTATCCTGTCAACTGTTCCCTGAGTCTCGATGACTCATTAGGCTCAAGCCTACCATCCACCTCAACCAATGCATTACTCAATCTGCTAGTAGATGTAGGAGACATGCTCCCACTAGTAGAAGTCCTACAATCCTCATGCAAATTAGATGGAACAACGTGATGATTCAACACGCTAGTCACACAAGAATCTGCCTCTTCAGCACAAGACTCACCAATAGAAATCTCTACTCCACCAATGTAGAGACTAGTAACCCTATCACATGCAGATGCATGCACCTCACTACTAGCTGGTCCACATAGTGTATGCATCTCTACCTTTGTCATGTTTGTATCCTGGGCCCTCAACCCATAAGTACCACTCTCATTCGCAAGTGTCATGGCAGCCTTGGAAGACTGAATTTCTGTTGTAGATGAAGTTAATCGAGCCAAGCTCAATTCCTCACAGAGCTCGTCTATCTAAATCTCCAACTCTTGAAGGGCCTTTTGTGTGCTTTTCAAAGAATCCTCCATGACAATAAGCTCGTCAGTGAGCTTATCGACTTCCCTTTCTTTCCCCTCAAGTGCGTTGTAGTAGATCTCACCAAGCTGGAGTAGGTGATCTCTATCTGAGAGTAGCTACATGTAATTGGTCTTCGTTACCATCAATGCCTCTCTGAGTGCATGAAAACCTTCAAGGGAAAGTCCTTCAAGATTATTTTGTATCCCCGGAATCCTCCAACAATACTTTGCCATCAGTTGTAGTGTATCATCAAAGTGTCTAATGGCTGCATCAATCTGATCTTCATTCACATTCAGTTGTCCCGCCAACTAATTGGACTCCGGAGCTCCATCAATCTAATATAAATTTTCTGATTTTTTATCACCGTCATGCAATATAAAATCTAATTTGTTTTCAAGGCTGATATCAACTTCATGAGTGCTGAAAATGTCACCCTGGGGTTCTATCAAACAATTATCATGATGTAAGGCATTATCGTCATCAACCACTTCAAATTTAAACCCCTTTTCTCCCACTGGCTCCTTATCAAACAAGTAGGGCCTCAGCTTACCCTCACATTGTTTGAATACACTGTGAACCAAGTCATAAGCATCTATAGACATCTCCTGCTCTTGCTTTATAACAGCCAACAATAGAGATAAGATAGGCTAGGAAATTTCATCACTTTCATTAATGATTGTAGCCATAATGATCCTCACGTAGTCCTGAATAGATTTATCATGTTCCTCACTGATCAAATCCACAAAAAGAAGAAACGTCTATAAAATGAGGTCATTACAACCATAGTCAATCATAACAACACACAATCTCACCTAAGCCATCAACTTAAGGATCTTGACCCTCTTCCAAAAAGGACTTCTCACATTACCTATCCATCAAAACTTCCAATAATCAGCTGCAATACTTCCCTCATTTTGCCAACATTATAAGGAACTCGAGAAGTTGTAACCCTTATAATTTCACTGAGGCAAACAGTAACAGTGAACCTGATCTCCTGGTTTTCGTGTCTCAATAACTCGTGCTCACCCAAAGAAGTCACTGCTAGAGTCATAGCAATCTGCAACAATTCAGAAGACAACTGCTCAACAAGACTTAAACATTCTTCTATTCTTCTCAGTGTGACCAAAGTATCATCCCCGGGTTGGCTGCCAAGTTTACTGCTTATTTCGTAGAGTATTCTTCCCAACCACTTTCTATCACCTGTTACCAACTCTTTGTCATTGTTTGAATCCATACCTTAAAATCTGAATTGAAAACTATGAATGTTGGTCACTCAACACAGGATGGCAGGATCCAAGCTCTGATGCGATTGAAATATCCCCCACCCCCAAATGGATATTTGCTAACTGAAAACTGCCTATGTGTTTGCTTGTGGTTTTAAAATTTTTGTTTTGTTTTGAGTTTTTTGATGAGGAGATGCCAGGAAATGCAATGAAATATATATATGCAAACAATTGCAAAATAAACAAACTACTGAAGCAAATACAAGATTCTTTCAAAGCAGATTTCATTCACTGCTTGAAAATTACATAATATCGTACCTGGATGCCAAAGCGTGAATTAATATGAATCTGAAATGCTTTATCAGCAATTCTGAAAATTCATATCAGCAAACTAGAAAACCCTTGCTTGGACACCTAGCTCAGAAATCGGGTTTGTCCACCTCAAAAATGATATGTGATGAATGCCAAGACCTAGCTGCCCAAAAAAGAGGTAAAATGAAGCTGAAAGCCTAGGCACTTGTTGTACCCCAAATTAAAAATTTTGCTACACTTAGGAATTTTGTAAAAATGGTAAAAGTCTTGTCAAAACTGTCAAAAAGGTCGAAAAATGGGAATTTGCATGTCATGCATGTTGGTCAAAAACTCAAAATTTTCAAAATCTGAAGATTTGGGTCTACTCAAAGCGAAGTTATCTACAAAACCCAAATTTCAATTTTTCAGACCTAAATTTTAGGAAATTTTCTAAAAATAAAAAGTTTCCAAAAATAGACTTTTTCTAGGTTTTTCTGGGTTTCTTCTCAAATGGATGCTAGAAAAAATTTCTAAAAATAGAAATTTTGGCTTCCAACGTTCAAACTGATTTTGATTGGCTTAAAATACTTTCTCATCAGGCTAGTCTAATCAAAATTGTCAGAAGATTAGTTTTTCTCTACTGGGTCTATTATGCTTTTTCAGAAGCTAAAATAGGAGCTCTAAGGTCATTAATGGAGGATGCTCAACTGCCAGGTGTCAAATTTAGGGTCTTGAGCACGGCACAGATCAGCCAATGGAAAAAGATGTTCGTGAAACAAAGAGCGAAGGAAGGAGGTTGGAGAATCTTGAAAACTGAGGAAATTTGACTAACACTGGATATGCTAGGCGCCCCTGGGCACCTAGCCATTCATGCCTTAGTATATTTTTCAACCTCGACAATCGATGCAACAACGGTGAGCAAGGAACGAGGAACAAAGTGGAAAGTTGAAATTTTGCAGAATAAAAACTAACTCTTGCCAGTAAAGGCGCCCCTACTAGCCAAGGGCGCCCCTCTTTTGAGAGCCTCAAAAGTCAGAATTAGGGCTTGTCCTCCCCAGGCAGTGTTGCTCAAAATCATTTCGGCTTTGCAGTGAATGTATCATCAGGTCCATCGGATCAATCAGTCAACAGGAATTGTGGATTGAACAGAGAAGTTTTATCAGAGGAGCAAACTGGAAATTGTGAAAAGCAATAAAGAGAAGTTTTATCAGAGGAGCAAATTGGAAGTTGTGAAAAGCATTAAAGAGAAGTTTTATCAAAGGAGCAAACTGGAAGTTGTGAAAAAACATTAAAAATATTCTAAGTTTTGGAACTTTGGGCACCCCACATGGCCAGGGGCGCCTAAGGTTTTGGAGGATCAGAATATGCTATTAGGGTTTGCAAATATGCTCATCTCCTTCAAAATTTCTCAGGCTATCCAATGGATATCTCAGCCAAATCATCAGATTCGTTAGTTACCAGCAATTGCAGATCAAAAGGAGGACAAAGCATGGAAGGTCAAAGTTGAGAGATTGAAAATCGCTTAAAAATGACTAAGTCTGGTGATCATGGGCGCCCCAGCTAGCCAGGGGCACCCAAGCTTTTGAACAGCTAAAAGTGGAAATTAGGGTTTGTCACCTACAACAAGTTTTCTTCATATTTGAACCAGCTCTTCAACGGAATCAACAATGAGCTCATCAAATTTGTCAAGCAACAGATATTGCAAATTGAACGAAGAAATAAACACAGGAAAAAAGGAAAAAAGTCAAAAGAAAAGATTGAAGAACATCAGAAGAAAAAAAATCTAAGTTTGGAGGACTTGGCTGCCCTAGCTAGCCAGGGGCGCCCAAGATTTTGAGGGTTCAGATGATGTTTTTAGCAGATGTTGCCTCCAAAACAATCATCTTGGATTTGATCAGGCTTCGCAATGGATCAATCAATCAGTTCAAGAGATTCATTTGGTGTCCAAAATTGAAGATCAAAGGGATGCATATTATCAAGCAAAATTTGGAAATTTCAGAAAAATGACCAAGTCTGCCAAGTAAAGGCGTCCAAAGTTCAATGCCTTAGTGAAATTTCCAAATTTCATCATTCAACATTCAAACAATGTCTACATTCGATGAACTTGGCTCAGGATTGGCTTCAAAGATTTAAAGTTGGAGAATAAAGCATTTTTATATCCTCAAAACCTATTTAAGAAGGCCTTTGCATTCATTATTCACATCTTTTGCAGGTTGGCATCCAAAGGAGGAAACATATATTTTTCTTCATATCAAGATTTGGAGGCCAAAACGTGGTGCTTTTTCAGAGTTCTTCATATTTTCCAGATTAGGTTGCTCAAAGGCTCGCTTTTTCTTGCTTCAAATTTCCAGGGCATCATTTTTCAAAAGAAGGGAGTCATCTTTTTCAATTTTCATCAATTTGGGTCAACTTGGTTTTTTGATTCTCTACAACTTCAGTAAGTTTTAAAATTTTCAAGAACCTACTTTTTCCACGCTTTTTTGGGAGATCATTAGTTTTTTCCAAAATCTGATCAATTGGGTCTCTCTGAAACGCGATTCTACACAAAACCCGTCTTTCAGTTTTTCGGGAAAATTCTAAAATTTTAGGGTTTCTACTTTTTCAATCAACCATCAACATTTTCCAAAATCGGACAATCTAGGTCTCTTCACATCAAGATTGTTTACAAAACCCATATCTCAGCGTATTTTTGGAAAAATCTGCCTTTTTAAAGAAAAAAATCAGCAAGCTATTTTTAGCTTTTGTGCAAAACTTGTCCGAGCATAGTTGAGTTTACAATCAAAATTCGAGTTTTTCAACATGTAGGACTCTCCCATGGAATTCAGAACCAAGTCTTGTATCATGATTTCATAAAAACTTTTGAAACTGATTTGCATCATATAAATCCAATGTTTGATTTGCTTGCTTTGGAAGACGCAAGAAATATTGTAGTCAGACATCTTGGTCATTCTGGATTACTTGTAGTAGCTTCAATTCCCATCTCAGTGCAAAGTCTTGAGTTTTTAATTGCTTGTGTCAAGCATTACAATCCTAACCAAGCAGCAGATGGAAGAGTTGTTTGCAGTCTCAAGTCGAACGTTGTTGAAAAGTGCTTTTCAATACCACCTTGGTCAGAAAATTTGGTCATCTCCATTGAAGAATGTGAAAAGGTGTGGCACATGCACAAAGACAACTACTAGAAGAAAATTGCACAAAGATGGTTGAAGGAGAAACACAATACTTTGCCTAAGAACATTGGGCGTGGAGAATTCAAAGAGGAGTTTGCAATAATGATTACTTTGCTCAACCGAGTCATAGGTCAAGCAGAGGCCACTAAATTCCAGCCCTGTGGATGTTTTATGTCATCACTCATATCAGTAATAAAACAAAGTTTTATCACCGGCCTACTTTGATGAGCGATAGTCTCCACCTGTGTCACAAGGTTCGGCGAATATCAAGCTTCATATTCGAATTTTTGCGAATTTGAATTTTTTTTTTTAAATTCGTTGAAGATCGGCAATAAATTCGTACGGCCCCTTTTTCACTTAAATTTTTTTTAAAGAGTTTTTTTTAGGGTTTCAAAAAGCGTTTCTAAGGTTTAGACGCGTTATTTTCCTATAAAATCACGCCCTCTACAATGCTCAAACACAGCGAATGAGGATTGTCTGTCAAAATTTCTTTTGAGCCGTTTTTAGAAGCACAAAGGAAGTTTCGAGATTCATCTGCGCCGGAAGGAAGTTCGCGACCTTCAATCTGTCACAGCACTGTTCGCGACCTTCAACCAGTCATCTGTGCGCGACTCCTCTGCAACACTCCACTCCTCTGCGTGCGACCTTCAAGCTTCATCCATCACGCGTTTTCCCTTCTCTGCACAGAGGCGATATCTCACGCGGCGGTTTCTTCCAGCTCTCTACAGGCGTTTCCAAGTAGGCTTTGTCGCTTTGACATTGTTTTTATAGGTTTTTTATTTTTAGCGTTTGGTTTTATAAACATTTGAAATCTTGTATTTTATTATGTTATTTATATTTTATTAATTATATTATAAATTAGGTTTATTATGTTATTTATTATATTTTATTATTTATTTTATATAATACATTTATATTATTTAATCTAAATATATTTATATTAAATAATATAAATTTATAATATAAAAATAGGTCTATTGTGTTATTTATATTATATTTATATTCTTTAATGAAAATATATTTATATTCAATAATTAATAAATTGTGTTATTTATATTATATATTTACATTATTTAATATAAATATATTTATATTTTTTAATATAAATATATTTACATTAAATAATATAAATTTACAATATAAATAATAAAATAAACCTATTTTTTATTAAAAGATATATTTTAATAATATGTGAGGTTGTTCATTTTATTTTTTTAACATGCTGCCATTTATAACATTTTTTATTATTAAATATCCAGTTTAGTCAGTTGGCAGATTTTAATAAAACTGTGTAATAATATATGAACATGTTCACATAAAATAAACACAGAAAATTGTCTTTGGTTAACTGCAACTTCGGGCAGATTTTAATAAAACTGTGTGCATCATAATATATGAATATGGTTTATTATGTTATTTATGTTATTTATATTTAATAAAACTGTGTGCATCATAATATATGAAAGTTGAAACTGTGTGAATATATGAATATGTTCACCTAAAACAAGCACATCAAATTTAGGCTTTGGTTAACTGCAATTTGCAATAGAAAGTTTACTGTAAGAGCAAGCATTAACAAATTAGGAAACAAGATTTGCATCATAATATTTAATATTTTTGGAACCATTAACATATTATTATTTTTCTTTTGAAACATGCAGATTTTCATTTAATGGCTCCAAACAAATCAACTTTTGAGGCATGGAAGCACGTGACCCGTGATGGTGTTAACATCAATTGTAATTTATGTCCACAGACTCTCACTAGAAGCTTAACGAGGGTTATGGACCACTTGCTTGGTGTTACAGGGGGTGCAGGTGGAGGTGTTATGCCATGTACAGGTGTTTCTCCAGCACTTAGAGCTATTCTAGAGAAAGAGCAATCATCTTTAATTGTAGGAAAAATGAAGAAGGCACAAAAGAAACAAAGAATTGAAGAAGATGTATCTAGATTCACTTCTGTTATGTCTTCCTCTTCTAGTCTATCCAAACCGGCAAGGGTATCAAAAGAGAGTGGAACATTGAACACCTTTTGGAAACCAGTAGAAAAACAACAAGTGGATGATGCATTAGCTGATTTGTTTTACTCAAGTGCTATTCCATTCAATGTTGCAAGAAATCCACATTTTCGTAATGCAATTCAGAAAGTTGCAAAGTTTGGCAAAGAGTACATACCCCCATCTTAAAAGGCTTTCAGGACAACTCTTTTGCAGAGGTCAAAAGATAGAGTGACTGAGAAACTAGCTGATGTCAAAGCCTCTTGGAATGAAACGGGTTGCACTATATTGAGTGATGGATGGTCAAATATATGTCAAAGGCCATTGATTAATGTTTTGGTGTCTTCTCCTGATGGTGTTGTGTTCTTGAAAGTGATTGACACCATGAACCACAAGAAAACTTCTAAGTATATTTTTCAAATATTAGAGGAAGCCATTATTGAAGTAGGGGTGGAAAATGTGGTTCAAGTGGTAACTGATAGTGCAGCAAATTGTGTAGGAGTTGGGAAGCTGATTTCAGAGAAGTATCCACAAATATATTGGAGCCCATGTGCAGCCCATTGTCTTGATTTGCTGCTTCATGACTTGGCTAAATTCCCATGGGTACATGAAGCTATTCATAGAGGGAGAGCAATTGCTAATTTCATACGAAATCATCGTCTCACATTGAGTCTTTATAGGCAACATGCATCTAGGGAGTTGTTGAGGCCTTGTGAAACAAGATTTGCATCATTTTCTATCACTTTGAAAAGAGTGGTTGAAGAAAAAACAGCTTTGAGGTCTATTATTTGTTCCAATCAGTGGGAAAACTCAGTGCTTTTGAAAGGTCCTAAGGGGAAAAACATAGAGCAAATCATTCTAAACAGCAATTTTTGGGAAAGTGCAGCAAAGGTTTTGCTTATTTGTGAACCAATTGTTGATGTGCTTCGTATGGTTGATGGTGACTCTCCTTGCCTTGGCATGCTTTATGAAAGTATGGACCGTTGTAAAGAATCTATTCAAAAAGCACTAAATAATGTAGAAGTAGAATATATGGAGATATGGGAAACAGTTGATTGCAGATGGAAAATGATGCACACACCTTTACATGCAGCAGCTTGTTTTTTGGAGCCTAAGTTGTTTTCTATTAATAGAAAAAGCGATTCTGAAATTATGGGAGGGCTTTATGAAGCCATTGGAAAGTATGAACCAAATGCAACAATTTCAGCACTAATCAGAGATCAATGTTGGGAATACAAGAAAGGAGAAGGGATGTTTGGAATGCAAGCAGCCAAATATGACTTGGCACGTATACCTGGATATAGATGGTGGATAAACTATGGAGCACAAACTCCTGAGCTACAATAGTTTGTTGTTCGAATTTTGAGTCAGGGAGCAAGTTCATCAGCTTGTGAGAGGAACTGGAGTTGCTTTGACCACATCCATTCCAAAAAGAGGAATAAGTTGTTGTCTGGAAAGTTGGGAGATCTCGTCTTTGTTCGCAGCAATTTAAAATTGTTCATGAACAAATCAGCAAAGAACTCTTCCTCACAACAACAAATTCTTGAAGACATAGCAGTGCCAATTGTAGATGAGCCTGACTTTGCAGATGATGAATTGAGTAGTGATACAGATGATGATGATTTAGCATCTCAGCCAAGTGCTCTTGATGACTTGGAGCTTTTTTGAAGTTCTTTTAGTCTTGACTATTATTGTACCTTTTTGACAAATGAACATCTTCGCAATCATGATTTCACATGTTTCTTATGATTTTATTTTATAAATGTGTCATCTTTTTGTAATGATTTCAAATCTATTTATCAATGCTAAACTATTTAGTATTTAGACAATATTATGGATATATTACTTATATTTATTAAAAAATAAAATAAAAATACATAAGGAGAATTTAATCCAAATTTTATATTTTTTGAATTTTTTCCTCGCCGAACTTCATCCGAATTTCAAAGCTGCCGAACTCGAATTCGAATTCAAACCTTGTGACTTAGGTCTCCACCATCAAATGACAGAATATTTCAAAATCCATGAGTTTCACATGATTTCCTACCTTGTCTACCTAATGGCTTATCAAGGCAAATTCAAAGACTTGAACATCGTAGGAACTCTAGATGTTCAGCATGTATATCATCATTACCCACAACTAGAGTTTTCATAATCAAAACATCACTACAAGCTGGTGAATGATGCATTCTTAATGCATATAGTGAGAGACTTAGACAATGAATTGCATGTACGGATTTCATCAGTTGCCAAGGCAGCGATGGCAGAGTGGGCTGATTGGTTCATCCAATTTCCTACATTCTCCTACATCAGAGTGTACAGCTTCTCAAGTAGTCAAGTCATGTTGCCGAAGTATCCCACAGATGAGGCAAGTATATGAAGTTCACAAGTTCTTGCAGAAGCGAAAGAAGGTTGCTTTTGGTTTTCCAATTGAGATGGGTATCTATAGATGTAGATCGTCAGCTAATGCCAAGGTGATGGGCGATGAATTATCAAAGTTTGGCCTCAAGTTGTTCAACGAGAGGCGATCATACGATCCTCAAGGCATCTTTGCATCCCGTCTTGGTCAAAATCAAGCACATGTGCCCATAGTTGAAGATTTTTCGGCGAATTGCGAGGACGAGTTTGAGGTGCGAAGGCACAATAACGACAGATTTACCCTCCAGTAGATGGCTGATTTCTTGTCAATGGATATAGAAGGATATTCCGATGATGACAGAGAAGTATTACTCCCTATATATGCCAGAAATCAAATAGAGCAGTGGCCGCTTCCAAAAGTCAATTGGTCCATCAAAGAAAGCACTTCAATTGAAGAAAGAACAAGTCGTGTTGTCAAAAACAGTAGGATTTTCCTAAATCTCAAGAGGATGCAAAAGGAGGCTATTCCAGTTGTAGAGCCGCCCATAGTACAGTCATCCCAACCTTCCTCTTCCAAACCAAAACCAAGAATGAAGGCTATGTGCCACCCTCCAGAAAGTTTGAAGATTGGTCGAATGGCAAAGAGTGTAAGGAGAAGGTTGGATTTCTCCGATGCAATTCATCAACTGCAGCCAACAATCATATCAAAAGTTCCACCTGAAGAGCCAGCGCCACAAGCAAAGGCAGTGCCTATGTCTCCTAATTCTCCACCGTCACCGAGGTCTTCTCTCATCCATATTGATTCAAAGGTTAAAGAAGTTGATGAAGGTAAAGCCGAACCTCCCAGAGAAGTTAGTAGAGACACCTCGTCTTGGCTTGAGAACATCCTGGGAAGGAAGAGGAAGAGGCCTTCGTATCAGCTGAACTTTGCAAGGTTGACAGCGTTTACCAAGATTCACCAGTGAAGAAGCCCAAGAAACAAGTTCACATAGAGAGGAATCCAAATGGTGAGATTATCATGGAGATTGCTACACCCCTAGAAGATAAAAAATATTGATGAAGTTGAGATTGATGATTTCACGATTGTCAAAGCCAATCTCGGTAGAAGCACTCAGCACACTGATGTAAATTTCTTCAAGGTTGCAACAGGAAATCTAAAGGAAAGAGTAGTTAAAGATGGAGAGGATAACGCAGCCCTCAAGGCTGAAAATCAGCAACTCTGGCAATATGTCTCTAATCTACTTCACAGCACTTCACAGGCCACTCAATTGCTTCCACAAGTTCTAGAGTCACCGGCTGATCAACACCAGTTAAGACAGTTGGTTATATATGGGAAGCATATGCGAGATTGGATAGAGGAGTTCATCATCAAAGGCAAATTTGCGCTTTCAGAGATGTACCAGTTAAGGTATAATACCCATGATTTGTGTCAAAGGATTCAAGGGTTTGAGCAAGGTATGGCAGAGGTGAAACTAATGCACAAGATTATCATTGCAGATTTGAAGACAGTATATGATTCAATGATTGCAAAAGAACACAAAAGACAACTTCTTGCATGGAGAAAACAACACCTCTTCAAGGTGAAAACTTATGAAAAAATATCTGAAGAACTAGTTGAATATAGACAGAAGGTTGTCGATGTCCTTAGATTCATAAGTGTATTTGTTTCAGAGATGCCTTGTCGATATTGTCATGATGATGGCAGTTTCATTGAACTTGATGAAGTGCGAGTTGAATTCCAGAATCTTGTTCATGACAATTTCAAAAGTGTTAATGATTACATGCAGCGTCGTTGCAACTTCCAACGATATCATTACTATGGATAAATTAAATAATAGCTCTCAAGCTATTTAATTTATCATGAATCAAAAGGCACGAACTATAAAGTCATTTCGATTTGTTAATGAAGATAAATATTAAATGAAGAGTTATCATCATTTGTCAAAGATTAAATATTTATCAAGAGGCGCGATTTCTTTCAAAGCCGACTTCCTTCATTGGCGCGATTAATTAAAAGGAGATATATTTTGGTTGGCCGACTTGTATCATGTTAAGGGTGGCGTCCCTTCACATTGTATATATAAGACATCTCTCTCACATTGTTTATCATCCAAGCAAGTTCGAATATTCATTTATACAAGTGTGAATTCTTCAAAGAGCAGTGCGAATTCTTCTAAGAGTATTTGCGAATTCATCAAGGGCAGAATTGGATACTGTGAAGTGCAGATTATTATCTGCTTCTGCATCTTGTGTTGGTGCTAAAGCTTGGCCTTGTTATTGGCCTCATTGTAAAGTGAATTGTTGCCTCTATTTATATATATAAGAGAGATCTTTGTTGCTGGGTTTTTCTCCCTCAAGAGGAGGGTTTTCCCAGGGTATCTGCTGTGTTATTGTGTCTGATTTTGAATTAATTTTCTGTGCACTTATCTGATCACTAAATTTAACAAATTTCAGCAGTGATCCTGTTGCCGGAAAGATGAGTCAAATTGCCTTGATGTCAACAAGATTCGATAAAGCAGCTGATGAGGTCAAAGATTTCCTAAGTTCAATTGCAGAAGGCGAGGAAATCCTGGAAAAGCATAATATGGCTTTAGATAGTATCAATGCTCCTGATAAAGAGGCAGTTTCCAACTTTTTGGCGGATGTAGTGGAGATTTAAAGCAGCAATTAACTCAATGCCTTTTCCGAGTTTTCTTGCTATTCTTGTCTCATCCGTATCCATTCTTTGTGAAAAAGAAAGAATCAAGTTGTAATAGTTGACACTTTCCCTTTTTTTCTTTTTTTTTGCTTTCATAGGTTGTTAGATAGTTATCTTGTTTTAGTTTTAGAAATAAAGCTTGCATCTTGGCAAGTCTTGTTGTAAAAGCAAGGAGATTTTAGGGTTCCCTACTCCTTTGCTTGTGTATAAATAAGGGCAGCCTTGCCCCATTTTTCTTTAACCATTATTGTGATAGCAAATTGTTGAGCCTACTTTGCCTGCAAGTTGTTATTCAGTATTTGTTCACTTAGTGTAAGAGCAAGCTTGCAAGCCTGCCTTTTGCTACAAGATATTGTTCAGTTTATGTGTTATTTGTGTCAAGTGTATTCTGGTTTGATCGTTAAACTATAAGCCTGTTATTGCTACAATCTTGTTGTCCCAGAAGTGTAATCGTTTTAGAAATTTGAGAAAGGAAATTTTATGCCTCATTTGCTTTGATCTACTCTCTCGGGTTTTGTTTATGTGTTTCATTTATATAATCTTTATTTCAACTTGCATCTAAAAGTACAATGAGTCTTAAGGTGTATGTTGGGAGTGAGTTTATGTGAGTTTTGTGTTAAAGAATCATTCCTTGTTTGCTTCTAACTCTCAAGCTCTGAGTTTACTTGAGTTGTTAGAAACGTCATTAGAGTAGGCCTAGTTGTAGTTGAAATTTTGGAAAAAAGAAAACCTCAGCTACAATGCTAGAGTTTTATAACCTTGTGCTCTTAGCCGAGAACAAAAAGATTGGCAAATAGTTTAGTTTACTTTCTTTAAGCATCATCAGCAAAGAGGAAGCTTCCCCTCCTAATTTGAAGAGCAGTTTATCTGTGCATAGCTGTTCGTTTCCAATCCGCATTCTAGAGGTGCGAATTGAAACGCCAACAGCACTTCAACCTAGCAAACCCACGCCCAGCCTAGGATATTGTACGGCCCAGCAATGATGAATTGTATAGCCTCCATGAAACCCATGTGGCTTCCAAAATGAATGCAAGCAGCAATTAAAGATTTCAGCAATTAGCTTTTGATGTAAGCTTTTGATCTGCACTTAATAACCTCTGAAAATCTGAACCAACTTATCTCCAATCAAGCACAAATGTGAACTCTAAGTGAAGCCACCTGAAGATGCAAACCTTGGGTGGTATTTCACACCTGTAGAATGCACAATCTAAGAGAGCTACATTCTCCAAGATCAATTTTGTAGCTGAAAACCCTTGTTTTCTTCTCACAGCCAAAACTCTTCAAAATTTACTTAGTGTTGACTAATGAATGTCTTTTCAAAGCCTTTTATATCTCTCCCAAAAAAAAAAAGCACGACTCCCAAGGCACTTTTAATCATTAATATAATAAAATATATTTGCTTTTTGTTGCCTTATATTATATCTCAAGTGAGCACTCATATCAATTACTTTTAATGATTTGACTTAATATTACTAAATGAGCCTTTATAATAAAGTCATTATAATATCCACTTTAATAATTAATTATTATTAAAGTAACCACTTTAATAATAATTAAAATACCATAACTCCATATTTAATCAATATTAATTAATTTTGTCAGTGCCAAAAGGTAGCCCATTGATTCCTCTACTCACTGAGGTGCTTTACTATAAATAGCAAGACTGGACCCCAACATCTAAGTGACTTACTAAAAATAGTAAGTATTTATAAACGGAGCCCAAAACACCTCCTAAAGGCAAACCCTAAATACCACTAAGCACTGGAGAAGAGAGCACTGCAAACTAGCACCTAAAGAACCAAATAACTCCCACAAGAGGCCCTCTAAACACCAACATTAGCCCACGAGGACCTGATGATAGGCTAATCCGACAAACACAGAAGTTGGCTAAAAAGGGGACATTACACTATTCTTGTGCTTCACTTGGCAAAAATCTGCTAAGGACATGGCTACATGAAATTCATCACCTAATGATTGATATTTTCTCAAATAGTCTGCAAAACTTTCACCATCTCCCTGTTGTCATGCTTGTCCTCTTGGCTATGCCTCTAAGAAATCAAGCATTAGAGGTCTATGTATTGTTCTACTAGCTAACCTAGAGTTGTTGACAACGATATTAGTGTTACTTGCCTCTCCATGGTTGCCATTGTTTCCATTGTTGCCATTATTACCTGCATTGTTTTGGTTAGCATTGTTGATTTGCATCATCTGAGTGATCAATTGAACAAATTGTTGTTGTCCTCTAGCCAAGCCATTTAAAATTTGCATAGTACTAAGATTTTGTTGATCATCTCTATCGCCCATATTCCCTGCAGTTCTCTCAGCAAACAAATCTGCAATAGATATTTCCTCTTCAATCTCTAGCTGCTTTGGCAGATTGTTTGCCCTTCTCCTAAAATAATACCTCTGTGAACCCTCTAGCTGCATAAGAAATTTTTGTTGATAAAAAGTGACTCTGATTCCCGCTAGCTAGCAAGATTCTAAACTCTGATTCCACTGTAATATACTGTACTGGAATATTTATTTTCTAATTTTTTGCAAATGTCTTAACTTCACATACATGCTTTGATACTACTGTAATAAGCTGCTCCAGTTTTTAAAACCAAAAATTGCAATTTTTCATAGTTTATATGGCACAGACATTTCGTCAAACAGTTGGCATGTATGCTAGTCTAATTATGTTTTTACAATTTGTTTGGAGAAATGTTATAAATAATCATCATAAAATGAACTCCATAATTCTTAACATTGATAATAACTTCATTCATATAAAAATTATGACATAATGTAACCCACAAATAATTTTCTATAACTCTGAATTGCTGATGACATTAAAATATTCTCAAACATTTCATTCAATAGAAATATCATTGACAAAAAATTAATATTGAAATGCCAAATGCTAACCTCAACCTTGGAATGATCCACAAACCAATCAGCAATCTTCTTATAACCTTCCGTGGGGTTTATTGGCCTCTTTCACACTTGTACGGCACCACATTGGAGGAGTACGGCAGCAAACATAAACCACAGCAGCAAATGTAAAGGCTGTGATACCTCCTATAGAGACTGCACCAAACTTGTTTGACCCATCATTAGCAATGTTGACTCCAAAAAGGAGAGTAGCGATGAAGTTTATTAGGCTCACAAGCCTCCAAATTACTAATGTTGCTTTCTTTGAAATTAATATGTGGTACAGCAGCTCCTTAAGGCTATGGGGATGGTCCGGCTGAGCAAAGTCTCAGCTAGTATAACTATAATATTTTTAAATTAATTTCTTCTGCACACACAACACTATGTTTTTCTATCCAATCTCACTTTCAACACAACACTTTCGGTTTATGACTCTTTCACCATTCACACACACCACAAATACAAATTTATTATTTGCTTGCAAATCTAAATAAATTAGTACCCGTAAATGTAGCAAACCTGTGAATTTGAAAGATAAATCAATTTGCTCCAAATCCTTATTTTCTGATTAAATGCACCTGTGAATTCTGAATGAATTCACCTAGGATTCGCTAAGTGGGTTTTCATCCATGAAACCAATATTGCCTTAGGGTTTTCGTCCCAGGCTAAATAGCTGAACGATAGCTCAAATTCCCAAAGAGGGTTTCACCAAAATAATTAAATGAATAACCAAGAATTATGAAATGATTTTCCACAACATTCCTTTTAAAACCCTCCTGGAACTTTCCAGAATTTATATTTTAAATCACTTTTTAAATAATAATTCTTTTTGCTACATGAAAGTGACTTTATAATATTTTAGTTTTTGGCTCCAAATAAAGTCACTTTATAATAATAAATATTTAACTTAAAATCATAATTAATTAAATACAAATTGTCTGGAAATATTAATTTAGACAACTTAATTTAATTAATTAACTTATTTCATTTTCCGAAAAACTTGGGCCAAAAAAGGGGACATTACAGTCCTCCCTTCCCAAAGATTGTTTGTCCTCAAGCAATCTAAACCTGTATGCCAGTACCAGGATCCCAAATGAACCTGAAGAATACTCCACCATATCTTCGTTGCACCAACTTGATACAACTGAACCTAGAAATTCTGTAGTTTTTTGTTATATTGTGAAGCAATCCATCCATCATGTAAATTCTTGGATCCCAAAGCCAAATTGGCAGTTTATATGTTGATCAAAATAATATATATTGTATACATTGCTCAATAAATTTAATCAGAAAAAGTGTTGTCAGCACTAATAATTAAGGAAGATTGATTTTGGGTGGTTATTCATGATGCTCTGCCAACATACCACTGAAATGCAAACTATTTGACAAAATGCCCATGTGAGATCTATGGACAATACTATGGTTTTATGTTAAATTTATGATTTTAAATTCTAGTAGCAGCAACTCTCAATGCTTGCACTCAAAAATACTTCATATTTGATTACCTACAAAGTTTTTGACAAAATGCTTGTGCACCACAACCTATGAAAATTGCAAAATTTTGGTTTAAAAATTTGGTCTAGCATATTACAGTGGTATCAGAGCATGTATGTGAAGTTATGACATTTGCAAAAAATTAGAAAAGAAATATTCCAGTACGGGGTATTACATCAACATTTGAGCTCATGTTACCTAGACCTGAGAGCACTTACTATGGAGGGTCATTAAAGTGGCAATACAATATTCTAAAGGTAATTATATATCATACCTAGAAAGGACAAGTGAGATAGAAGATACATACAAATTGACATGTAGTAACCCCACTAAAGGCACAAATAACAAACACAAAATACTCTAGGAACAACTATACATGTTTTTATAGCTTTCTACTAACAACATACATTCAAAGGAAGTCTACCAATTTAATACAGCTTACTTAGTACTTTGCAACACAATATTATAAAGGCAATTAGAGATCATATCAAGGAAGGGCAAGTGAAATAGAAGATACGTACAAACTGACATGTAGTAACCCCACTAAAGGCACAAATAATCGACACAAATTACTCCAGCAACAATTGTAGTTTTTGATTTATTTTTTTATAGTGGGGTTACTAATACAACTTACTTAGTACTTCCAACTTACAAACTCTATACTAACTGATATGTTATGATCTTGAGGGTTTCCGTCCCCAAGATGATAGGCGCACACTTGAAGGGTTTTATCTCTAGTGCACCCAACTACTATAGCAATGCCACAAATACCAAAATGAAAGTTTAAATTTGTTTGTTTTCCAAGAGTACCTTCTCTTCTTCCTAATGCTCTGTTTTATGGACCCAACTCCCAATGATCCTCAATCATGGGAAGCCTATCCACAAACAATGGCAACTAATTTACAACTAATTTCCTCAAATGTAGGAAACTAACTAAACAACACTCCCTCAAAACTGTCAACCATAATCATAGGCAATCCCTCCTAAATTCGTGGCAATTAACTAGTCAATCCACCCCTTAATTAGTCGTGTTTACTGATAAGCACTCAAGATTCAACTGTTACTTAATTGGAAGAAAGATATTCAGTCATTGGTCAACTAGAGGACACAAGAATCAGCTGCCTTATTCCTAAAATGCAACATACTTTTCTAACTTAAAATTGAAAGTACCTACTAGCTAATCCTATGTGACAATCCATTCACTAAATACTAAATAGTTGTGGGTTAAAAAAGGAGACGTGACAAATCCTCCCTTCCCGAATTTGTTTGCCCTCAAGCAAACAAAGCTAGATGATCTAAGATATCAGTCGATTCCCAAGCAGCATCCTACAACACGCTATACTATGCCTACTATTGTTACCTCCTCTTTGGCTCCACAAATTTTTTTCTTTCTTGCATCAAGGGTTCCTTCCAATGACTCGATGAATTCAACATGTTTATCCAAATGCTCAAGCACAATTCAATTAGTGGAGTTGAAGTATTAGTTTTAAAATCTTTATCATATGTACCCATTCAATTAGAGAAGCAAATTTCCCACCTCCAACAAACTTTTCCTCATGAGTTGCTAATGTTGTTTCTTCTACCATGAGCTTCCAAAGGCATAAACATGCATTTATGGACCAATTAGAAACCTGACTTCTAGGCAGTCCTACCTACCTTGCTAGCATAATTCAATCAAGATCTTTAGGATATAAATGAAGAAAATGCTCAAACAACCAAGATCGTAAGACAAAAATTGATCACTTTGACAGACCTCTATGTGGTCTCCATGCATGTTGTTGAATCATGCCTAGTTGTTGAAGAGCTCATCATTGTTGCACTTGTTGATCCATGAACGGCAGATTAGAAGTTTGACCTTTTTATAGCTTGCTTGAGATCATGTACTAGCTATTCTGAGCTCTAAATCTTTGTTGACTAGCACTTGTCTCTTTTTGGAGAGCATGTTGGGGTTCTATTGTATCTATTTTTTGTAGAGTGTTTCCACCTTGTAATGACATGGCATCAAACTAGTGTAACAAATCTTTACTACTATGTTCCTTATTTTTTGAATGGTTATCCAACGAGAAATCAAAGTGTTTTAACTTCTAGTCTTTTACCTTCCATTTTGGAAAGAACTGTAACAATATCTAGATTCTCAAGATGAATATTTATAGAACAAGAATCAACTAAAACATCCTTTATAGATATGTGCCCATCAAAATAGCTGCCTTGGTTGATCTCACAATAGTGTGTTTTGACTGTGGGACATCCTTATTTTTGCCTGAAATCACATATTTTAAAAAAAATAATAATGATTTAAGCCTAAAGGGATTCCATCTAAGGGAATTTGATAGAAAGAGCTTGCATCAAACCCCATTGGCTAGAGCTCCCCAAGGCTTAAATCAACCCCTTAACAAAGTCTCCTCTACACTTATCAAAATGATAACAAAAAGACAATTTTGCTTCAACTTTTGGCGGATCAAATGAAGTCATTTGGAAATGTCATTTTGTAAGTATGTTGCCCTTACTAGCTTTCCAAAATTATAATATGTATTATGTTTTCTTTAATATTTTTAATTTTTAATTTTATAAAGAATATAGGTCCATGACTAAAATCCAATGACATTTATTCAAGGCGCTGGAAAAAGTTAACATTTTAACATTGTTATAATTGTTAAATGAATCTCAAAAAATGCATTACACTCCAAATAGATGTACTTATTTCAATGAAAAAATAAAAAATTTAATTTCGATATATGCTAAGAGAAGTGTGTTATGAAATCATATGTCTAAAAATTTTGTTAATACTAATTCGAAATTTGATAATATATGTATTTTATAAAAATTACCCAAAAATATTTGTGCTAAACATTGTAGTTAATGATCTAATTCCAAAAAATCATGAATAGTTTTTATCAGTGAAAGTTATGCAATATGAAATTAAAACACTCACTAAAAAATAATAGAAAAGTAAAAAATGAAAATGATAGGAATAATTATTTAATTGTTTTAAGAAATTACAACTTGGATCTAACAGAAAATGCCGCAACTCATTAGTTTGTATCATCCTTAAATTCCTGACCATTTGTTCTCTATAATTGATGTTGATTGAAAAATGCTAAAAACACTAATTTTGAGCATTCCACTTAAGCTAAAAAGTGGGTCACACTATTGTGGGATCACCCCCTTTAAAACCATTCTCACATGGCAATTGCTCCATCTTTTCAAAACTTGATATATCACCGAATGTTTTTTGAGCATTGTTAGAACCCATTGGAGTATTTCTTCCGAGTATTGAATATTTACATTCAACATGCAATGTGGATTTCTTCTACATTAACTCTCTTATGTTGTCATTCTAGCCTCTTTCATTCTAAAACCTTTTCCCAAGTAACTCCAAGTAATTGTCAAAAGTTACTACAGCCTTGAAGTCTTATGATTTCCCTTGATACTTTATAAGGAGTGTGTCTAACTCCTCTGATAGATTTGGATTTTGCATGCTACTCTAGAGCTGCAACTATCGTTCCAGTAGCTCAATCATTCTATTTTGGCTCCTCTAAATTCCCATTGGTGTATAAAAAAGATCTGTCCTCTTTTATTTTGTCAAAGACTACTCAAATTCCCTCCATGATTCACAAACTAGCAAGATCACAACTCTAATATCATTGTAGTAACCCCTACTAAAGGCACAAATAATAGACACAAAATACTCCAGCAAAAATTATTATTTTTTATATTTTAAATTTTTTAATAATTTTCAAGTAACAACAGACATTGAAAGGGAAGTCTACCAATCAAATACAACTTACTGGGTACTTCCAGCTTACAAACTGTATAGTAATTGATATGTTCTACTCCTGAGGGTTTCCATCCTCAAAATGATAGGTTCACACCTGAAGGGTTTCATCTCCAATGCACCCAGCTGCTGCAGCAATGCCATAAATACTGAAATGAGAGTTGAATGCTTGTTAATTTTCCCCAAGTGTTTTTTCTTCTTCCTTATGTTCTGTTTCATAGACCCAGCTCCCAATGATCCTAAATCATGGGAAGTCAGTCAACAAACGGTGGCAACTAACTAACAATTAATTTCCCCAAATGTAGGCAGCTAACTGAACAACACTCCCTCAAAACTGTCTATCCACTATCATAGGCAATTAATCCTAAATTGGCAGCAATTAACAGGCCAATCCACCCCTTAATCTGTGATGTTAATTGATAGGCACTGAAATTTTCAGCTGCTGCTTAAAAAGAAGACACAAATATCAGCCACTGCTCGCTCAACTAGAGGACAAAAGACAGCCTCCTTATTCCTAAAATGCAACATACATTTCTAACTAAAAATTGAAAGCAACTACCAGCTAATCCTATGCTAACAGTCCATTCACTAAATAGCTGCAGATTGAAAAAGGGGGCATTGTTGAGAGGTCTTTTTGAGGTGGGAGATATGATTTTCTTGAACCTTCTGCCATACAGACAGTCTACATTGAAAATGAAGGGCAAGGAGAAACTTTAGCCAAAATTTTATGGTCCATACAGTGGTTAAGGAGGATTGGAGAGAAAACTATGAGTTAGCATTACCCAAGGATTACTGATTGCATGATGTATTCCATGCATCATGGTTGAAGAAGATAATAGGGAAACAAATTGTACCTTTGACAAACTTACCACCCATGGAAGATGAGGAACATTTAGAGTTGATCCCTGAGGAGATTCTAGCGAGTAAAGAGAGACATCTTATGCACATAACTCTCAAGAAGTGCTTGATGATATAGAAGGATTTGCCAGAAGAGCATGCCACATGGGAATAAGAAGATATTCTACAGCATCCAACATTACATTGCTTGGTGACAAGCAATTCCTAGCTCAGTGGTATCATAATGTTTGTGTTCTGTGTATTTTAGTCTTCAGATTTTTTTTTTGAGAAACTGAAATGTAATAACAAAATTGTAATAAAATGGTATTTGCACAATAAAAGTACCTATATGGTCTTAGAAAATCAATAATTGAGTTTCAAGAAGGTCTAGGAGTCATTAGTAAATAAAATATCACTTAAAGTATTATTAAAGTGACTTTTGAGTAATAATTAAGTTGACTCCAATCTTGGAGGCAAAAATTATATAAGGAGAAAGGGGGATCGACCACAAGTTGGGTATTTGCACAAACTTCTACCATAATTTGGAGAGGTTGGGTGTGCAGTTGCACCAATTTTTGGTTTCACAAGGGTGATAATCTTCATAGGGTTGTTTCTTGGTAATTTTCCTGTATTTCCTTGTACTCAAATCTGCAGGAAATAATCATAATAAATAGTGTCTTTCATTTCCAGACACTTCTCTAACAAAAAATTTTGACCGCTATGGCTTACATTATACACTCAATATTAGATCCTGAGCTATTCCCCATGTTTGTTCTCAATCTTGGTATTTCAGGTAAACATGTAAGTTTATAAATCATTAATGCAAAACTAACTGCTTAAAGTTCGGCCTTCATAAATGTGTATGAACTGGCAATACCAACTAAAGAGCAGTATCATGTAAAATCAGTTGTATAAGAATATAATTGTGAATAACATAAAGATATAAACCTATACATACGTATTAATCAGCCATAGATCTGCATCCTCAGGATCATCACTTACTGTATAACCATATGCTGAGAGTTGGCCAGCCATATACTCACTGTCACTCTGTTTGAATATAAAACAAGCTATTAACTTTTCAATTTTGCATACACTGAAAAAAGTATTTCTACGACTTCTTAAATGCATGCATGTAGATTTTCCGCCTGTGAAAACTGCATAGGACATAAGTCAACCATAAACAAATCTAGAACAATACTAGAGTGGAATAAAAGGAACACATAAGTAATTTAATATTTATACAATACAATTCAGTTAATATTAAAAATATGATAAGCAGATTCCACATAGAGTAAAAAGTTCAAAAGCATGCATTTTCAGTTAATAGTACAACATGTAGATATCTCAGTACTTATAATTTAGTAGGTAGCTTTTTGCTACCTGTAAGTAGACTACTGAGTTTTGCATTGAATAATTTCCATTCAAGAATATCTTAAACCATTACTTCTTATAATGTCTTTGTCCTTTTAAAATCTTTCTAGTTACATTCATTTTGAATCCCAATCCAGAGAATGTAGAAATGAGTGGATATTTCTATCAAAATCTAAATGCCCATATATTCTGTTCAATTCCATACATATCCTCCCAGGGAAGACCAGCAAAATTTATAATAGTTTATATCATGTGAAACATCAAGTTAGAGATCAGATATGATTGTTGTAATAATTTTGTGAGCGGTGAATTGTTTCTTTTATATTTTGAAGGAATGTTGAACCCAAATGTGGGCTGATCTGAATAGACCCCCAATGTCGGTGTGTTATTTATTTTATGCTGATATATTAATGATAAAATTTTGTTAAACTATTATAATAATCTTCCCTTCCTAATGCTTAAATGTCATGTATACCATGCATAGAACATGTATGTTAACGTATGATGTGATAACTGATAAGCATCACAAAAAACCTCGGATGTATATACTTAAGCCAACACACTAGAAATTTGAATGAAAGGTGCATAAAATGGATGATGATGTACAGTTAAGTATTACATGGTATTGTATTACTACACATCAGGGATTATTGCCCACCATATAGTGAGGTTCCCTTGTTTAGTTGCACTAGCCACATCAGCATTCTTAACTCATCAACTTGGACTATGATCCAATGGCAAGAACCTTTTCTTTAGCCACTGTATTTCTGTTTCACTCCTAACTAAGGAATGTAGGAGTGTTACTTGTAATCTCCTTTAGGATCACACCTGGTGGTAATCTCCCACTACTTATACTTCATGGTTACCCCTAACACCAACATCCATTGTATTTTTGTCTTCAAAAGATAGTGTCATGATTGAATTCAAGGTCTAGTGTATTTGGGAGTACTGCATTGATTGCATGCCAACTGTTATTTATTTGTGAGTCAATAGGTACTTTCTTAAAAAGAATTTTCCAATTACAATTTCTAGGCAATGCTAGAGTCAAGGGATACTAAATAGAGACCTACTCTTTGTAATTAGGTGTTAATGTGAAAAGAAAAGATATCTTGCTAGCCAAGTGCATATGGAACTTCATTTATGTGATCCACAGTTTTCTTGTGCCTCACCTGGGGTCTCCTGGTGACTGATGTCATGTCCCTGCCCCAAATTAGGGCCCACTTCTCTCTTGGCGAGAAAAGTGTTTTTCAACACTAAGTAAAAATTTGAAAATTTAAAATAATATTAAATAATAAAATAAGTTTAAATTTTAAATAATAATATTTAAATTTAAATGTCTGTTGGATCTGTTTGACCGACCCATATTGGATCTTTTGAAGAAGGAAATCATTACGAATCTGGACACAGCTCTTGTTGACTTTACAAAGATGAAAACCTCTATAAATCAGCGACCTAGTGAGACGAAACCCTCACCTTGGCATTCAAATTCTCTGTTGCAATTCGCCCAATTTACTTGTTCGCTAATTCACATCTTCTATCGCATGCACAGGGTCGACAAAGGAATCGATACCAAGAGGGAAGACCACAATCAGTGGTGGTGGAGCTCCTAGCTTGCGCCACCCCAAGAGAAACCTCACCGCATTCATCTGGAGTATCACAGGCAACATCCAACGTATCTTGGGCAAACGTGTCACCACTATTGGAGTCGCTTTGATAGAGGGATGGAACCTACGATTGAGCAAGGAGTTTGGAGGTGAACGGTGCCACTAAAAGGGCACGGGTTGTCAATTCACACCTCCCCCAACACCCTCGATTTAGCGGATCATATCCTAATATCCATGACTACTCCTAGGGGGTATCTTGCTAAGTCTGCTATTGCCTTTGATCTGAACCTATGAGGCATCATCCCTGCAACAACTTCACACCAAAGATTCGTAAGACTAAGTTGTTATTGTCAGTAAGGGATTCATGCATATCGACTTATTGTTGATGGTCGCTATATATATTTTTGTGTGTGAGATGTCACAGTGTGTAAGGCATCTCTCTGATTTACAATCGAGAGTCTTCATTATATTGTCGAGGATCAGTAAGAGAATTTGTTATTGATCTAATTGCTAGATATTCAGAGGTTGACTATTTGGATATTAAGCAAGTTGTGTTTCTACATCAGTATTTGTGTTTATGAATTGGCTTATGTCATCCCTGCAATCAATAATTACACTCATACATTTATATTCCCAGTAATATTGAATAAGTGATGATTGGTCACTGCTATTATAATCTGTCAGACTAGTTGATCGTTGTTGAAGGTTGTTTCTGAGTACTCTATCATTGAATGAATCTGAGTAATCTACTTCTTATCTGCTATTTTCACATTGGTATTAGTTTTGTTTGGGTTTCACTTATTCGGCTATGTGTTTTCATACTCTCCTTGCAAGTAAATTTGTGACAAAATTTAGTCAATTACCTTCTAAGTGCAAATTTATTACTGTTTATAAGATCTGTTTATACTTGGCACATTACAGTGGTATCATAGCCACAATCCTGTCAGTCTGTGGACAGTTCCATGTATGCAATACAACCAAAGAGACAAGAGAGCTATACAGAGAGAGAGGAGGAAGACTGAGGCAGCCAATCAGAAAATTGGCAGTGGAATAGGAGGCAAAGGTAAGAAGAAGATGGTTGATCAGACTAATGAGATTAAAGCACTCCTACAAAAGCAAGATTGGATGAATCAAATGTTGTTGCAAATGATGCAAAACCTCACCAATGCAGTCACCAACAGCAGATCAGTACAAAACAATGCTGATGAGGGCAATTCAGAATGGTCTAGAGCTGGAAATCCAACCAAAACTCCAAATGCGTCAACTCTCAGACCTTCCCAGCCCACTTTCTTGCCTAGGACAAAGGCACCACAAGAAGGGCAGAACTAGCCTAATTTTTATACTATTTTGGAGGATTACATGAAGCTTGACACCATCACTCGAAGGGAGATTCCCTTCGATCAATACAACAATGCTAGAAAGGAATCGAGAAATAAAGGCAACACATGCAACGACCCAATAGAGACCTTCAACACAAAGTAAGCAAACTGTCACTTCCTACATTTGATGGTTCTAGAAATGTTATTGCCCGAGTTTGGGTTCAAAAGCTAGAAACATAATTTTCCCTCAGCCCTATGACTGAAGATGAAGCGGTCAAGTTTGCCATTCTACATTTGGAAGGTGTAGCTCACAAATGGTGGCATCATGGCATTGTGACACAAGGGTTTGACCTTGTTACTACATATGCTGATTTCACGCAAAAGCTCATAGAAAGGTTTGACAAAAGAGATCGGGAGGTATATTTCAGGGAATTGACAAGGTTAAAGCAACATGGGACAATGGATGATTATGTCGCAGAATTTCAAAGGCTTGTTGTTATGGTTTTGGATGTGACAGATACGAGACTCATGTTCTTGTTCATTGAAGGGCTATCAGAGTCTTTCCAGGGTTTGGTGAGGGCCTTAGAGCCAATATCATTGGAGGAGGCTATTTGAAGAGCCTTGGGTCTTGAGGATTCCACCATGAAGAATAAACCTATGCTCAAGAATGCACTAACGGGGCAGCCAAAGAAGCCACCTCACAAGATTATTCCTCAATCAACAAGTCCACCATCGAGGTCTAGCAAGATGGGTATGTCTAAGAATGAGCTCTGAAGGAAAGGGTTATGCTTCACTTGTAAGGAGCCTTGGGTACGAGGTCACAGGTGTTTGGGGAAAGGACACATCCACTACATTGAGGTAGTCTCTAATGATGACTCTGAGGAGGGAGAAGGTGAACTCACGAGCTTCACTTGAGGATGTGCACGTGGAGGCATTGGTGGAAGGATGTCCAAGGGGCACTCTTGCAACACTTTCAAGAGCACCTAGGTATCACTCTCTCTGCATTAGAGGGGACTTACAAGGGAAAAAGGTTACAGTATTAATAGATAGTGGAGCCACCCATAATTTCATTGACAAGGAGCTTGTGATTATGATATTGCTATCAGGATTCAACCGTGTAGTTTCGAGTCAAACTCATTGACCCATGTTTCATGAGTAGTGGTTCAACAAGAACCCATCTCTCATGATATCGAATGGTCCACTTAGCACTCATTGCATCTAGGTGATG